>JAJMHO010000020.1:0-122839 GCA_030566085.1 Geotrichum histeridarum
AATTTTTTTTTTGGGTAGCCTAGAAAGAATAAACTTTTGGGAAATTGAAAGCAATATCGTATTTTTCAAGAGAATATAAATATGAACACAGAATAGAATAGAGTACAGAAGATTAAAACAGGGAAATAATTTATATGAAGGTCAAAAGATGAATTATTACTATGAAGAAAGAGGATATGAAGAAGATCAGGAAATTCAGGGAACTATTGGGTAATCAGGAAATAACAGAGTATCAGGGAATGAGAATTGCTAATAAACAATTCGAGATGTGAAAACACAGGATCATAAAAAGTCATTGAGAAGTAAAATAGAAAGACATCAGGAATAGCTGACAAAGACAGCAAAGGAAAAGAGATGGAATAAAACCGTGAAAAAAAAGTAAAGAGGAAATATCAGATATCAATAGGGGATAAAAGTGACTAAAATTTAAAGCCGGATTGTTGTTGATCTGCAGGTGCACCAAAACCAAAAGTTTGGCCATCGTTGGAAGGTGCGATTTCCGCATCTTCAATAATGTCTTCATCACCACTAAAGTACTTGTCAATGATATCAAAAGCCTTCTTGTAGATAGCTTCGTTGGCACTGTTTTGGCACTCATTGATGAGTTCCATACCACCAGCCTCCTCAACATAGAGAGCATATTCATTGTTCAGAGCACCGCTGTGTTGTTGATCAAGATCACCAATCTTGAGAATGTTGTCAAGACCATCCAGAGCAACTTGAATGATCTTGTTATCACCAGTGCTGAGCATGTCACAAAAAGGCTTGATAACTCCTTGGTTGACAAGGTAGCGAATTTGATCAGGCTTTGCAAGACCTCCAGATGTGGCATTAGAAAGAACCCAACAGGCCTCCTTTCTGGTCTTGAAATCAGAATTGCTCATAACATGAATCAAAGGAGGGATAAGGTTGTTGTCAATAACAGCCTGAATCTGATGAGAGTTTCCGGCAGTAATGTTAGAGAGAGTCCAGCACGCCTCCTTACGAATGCTATCTTTGGGAGAACCCAGGAGTCCAAGCAGAGCAGGGAGTGCGCCACAGTTAATGATGAATTGAGTTTGTACATCATCACCAGTGACAATGTTTCCAACCGATCGGAGGGCTGGGGTTTGAACAGCAGTTATCTTGTAATTCAGCAAATCAACTAGTCTTCTGGGAAGGCCAGCCTCGATAACAGCTTGAATCTTAGTATTATTTCCATCGGACAGATAAGATACAGCCCAGCAAGCGTCAATCAAAACTTCATCATCAAAGGAATAGATGAGTTTGGCAAGAGTGGGCAGGGCCTGCTTGATAATTTCCCACTCAGGTTGGGGAGATCTACCACGGCAGAAATTGGACAGTGTCCAAGTGGCATTTCTGATCAAAGTGAGTTTCTTCGAGTCTTGTAGAAGCTCCAAAAGAGGAGGCAAAGCACCAGCTTTTAGGACAATATCGCGGCACTCTGCAGAGTCACCAGCAATGTTACCCAATGCCCAAACAGCTTGCTCTTTGACGTCAGCTTCAGGGGAAGAGAGCAGGTGAACAAAAAGAGGAATAGCACCAGCATCAATTACTACCCTGGTTTGTTCTCCAGAGCCTGAAGCAATGTTGGTCAACGTCCAGGCAGCTTCAAACTGAAGCATAGTGTGAGGGGAGCTGAGGAACTGGACAAATCTGGGAACAACACCACACTGAATAACCTGCTGAATGGGAGGACTCTTTTCCTTGGAAAGGACTTTTCTGAATTTTGTAGTGGCATCCAGCTGGCGCTCAATGTCGTCCGAGTTGATGTTCTCCATCATGACAGGAAGCTCCTGCGTAAGCTATGAAGTTATGACGTTAGCAATCATAATTTTTTCTTGAGTCAATTGCAACATACCTGATTCTCGAGCTTTTGAACTTCATCAAGCTCATCCTCGCTGTCGTCCATGGGGCTGAGGTTGGAGAAGTTTCGTCTCTTAGTCAAGTTCTCATCGCGTTTTGCCTTTCTGATTTCGATCTGGGCACCTTCACGTCGGCGACGGAGCTCATCGGGCTTGAAGTGGCCACGATTCTTGAAATTGGTCCGTCGATGTTCAGGTACAAATCTAGTAGTAGTATCTGCATCCATGATTGTGGTATAAAGGGTTGGTGGGAGGAGGAAACGAGATTCCCAAGGATTTAAAAATTAAAATAAAAAAAAAAATAAAAAAATAAAAAATCAGAAGGGAGAATTTGCCGTTGCTCCTACTCACCAACTTCTATTAAACTAGGCACAAGATCAGCACCACATGTACTGGCAGTGAGTTTGAAGATGATATATGACTAGAAACTATATAGAGTAGCTAAAGATCATACCAGAACTTAAATCGGTTCATTTCGGTTATATGGCAAGCCTTAAAAGTATTTGATTTCATCCTATCTACACCTCCTACTGATGTAGAACAAAATTAAGCTACAAAAAAAAGGATTTGTCACATGTTATTAATAAATATGGGTTGGTTCTAGATAATTCTAGTCCTCTGTTAAATCAATCACGTCCAGCTCTTTGATCTCTTCGTCTTTCAAACCCTTCAAGTAAACCTGAGGCTGAATTGCACTACTGCTGGGTTTGAAGCTTTTACAAAAGTCTGGGGCTTTCAACTCTATAACGTCATCGTCCATGCCCAACTCTTCAGGAGTAGCGTTAGGGTTCTTGCCACACCACTTTGCGTCCTCTATCCGTTGTTCTGCAGCCCTGAGAGCCAATTCACGAATAGAAATATTCTTTGAAAGTGATTGCGAATCATTGGTTAGTGTTCCTAAGCGCTTTCCAGGCTGTTTTGGCTTAGCCTTCTTCTCGGCTGCGAGAGCACGCTTCTTGGCTTCGGCCAACTTCACAGGATCAACAAGGCCGTTGAGCCCAGTTGGAAGACCTGATAATGTCCTTCCATTTGGGCCAAATGCTGAACTTCCCAGTTTATTGCCACTGCTGAAAAACCCCGAACCTGTAAATCCTTGAGCCATCAGATCTTCTAATTCGCGCCGGAGTTTTCCCATATAACTGTAGAACTTGTCATCATGCGGGCCATGGATATTATGACTGAGCTCATGCAGCATAGTTCCTAGCAGTTCTGTAAGAGGGAAGAAAATCTTGTCATTTGAGGCTGGTCGGAGGCGAATACAGATCTTCTGACCGTGATTCACATTTAGCCCTAGCAGTCTCGCGTCCTTTGGATAAAACTCGCATAGTGTGACAACTCTTAACCCGTGGTTGCGCATAATAGGGGTAACCATTGAAGCAATTTTTTGTAGCAGATGAAGGGCCTCATCGCTGCTTTCCCGTCGCTTCAGAGCAGTAATACTAGAAATGTACTCAGAGGAGGATCCTGAGACAATAGGAAGATCTTTCCCGCTGGTCGTGTAAACTTTCTTTGCCGCTGGTTTTCGTACTTTAGATGGTCTTCCAGGAGGTGCAAACTTCTGAAATCCTTTGGGCATGGCGATGAACTTTCATGAAGTCGTTCATGGTCATGTTGAACAAATATTTCTTGCTTGAAACAGACTTGGATCCGACCTGAAACATATGACTTGAGACTTAAGTATCCCTAACCCGCTATATTTATTCTCGAAGGCAAGAATTCTCGAAGTTCAACAATCTTTCTCAACGATTTCAGTCTCGGCTTTGCCTTTCGCTCTCCTAAGCTCCTATTGACTTCTTCGAGAGTTTGGTTGGAATTCATAATCTATTGATACCTCGTGCTTCTTGATACCGCATACTATATCTTTCTCCGAGACAACACCGCTCACAGATAGTTCCGAGTTCTTTTACACATGGAAGTCGGCTTTGCTCTCGGACCATAAAATCTACTTTTGATCTGCACTATATTTTTAACTGAGATTACTGCTGAAGTTTTCTAGCCCATTTCGTAAGTTGTTCTGGCTTGTTGGTATATGTTGCGCTGAACAATTGTTGAATGTCTCAGGTTCTTGGATACAACTTCTTCTAACTTTAAGCTTAGATTCATTCCAGCATGTCTAGCGATCCCATTCATATTCTCATGGACAAGTTTTACGACTTGAAGGCTGATACCCAGGCTGTAGTCAACTCGGCCATGAACCAGATACAGGATTCGGTCCCACTAAAAAAGATCACAGAAAACGGCCAACTCCGAAGTCTGGGGCAAAAAATCTTTGGTTCCTTCGGAAATGCTGCTGATGCAATCAAAGGACTGGATCCCTCTGATTTCAATATGGTGGTTAAGAAATCGCCACCAGGAGTTTGGCAACGGATTTCTGATTGGATTGCGAGTCATAAGGTGTTGACAACCATTTTCGCAGTTTCAGTCACAAGTGGTACCTTTTACTACCTCTACAAAATTAATGTGGGTGATATCTCAGGTCCATCCTTTTTAAGATTACGCCGCAAGCGACTTGCGAAGAAGGCAGCTAATGGCGGTCGAGTTGAAGTTGTGGTCATTGCTGGATCACCTGCTGAGCCACTCACAAGAACCATTGCGACAGACTTGTCCAGACGAGGATATATCATTTACTGGACTACATCATCTGCAGAAGAGGAGGAGCTTGTCTTGAGAGAACGTTCTGATGACATCCGCCCTTTACCTATCAAAGCTCACGATATTGCATCAGTGAGAAGTAGCATTAAAGCCCTTGCAAATGTATTGAACGTTCCAGCAACAGCTTTCCCTGGCGCAATTCCTCATATGCTGACCCTGGCTGGTCTCATTCTGGTGCCTGATTTATACTACCCGGCTGGCCCCGTCGAGAGCATAAGAGTTGACACTTGGAGCGATCTAGTCAATTCCAAGATTCTTGGTCCTGTTTTCCTGCTTTCAAATGGCCTTTTGGATTTGGTTCGAACTCATCAATCACGAGTTTTACTGATTTCGCCAACTATCATGGGTTCATTGAACCCTGGCTATCATGCAGCTGAAGGAATGATTACTTCAGCTCTTACCTCTTTGTCTCTGTCTCTCTCGCGAGAGTTGCAGCCTCAAGGAATCCCATTTGTGCATATTAGAATGGGATCTTTTGACGTTTCACATGGTAGCAAACAGCATGAACGACAGGTTCAAAATGCAGTCCGAGCAGACATTTTGTCTTGGCCAGAGAACCTACGTGCTCTATATTCAAGACAGTACCAGGCTACGTCGGCCTTGCAAACGAGAGCTAAATCACTAGGTTCGCCTTTAAGAACACTCAACCATACCGTTTTTGATGCTCTCAATGCAAGAAAGCCATCTAGGGTCTATTATGCTGGTAAAGGATCGTACCTGTATCATGTGTTGCCCAAGTACCTGCCTGAGAGTTTTGTTACTTGGATGCTTCATCCTCCTGCTTCTGCTGCTCCAGCATCCCTGGAGAAGAATTATTCCTAAAGAGCCGATATTCGGTCAGATGAGTATTAACCAACTTCTTTGTACTGTGAATTGTTCCTTCATATTTTTACGAACTTTTTTAAGGGTTAACAACGAATTAATAAATATATGCTCCACTTTCTATGAATTTTAAATGCACTGTTCCTTCTCAAACTCTGCGACGACGACCTGTAGTTGTACTGCGAGATAATGCTGATGTTCTGCTAGCCACACTCACATTCCTATAAAGCCCAGAAGCACCTCCTTGTGATATAGAGCCCCTTCTAGCATGATCAGCAGAGGAGATGACTTCAGATTCGCCATCTCTAAAAACATCAGATACTGTTTCAGCTTCCACAACTGTTTGCTCTTGACTCTCCCTCAATTCTATTAACTCAGTGCCTGAGGGCCCAAAACCCATGAGTGCACGGGGTCTATTGAAAAGTTTTGCATGAGATCGCTCTCGGGAAACAATATCAAGCAATTCATTGCTAACGTCAGCTGGTTTAGCCTTCTGTACTGAGGCAGGGCCCTCGGTCGGAAATTTAGGACCTTCACTAGGACCAGCTAGAGAAGGCATCGAGCCGGAAAGATGCCAAGGGAGGCCAGGATCAGTTGCAGTATCTTCTCTCCGGGGAATAGTAATACCCAAGTCGTGAATAGTTCTGCCCACAAACTGAAGTAACTTGTTGCGGCGTTGTGAATACAGTTTTCCATCTGCAAAGTTGCTTCTGAACATCACTGAGCAGTGTAGCTTGACGCGATCCAGATCTGGCATCTCGGTACAGAAAACATAAGGATTGGCTTGATAGTCTCTGGAATTGTCAAGGCAGAATTGGTTTAGGAAGGCTTTGAACGTATCAATTTGGTCAAATGAGGTTTCAGGCAAACCAAGTCTCAAGGTAAAGCCATACTGCATAGGTCCAGATCGACTTATATTCTCAATCCAAAGAGTGTTCAGTACGGAATTGGGCGCTTGCACCACAGCGTCATCCAGCACTCGAGTGAAAACTGTGTACAGTAACGAGATCTCTCTGACAAAGAAAGGACAGACAGTACTGCCAATTTGAATGTCAACTCGGTCGCCGACATCAATTGGATGTTTGACAAAAAGGAAGACACAGGAGGCGGTAATTTCTTGAGCAGTAGTCGAGAAGACAAATGAGAGCGCCAAAACTGTAGTTCCCATAGTAGCCAACACAGCGCTGACACTAGGCGCGAGCAAACCAATAAATACAATTATGATGATAATGCCAACAATGAACATAAGCACCTTGTGGAGCTTTCCAATTGCAGAATCAACATCTCTCAGGGACTTGTAAACCGATCTGCGTTCGTGACAAATCTCAACTACAGCAGAGATCATCTCTTCAAGTGTCAGATTACCGTTTCCATCAATATCCAATACACGGAAAATGTTCTCAGCTTCAGTTCTGCGCGGTTCACCTAGAACCTCAACCAGATCATCAATCGTAAGATGTTCCTCGCCCTCCAATACCAATGACATCCAAATTCGCTTTGCAAGGACCTCAGCCAACGTTTCTGAGTTCATGGCATCTGCAATTGTACTGCTGACCCAGTTTTGCAGCTCATCAGTATCTAGAGCATCGCCTCGAGCAACTTTGCCGAGTGTTACAGCGGCCACATCAAGAGCGTGGTTGACCCTGCCAAAAAATCTCTGCAAGTTATGACTGCTAGCCAGCTTGTGTGCCAATCCTGCATCTTTTGCCTTTTTGCCCTTGAGAAAGGTTCCTCCTTGTAATTGCAGGTCTTCCTCAGCAAACTCCGGGCAAAATGGGGGGAACGGTACACATGCAACGTAAAGCATATCAGACAGCGTTTTGATGGACGCTTTGTTGTCTTTGATTCGGCGAGCAAATCGAGTCCTATGGAAAGACACTGAAATCAAGTGGATCAAGAGTCTTTCTGCAAAGTAAATCAAAGATGATATCAGAAACCCTACCAAAATGCTGTTTACAGTTCTCTGCCATGACTCAGTAGCATCTGATTCACTGGCATTGTCCTTCTGCGTTATGACTGGCATGAATGTGCTCAATGAAATAATTGCCCAGAACAGTAGTGTAATAGGGACCTCCATAGCTGTGAGCACGGCTCGATATTTCTTCAGGTTGGGCGCCAGGATACTAGCGAAAAATCGGAATAGCAAGGGAACTACGCTAGCGACAAGACGAGATACCCATAAAGCGCCCCAGACGATTTCAAGCCAAATCATAAACCATACAAGCGGAGTACGGCCGACCTTAGTGGCAGGTTTGACCCATGCGCCAATTGCCAGCGGAATAAATAGAATCACAGCCAAGGGTATCCAGAAAAAAAAGCACCTTGCAACTATTGAAATCTGCATGAGGTAAAGCACAGCATTACGGAGATGCTCGGCGACTCGAGCGCTTCGACTTTTCTTCTTTTTGCTCTTTTCCTTCCGCTTATAATGACGCAAACCTCTACGACGGGGAGTCGATTCGCCCGTAGTTGGCTCACTATTATTTTCCTTTTCTTTCTTGAGATCCTCAGAAAGCTTTTTACTGTTCAGATTTCCCACAATGTCCTTGATCTCGAGGAATTGATCGTCATCATCACTTGAATCTGACGTCTCTTCCTCAGGAACAGTTAAAAGTCGAGATTTGTCGTTTTGTTCACTGTTATGTCCTCTACTCCGGGAGCCTCGAAGCTGAGAATCATTACTTCCATATGCATGAGAAGCTGTCAAGTTACTGGTAGACCGATGAATTTCTGTCTCAGCATAAGGTAGAGATGTTGCTGAATTAGGGGAGTATGCGCCTGAGTAAGAATAATCCTGTGAGCTATAATTGGTAGTCAGTCGAGGCTGAGGCAGGGGTTCATTCGGCCCAGCCTCGAGATCACCATTGGAGATAGCTGAAAATCGTCTCGTAGGGAGCTGACTGTCGTCGTCAGGCATGAACGAATCAGTCGTCACGGTCCTGGTGATAGGCTGGAAGGAGCTGCCCTGAGGGCTAAACGTCTCATTCTGGCGATCTCTGTTTGGATAGACGTTGGAAAGCGGAATCGCTTCTGGGCTGTTGGGTTTTGATTCATTGAACGCCATGACAAGGAGGAAAACACACACGCTGCTACGACTGAATGGAAGAAGCAAAGAAGCGACGACACAATGCCTGCAAGGCTGAATATATTTTTAAACGAAATATATAGCTTGAGCCTACAGCAAAAGACAAATCAGAATGCAGAATAGTGCAAGATGCTATAGAGTGGAATATATATATAGATAGGAAAAAATATTAAGAAAAAGGACTCAAAATTATTCTGAGTAAACAAGCCAAAGTGTCACTTTTGCAGTGCGGATAAAGGTTAGCATGTAAGGTATGCGCGTGCAAGCACCTAAGCGTGGTTTCGTTAGAGCCTACTGTCGCCTTTCAGTATGGCCGTTACCGTGGTTTGTGGGTCTTCCATCGATTTCGTGCCTGTCTCATGTTTGGAAGCCAAAACATTTGCCATAGTGATTTTCCGGCTTAGGATGATAGTTTACAAAACAATTATCCGCATTGTCAACTAATACATAGCCTACTTTTCAGGGTGCTCTGTGAAAAGCCTGCCAACTGATGACACTTCTCAAGTGCCAAGGACAGGTTAGCTGCATTTTCTCTCTTCGTAGTATCTTTTGACACATATTTGCAGAGGTCAACATAGCTCCTACATAGTCCTACAGCAACCCTCTGAGGTTAACCAAGCATTGTACTACATATTGTGAACCAAGTCATTTCAGATATAGTAATATACACGCTCCTTCAAAAGTACCAACTACCCCCTGGCAAGAGCCTAGGCTTAACCAAGCATGCGCTTTCCAATCTTGCTCCCCCAGCCCTTTGCCCGCTCAAACCCGTTTGTGAACCCCTGGTAGTCCCTGAATGCCTGCATGATTTTCTCTTTCGACGTCTCCACAAACGGACCATGTTGTACAATTTCCTGGTCCAGAACCTGGCCAGCTACCAAAAGAAACTGGGTGGGTTCTGCAGATGTGCCCTCAGCAACGCTGAGCTCAATACCATCGCCCTCAAGTTTGAAAAAGACGTTGGTGTACTGGTCATACTTCTTGCCAGCAATATGAATGGAGCCTTTCATGATGTAGAGAAAGGTGTTGAAGCCGGTGGGAATTGACTGCTTGAAATGGGCGCCTGGCGCGGCAGTGACGTCTAGCATCCAGACAGGTGTGTAGGCCAAGTCTCGGACACTATCAACACCATACGACGTACCTGAGATTACTTTGACCGTGATCTTGTCATCTGGTTTTGCAATTGGGACTTCCTTGGCTCGGAGATCCCGATATCGGGGCTCACACTGCTTCAATTCCTTTGGGAGATCGACCCACAGTTGTAGACCCTCGACCATCGAGATACTGCCATCTTCATCTTTGTCAATACGAGGCATCTCAGCATGAACCACACCTCGGCCAGCAGTCATGAACTGCAGATCGCCCGGTCCGAGTGTGCCAGAGGACCCTGTGAAATCTTCATGGTCAATGTGGCCCTTGATCAAGTATGTAATTGTTTCCTGGCCCCGGTGCGGGTGATCTGGAAACCCAGCTTCCGGACTCACATTGAAGTGATCCAGCATCAGGAACGGCGTGAAATTGCGCATGGATCTGGTGCCTATTGAACGCCGCACTCGAGCTCCCATACCCTCCTCTTGCTCAATGGCTGGATCTGCTTTAGCTACTGTTCGTGGAGTGAATTCAGCATTTGAAGTGGTAGAAGGTACGCTGACGGATGCCATATTAGGAACCGGAGTTTTGTGTTGATATTGTTGGTAAAGTGTGTATAGCACGGCTACTATGATAACCAAGCAGGGGAGTTTAAATTTCGTTATCATTGAGAGGAAATCAGCCAGGGCTTTTATACTGAAAATAATCTTGAAATTGAGTTAATAGTCTAAAGGTTGCTGCTGTCGCTGCTCCTGATGCTTGATTGTATTCTAGCTTTTTCCAGGATTTCTAGTTTCTTATAAGATCTCTTTCCCGCTCTCTTAGTCAAGCATCAGTAAAATATTTCAAAGGTGTAAGCCGTGCCAATGCCAAAATTGCTAAACCCTTATTAAGGCTTGATCATCAATACAAATCCTTACTCATACTTTTACTCCGCCGGACAACTAATGCTCAAACAACTTGTTGAAGCTACTCAGACAAACTCGTTCATTCTATGAACACCTGTAGTAATGCAATACAAACACTTTCGATCCACAATAACGCTACTCGGTCTCGCTGGCCTTTGCCACTCTTCTTTACGATCTCGAACCTTATAATTTTTATAGCCAGCAATGTCAACCTCGTACACGATCTTTTTCGCTGGAAGCTTGCTGGCTAAATCTTGCCTCAACAGCGGTCGCACAAACTTGAAAATCCCCGAGTAATCGCCTTTGACCACACATTCAGGGCGGTATAAGAGGTAGATAGCGCGCAACTTGGGGTGTTGTCGAATCAACCGCTTGTAGACGGCTTTTGTAAAAAAGTCGTATGGAAAGTAAACAACCATAGTCTCGAGATCTCTGAGCCCTGAAAGATTGCTTATGATCTGTAATGCAGTAAATCCTAAAAAGTCATTACCAACTGTTGGAACTGGATCTCCTTCGGAGGAAGATGTTGACTGTGATGTTTGTATAGACCTTTCGTCGGAGCTCAGATGGTGACCAGTTTCTTGAAGATTTTGAAGCTCGCCCTCTAGCTCTTGCTCAACCAGAAGCGAGTCATCTGCAAAAATTTCCTCTAGTTCGTCATAATCCAATGAAGCATCTTGGGTTTGAATCTGTAATGCTTCAACTTCTTCTCGCAGTCCATCAAGATCGCCTTGCAATGACTCAAGGTCACCTTGGAGCGTTCCGCTGTCCTCTTGTGACAAATCTAAATCCGTTTCATGCCCCATACCTTCAGGTTCCAAGGAATCCCGTCCATGAGGCCGCCGAGGCGAATCTAGCGACAGTCCCCGCAGGGTGCCTATCAAATTTTCTGGTAACGAATTTGAAAAGTGCTGGTGCTGTGTCGGATCCCGTCGTCGCCGAGTTGCCCATGAAAAGTCCTCTGCAATAGTGGCATCGTCGACCTCAGTGATTCGGACATCCCGAAGTTGTATGTTGCGAATTTTGGGGCATAGAAAGCTTAAATTTCCAGTTTCGCAAATAGATCTATGAAATGCGCCAGTCAATGATATCAGCTTTGAGCTGTGTCTAAGAATGCTGTCAAAAGCAACATCAGACAAAGCTCCATTCACTTCCAAGTGTTCGAGACCATTGGGGAACTTAATGCCAAGCGACTCTTGCAGATAATTGACATGACAGTCAAAAAGCAAGTTTGTGACATGTGGAAATACCTGCAGTGTTGTAGGTTCATGCAGAGAAATGGCCAAACTTTCGGTAACTGGAAGTAGGTATGATGCTTGAAAAACAGTGAATGGATCTTGAGTCATAACTGTTAGCGACTTTAGCTTGGTGAGACTGTTGAAACAGGACTCCCAAAGCCATGTTTGATGAATAGAATTGGCCTCAAATACAGGAATAGTGAGTCCCTCTAACCTGATTTCCAAGTGCTCCAAGTTGATCATCTTCTCCAACCAAGTATTGATAATGTAAGCAGACGCCGGATTGTTAAAGAAAACTTCGGCCTGACCAAGAAGTTGAAGCGACCGTATCTTAGAAGCATATGATAGCGACAGTTTGTGAAACGCTGTAACTGTGTTAAGCTGCAGATCAATGACTTCACTTGCCATAGCAATCGGCCGACAGTACTTGACAAAAGAATCACACTTTCCAGGTCCGACAAAAAGACGGAACACTCGGAGATTTGGAAACCGCTGGTTTGTAATATTGACTTGCTCCGGATTGACCGTCCCATGAGCATAGATCGTCAATTCTTGTACTGCATCCCTGATCCTGGAACTGAGGGCATGACATTCAAGCGCTCTGAAGAACCAAGAATCGCGCGGGGTCAGGACTTGGCAGTCATAGTGCCTATCAAATGCATGGCAGTTTTCCCTAGCTGGATTGTCTGTATAAATCCAACTCATGCTGAAATCAAGAACAATTTTGCGCCAGACGAACGGCTCATACACAAGATGCAAAAGCTTCGATGTACATGACAACGACGAAACTGAGGCATGATCCAAGTACAGCCCAAGGTTATCCAAGATCTCCCTTGGTAGAGTCTGAAGATTCAATGCCATCAGTTCCCTTTAAAGCAAAAGTTATGGTGAAGAAGTAAAGTGCATTGTGCTAAGTGACCTTGTTTATGTAGAAAAAGAAGAACCTTCAGTCTTACTCTAAGTTATAACATGATGATTGTATACCCTAACCTAAATCACGACTCACTTGGAGAATGCCATACCAGCTGGTAGAGATACTTCCAGCTGCGAACACAAGCTGAGCAGAACAGTGGTCTCAGTGGCTGCGTAGTAGTTTAATGCCTCCATTAATACCCGTAAATGATGATCGAATGAGTTTTCATACTGGTGGAGGGAGGACTCCAACCACTTGACTAACTCATCGTCAGATATCTCTTCTCCATTCTTGCCAACTGGTCGCCGTAGTGATAGGCGCTCCTTTTCTGAGAGCATTTCTGAGTCCACAATGACAATAGTCTTGCTTCTTTGTAAAAGGTACTCGCCGAACAAGCGGCATGCCGCAAACAGCTTGTTTTGCAGCTTGAGCAGCTTTTCGTTTGTTAACATGCACTCCTTCATACAGGTATCCAAGTAAAACACATGCTGCTCCATGAGCAAGTCGGCGGTTTTGGCTTCTCCAAGATTGCGCTGCAACTTGGCCCAGTTTGGCTCCATTACTTCCATGGTGCAGTAATACAGAATTTGCTGTACAAACAGAAGCATTTTGACACGCAGACGAGTCGCATTCATTTTCCATGCCTCTAGCTTAGGATTTGAGCTAGTATGTTTCCAAACAGGCGACTTTTTCTGTTCAATCCACGAGTTGTTGAGCATGCGTTCAATGTGCTTCAATTCGACAAGATGCCGAAACAAAAGCTGGTACCGGAGAATCGTTTTGCGGGAGAGAACTAGGGAAAGAGGGAATGGGATTTTGAAGTCAAGCTGCAGACCTTGAATGGCACTGAACCGGTTGGATTTACGGTCCTCGGATTGGGCTTGAGCCTCGTTTTTCAGCATTCGTTCAACAGCTTCGCTATTTCCATGTGCTGCAAACCCCAATGCCTCATTCGGGTCCATACCTGTCACGCTTACAATTTTAAGCAAGTAGTCTGTAACACTTGTATGCGTGATGTCGACTATGACATCTTCCTTGAATGGGTCAATTGAAGATATACTTCCTGGTTGGCGAAGCGACATATCGAGTAGGTATTGCAATTTAGCTTTGGATGCCTTTTGAGAGGGTTTTGCCAGCTCTTTCTCAGCAATGTCCATGAAGTTGATGAAAAAGTCAGCTTGATCCAGGAAAAAGTAGTGTTTGAGAGACCTCAGTCGAGCAGGGAGGTCATGCGTCTGAATTAAAAGCGATAACAACGACTTGTTGGCATGGTTGTATGCAGATGCTAAAGTTTTTAGTATCCGACTATCTCCTATCGACTCATACTCATTGATGACATCTTTGCCTGCATCAATTCCTCCACACTCCCTTACCACATTCAAGTACTTGCCAGTAAGCAGGATGCGTTCGTATACTTGTGTACTTGATAGTTCGAGAGGTAAATCATCTTTCCGCACGGTATATCTCTTATCCCAGTATTCGTCTGTATAATCCATTTCCAGTCGCTCTCGTTTAATACTGCGTTGCTCTCGGATTAAAAACTCGTCGTGGGGATCTGTGATCACACCTTTATGAATCCACTGCTCGAGCATTCGCAAATATGGTTTCGACGCGTCAGCAAGTAGCTGTTTGAGAAGATCGCGGGTAGTTGGGTCACCTGAAAACGCGATCAACCGCTCGGCGAGGATTCGTAAAATGGTACCGCCTTTGCACACTGTAGATTTCGTGCTTGACACATTCATGCCCAGTTCATTCAAATTTGCTCTGTCCCCAATTTTCAGTGATTCTATAACCTTGTCAAAGTCATTGAATGATCGTGCCGCCTCCTCGCTTTTCTTCGAATTTTCTTTGAGAATGACCTGCGAGAGCTCGTATGCTTGATGTAACGTATGAGCCATAGGGTTGAGTTGTAATTGAAAACTTTGCAGCGAAAATGATCTGTTGTGATGGAGTTGATGCTCTAACTGTGCAATGAGTAAATAGTAATCTTTCAGCACCTTTCGCAGACTGGAACAGAGTGCCTGATTGACCAATCCGTATTCTTTTTTGCTTTGAACGTCTACAAAAGCCTTTAAACTCATGTGATGACTTGCAATAGCGATCATATTTTTTGTGATGTCCTTGAGACTCGCGGTGAGGGTCTTGTTGATCCGAAAGTCGGGCCCTTTGAGCGTGTCAAACTGAATGCTTGGATCATAAGTATCACTAAATCTAATATAGGAGCCTTCGCAGCCCATGAGAACAAATAGTAGATCTTCTATGATTAGAGCTTCCTGCACTCTAGGGGCAACCTCGTCGAGCTGGAGGTGCTGCTTGAACCTGGCCGGCGCATGTATATATTTCGGGATCGGTATCGTTGAGCATGCCAGCGGTGACGTGACAGTAGCTGCTAATTCAACATGGGGTTCCCATTCTATCTGATTAGCATGAATTCACGAGAAACGAAAAGGTACACACCTGTGTCTGGAGTATGGCGTTGGCCCTTGGAGCGATACTCATTCTGCATGACCGTTAGTGAGGGCAATGGGTGCAAGATCTAAACACATACGCTAGATCGCGACTTTGCCTTAACAGAGGAACGCGTCTCCTGATGGACGTGGACGGCTTCGCTTTGAGGAGAGGACATGGCGGCGCGGTGTTGACGTGAAGAAGGGTTCGCGCTTGTTTGTAAATATAGGGTTGGGGTTATTTCAAGATGTGATAGGTGGGCCAGCCAGAGTCAACGCGACGAAGATGTTTGAATGTTCCAACTACTTCGGATACTCTCAGAGTAGTGAAATGTATACTGTAGGTTATTTCTGCTGAAGAATGTAATTATTTCAGTTAAATTTAGGTTTAATATCAATATCCAGTGTTGGTCTTGTCTGTCTTGACCTGTGTGCATGTTGTTCGTAGCTTAATCCTGCCAGCACTATTCGAGCTGGTTCTTCTAGTTCATCATACTGCTTAAATCTTTTCTGTCATGAATTTGATTAGCCTTGATGGTATTTTTTTCAAATTTTTGAAAATTTAGCTATAATTCACATATATTCCTCTGGTAAAAGTCTGGGGTAGGTGAAGGACCAAACCGTTGCAGCTAACTGCTCAATCCCGATTCGACGATTTGAGACAACTGGGATCCAACTGCAGCATCTCGCATTGAGCCAGGAACAGAAAACGCCTGAAGACTAAAGAACGCTGCTGACTTCCAGTAGAAAATAGATAGACTGTTCACCATGATGAAGAAAGATCACCAGGAACCAAGTCCTTTTGATGTCATATAAATTACTATTCATTACAATTAAATTATTCTATTATTGGAAACTATAAATATTCAAGAGGGGGTAAACTTTTCATTGTTTGGATTTGATGGAGGGGTTTCTCCTCACTTTGTCGAAGATCAACTTTCACGTTACAGTGTAGTGTAACCACCATCAATAATAATATCGGATCCCGTACAGAATGCAGAAGCTTGAGAGGCCAGCCAGATGCATGCACCAGTCAGCTCATCAGGATCACCCAGGCGACCCAAAGGGGTTCGCTCTTTCCACTCATTAAACAGGGTCTTGTAGGATCGATTTAGCGCTGTATCCATGTAACCAGGAGAAATAGCGTTACATCTAATACCATGAACAGCCCACTCAGCAGCGAGAGACTTCATGAGGTGCTTGACACCAGCCTTGGAGGCATTGTAAGCACTCTGGGGTTGGGGCCAGTTGACAATGGATCCTGACATGGAAGCAATGAAAATCATAGAACCTCCCTTACCTTGCGAAATCATGTGTCGGGCACAGGCTTGTGCAACCAAGAACGAGCCGTTCAAGTTAATGTCAATGACACGGCGAAACTTCTCAGCGGGGTAGTCCTCGGCGTGGACCAGATCAGCGATACCTGCAGAGTTGACAAGAATGTCAATGGATCCCAAATCTCTGACAATAGTGTCCATGATTTCAGAAACAATATTTTCATCACGGACATCAACTCTGTAGAACTGAGCCTGTACTCCGTAGGCAGTGTGCAGCTTCTGGATGGCATCTAATCCTAGATCAGTCTGGACGTCCAAAATAGCCACACCCTTGAGGCCTGCTGAGCAGAGGCCCTCTGCCATGGCGAAACCAAGACCTCGAGCACCACCGGTAACAACAGCTACCTTGCCATCCAATCTGAACTGGTTCAGAAAATTTTTGGCTGCGAACGGCACATCTGGAACCGAAGCAGCGGCAGCAGCGATATCAGCAGCACTGGGAGGCTCAGGGACGATTGCTCGCTGAGCCGTGCTTTGAGAGTGTTCAGCAGACATGATAGAGAACTTGGAAAACGAGGTGATTTATGAAAAGAATGAGAAAATTGAAATTGAAAAAAAAACAAAGGGAAGCAAAGGCTGAATTTATATTTTTGAAAGGAAAAAACTTCAAGCGAATAGATAGTGCCAAACGTCCTCGGGGTCAGGGCTATTGGGCCATTATGATTTTGCTCCCTTGAGAAACGTTGCCGCTAAACCAAACTGCGGAAAAACTTAATCTCATAGTGGAAAGCTTAACGTCCAACACTTTGACCAGATCATCACTACGCAAGCTGTTGTTAAATCCAATCTACATGGTGAATAGAAATTTAAAACTCATTCTGTGTCACCTTTACCGCGCATTATCCTGTAGTCTGTGAATAGGTTTATTGAGGATGCCAGACCAGTAACCTCTGTTTTCAGGATCATTGACGCCTGGTTTCTATCTGCAAAAATGGGGGGGTTGTTATTAGTGGAATAGGGGGGCACAATTGTCAAAAAAAATAAAGTTGAACTGTGACTCAAAAGGACCATTGACTTTGGTAAGTGATGCCTATTAATTCTGAGTCTAGACTTGATATTAGTGGTCGAATCTGCGTGCAATTGACGAAGATATCTGCAGATTAAAGTTCAAATGCCAGAGTGGAAAAGCTTGACTAGCTTTAATTTTGCTGATTTCCTGATCTGGTCATTGTTTTTTTTATTTATAGCTCCTGAGATCAGAAGAGAATCAAGAGGCTGTTGATTGCGGGGTCTTCATTGTTGGTAATTGTGAGGGAGTTGTTGAATCAAGGCTCAGTGAGATTATTGTCCATTCCCTTGCTGCATGCAATTTACCTTGTTTACGCTACTTTTTGATAGCTGAGAATGTTGAAAAGATGTATGCATTCTGATGGGTGTCACACTGGCCGCACAAGATCATTCTGAGCGTACATCGCCTCTGGCAAGTTGGATTGGTTTCTCACTTTTCAACTGATAGAGATGCTCTCAATTCTTTGCTTTTCATTGCAAGTGAAACTTGATTCTGGATCAATTGAAAATGGTAACCATCACCTTTCAGGAAAATTGGAATTGCCCTTGTTTAGGGAAATAATTATTCTTCATATATTGTGGATTCACAGTTACGATATCACACTATTTGAATCGATCTTGAAAACCTGCCTGCCAGGATTCCATTACGAAAAAGGAATCAGAACACTTTGAACTAGCCCAGCTCAGATTGTTTTCACGTTTCTAGGTTCCTAAAGGAAACAATTCAAGTGAGAGCACCCCTCGCTTTTTGCACCTCAGTATCCGCCGGCACACCCCTCAGTTCATTCAAGTCCAACCTGTAAGGTCGCAGCACCCCCATCTCAGAATACTGTGAATCAATGGAACAAAGAGTGACCGTCGTTTACAAATCATATTTGTTACGATAGTTTCCCCGCGCTTCATAACTAGCCCGCAACATGTAGTCCTGCGCCGTGCTTGACGACTACGGCGTGTACGCCGAATCGAGAAACGAAAGCTGGTAGCCTTCGGTCAGTGACCCCTGCGCACGGCTGTTCATGGTGATAGAAGGCAGCCGCCGCCGACGTGAGCTGGCAATGGGCGGGTCAAGGCTATGAGAAGTATGGGAGGGGTCCAGGCTAAATGTGGTCCAAATCTAGCGCAGGCAGGTGGTCCATCTTCCGCGATCGCCCCCACCGCTCTCGCTGCGGCGTGTTTCGAGCGATGTCTTGTCGGTCCTGGTCATGACAGATAGGGTGGGCGGGTATGGCCGCTTGCCGAAGTCGTAGCTGTTGTACCGGGACGCACCGCTATTGTCGTCGTCATAGTCGTGGTCAGACGCCCCACCAATGTGCTTACGAATCTTGCTGGAGTTGGTTGTATACTGCAACACCGATGTTGCCACAGACACATTAGCGTACGATTTCTTAAAGACAGTTGAAATGGTGCCAAACGGAGAAAATGCCCTTACTAGTAACAGCGTGGACTGGATCAAGAACAGGATGAGCGAGATCTGGTTAAAGACGTAGACGGGGAGTGAGCAGGAACAACATGATTGACACCAGCGTGGAGCAGCCAGCGCGCACGGTGAACAGGACTGCGAGCAGCATGCGCTTGCATTGGAAGGAGTCGAGGGCCAATTGCAGGTTGATGTGCACTACGCCTTGCATTGTGGTGATGTTTGACATATTGGTACGGGCAGCGTCGGGTCGCTCTGCGAAAAGATTAGAGCGAGCATTCAATAGTCTTCCTTGAATAAAAAAAAAAATAAAAGAAATAAATACCAGTAGAAAGTAGAACATATTCTTTGGTATTTATGGCGATTGACAAGCTGGCAAGGTGAAGGCTAGTCGTGGCTGATATGAGGCCGTTTTTGTGACACAATTCATTTGGGTCGCCATTTTGGGATGGTTCATTGAAAAAACCTGTTCAGGGCAGGTTCAGCAAGGAAAAAAAAATGGTTTTAAATTATAATAAAGTAGGAGAGGAGTCTAAAATAAATTATATACGCTAAAAAAAGAAAAATGTATATATATCTACAATAATAAAAATAAAATAAAATAAAAATCACATCACATCGTTAGGGCTTTTCGTTTCTTCCAAGGGCAGGACTTGCGTTTTTTTTTAAAAGTCCTCGTCAAGCGCAAACACATCACCCTTGACATCGGTCGCATGTCCAGCCATCACCCCTGCTTTCTGATAATCCGACACCCTTTTCTCAAAGAAATTGGTCTTGCCCGACAAGGATATGTTTTCCATAAAGTCAAACGGGTTTGTCGAATTATACAACTTGGGATTGCCAAGAGACACCAGCAACCGGTCCGCCACAAACTCAATGTACTGGCACATGAGCACCGCGTTCATGCCCAACAGGGATACAGGTAAAGCGTCTGTAAAATAAGGCTTCTCGACTTCGACGGCCTCCTTGATGATGCGCTCAACGATCTTGGGCGACGGCCGGTTCTTGAGCAGGGAAAACAAGAGGCACGCAAAGTCGGTGTGCATGCCCTCGTCGCGCGAGATGAGCTCGTTTGAAAATGTGAGCCCGGGCATGAGGCCCCGCTTTTTGAGCCAGAAGATGGCAGCAAAAGAACCTGAAAAGAAGATACCTTCTATTGCAGCAAACGCAATCAGGCGCTCGGCGTACGATGTGTCCTCGTCTGCAATCCAGCGCAGCGCCCAGTCTGCCTTCTGCTTGATGAAGGGGATGGTCTCGATCGCGTTGAACAGGTATGCCGCTTCCTTGGGGTCCTTAACATACGTATCAATCAGGAGTGAATACGTCTCAGAATGAATATTCTCCATCATGATCTGGAACCCATAAAAACACTTTGCCTCCGGGATCTGCACTTCTGCCGAGAACCGCTGCACCAAGTTCTCGTTCACAATCCCATCCGAGGCCGCAAAGAACGCCAGCACCCTCGAGATGAAGAACCTCTCATCGTCATTCAGCCTGTGCTCCCAATCGCTTATATCCTTTCCTAAATCAATTTCCTCGGCCGTCCAAAACGACGCCTCTGCCTTCTTGTACATTTGCCAGACCTCGTGGTACTTGATTGGGAACAGGACAAACCGTTTATTGTTTTCAGTGAGAATGGGTTCGTCCTTTTCGGCTTCTTTGAGGACGCGGCGGGCTTCTCTCATTTCGTCGTCGAGGTCGTCTAGCACGCCAATGACCAGATCGGGGGCGTGCGTCAGATGCAGTTCCTGGTTCTTGTGTGTTGTTGTTGAGGTGCTTGAATCTGAATTTGCCACAGGTTCATTGCTGTTGCTGTTGTTGCTGCTGTATGTACCAGTGCTAGTGCTAGTGCTGGTACCGTCTTTGAGCTCCAAGTTTGACATTGCTAGTTCTGTTTTCTGTGTCTGCAAAAAATGCGAATATGAATAAGGATGCGAGTGCGAGTGGGTATTTTCAAGTGATGTCATCAACTGTTATTTAGCCAAGATCTCAACTAACTGCACGGTTAATAAGTAGT
Source organism: Geotrichum histeridarum (assembly GCA_030566085.1). Classification (NCBI taxonomy): domain Eukaryota; kingdom Fungi; phylum Ascomycota; class Dipodascomycetes; order Dipodascales; family Dipodascaceae; genus Geotrichum; species Geotrichum histeridarum. Next base: position 20,799 of record JAJMHO010000020.1, read on the forward strand.
AACGGCGAGAGATTCCTTCAATAAAATAACAATAATTCAAAAAAAGAGAATCACAACTAGGTCAATACTAGTTGAATCAAACAAAAAAAAAAGTAGGAAAGAAAGAGAAGTAGAAAAAGACCCGTGGTTTTATAAGAAGAACAATAATAATAATAATAATGAGGCTACTTTTGACCTCCTTCTTCAGTTCAAATCAGCATACAATCCACGTGAAATTCAGCAAAAGGGCTTTTATAAAAGAAAGAAATAAAGAAAGAAAGAAAAGAGTTGCAACTATAACCAAAGTCAAATAAAAAAAAAACAAGACTTGGATTAAAATACCGAACCCAAAAATTTGTATACGTGCCAAACTAGGTACCGACCTATTACCCGGTGTTTTTTTTTTTTATTTGGTGCCTGTTTTGACTTTTTGTCTGTCTAAAGCTCTTAAGTGTTGCCTAACTAGGAATCTCATACAAACGCGAAATCTAACGTCGGAATCAAACAGAAGCTATTGTAAAGATTCCGCGACTTCTTCTGCAATTGATTGCTATCAAGGAGTGTAGACACTTAATAATTAATTGATTCAAGCTTAAGATATCAACAGAGGATCTAGATATAATGTGCAATGGTTTCACAGTTTTCTTGGAAACACAGCAGTTAGTGATACTTGTTATTGTGTGAAACCGTTGTTGACGAGTTGATTGATTTCGCTATTGCTCCACACGCAACCAACCCAACAACCTCTCTGATCTGATTTTTATCTCAACTATGTAGGTCTACCGGGAACAAACAAGTTTCAATATTATAAATATATAATAAAGAAGCCTCAATTATTAAATTAATGTCTTAGTATCTTATAACCAATTGAGAGTGTACCGCGAGTTTGCTAGTTACATTGCTCTATAGACCTCTCTTGATTGATTGTTTGTTTACTGTTTACTTATTTTCTCACCTCGTTACTCTTGTAGATTTTTGTTATACTACGGCAACGGTTTAAATGAAAGAGTGGAACCACAACTTTAAAGATCTCTGGTTCTGTCAATTGGTTGCAAAGTTTAAGATCAAGATAAAGGAAGAAAAAAATCATGGAGAGAAGGTTTTGGCGGAACACAGGAGGTCTTGTTTACTGTTTAACTGTTTATTGTTTGCAAAAGGTAGGACTACATTTGCTATCCTTCTCATCAATTGAACGTGGTAATGACAAAAGTATATATCTGAGGTTATCTATAACATATAAGGTCTTTCAAAAAGCTGGTGCTCTCTATATGTTGATGTGTAGGCTTTACAATATATACTGGATCACAAACATGAGAAAAAAATAATATAAAGCTAGAGCGGCCCATGCTAAATATCTCATCAGTGCATTTCAAACTAGCAATATATATAGATCTATACATGTCTCTAGTAATCTTATTTACCTCAGCTTTTTTGGATATTAGATCCTGAAAATTGTTGCAACAGTGAATGTCTAAGGAATCCTAATAGTTATTCCGGTGAGAGATGAAAACTGGATAGGCTACTTCCAATCCTGTCCAAATTGCCATAATAAAACTTGCAATACAAAAATAAATTAATGATACATGGATACATCCTAGCCTGTCTTTCTTATCCAAACAAAAAACAAACTAACGAAAAAAAAAAAAAATATAACAGTAACAACAATAATAGCAAATAAAAATAACTGAAGAATCAAAATCAAATCCCAAACTAAAGAACCAAAAAAATCCTCATGCATTGTGCCCACCATTTGTTTTATCTTTCCCTGGCTTTCTTTGTTTTTTTTTTGTTCAATTTTTGCACAATGCACTCACACACCTCTTCAAAATGCATAAATCATATATCGCACCTTCATTCGTTTCAACCAAATCAACTTAAATGACCATGGACTTGTACGGGGGGTTGCCAGGCTGCTGTTGCTGCTGCTGAGATGGAGGAGGTCTAGGTCCGTAAGGGCCCTGACCAGGAGCTCCCTGCATGCTCGGGGGAAGACCTTGAGGTGGAGGTCCTCTGGGCTGTCCCTGACGAGGAGGTCCTTGACGAGGGGGTCCACCTTGCATTGGGGGTCCGCCTTGCATGGGAGGACCTCTTGGAGGACCTTGGCGGGGTGGGCCTTGCATACCTTGCATGGGAGGAGGGCCTTGTCGGGGAGGTCCCTGAGGCGGGCCTCGGCCTGGACCACCGGGGCCACCAGGTCCTGGAGGAGGTCTTCCTCCTTGAGGACCAGGGCCTCTGTACTGGTTGGGAGGACCACCAGGACCACCAGGACCGCCTTGACCTCCGGGACCGTGGCTGTAAGGAGTCTCGCTGTACATTTGGTATTGCTTCTGCTGGTTGGTGCGCATGGGCTCGTCGGAGGGTCCCCTGTCGTTTCTAGGGTTAAATCCTTGAGTATTTGCTGTAGGATCAAACATGTTATTGTAAGCTTCCTGGTTAGGAGGCTTGGGCGAAGACCGGCCAAACTCATCACGGCCCATAGGAGGAACAGGCGAATTAGGCCCATTAGGATAGCCGCGAGGAGGCTGCTGCTGTCCTTGGTTGCGAGGTCCATTGTTTCCATACACCTGGTCCCGGATTTGGGAACGCTCGTCAAACTGACCTTGGTTAGGAAGAGGAGAAATGGGCTGAGTTGCTGAGTTGACGCCAGACAGCAAATTATTGGGATCAGCACCTTCAGAAGCACTGCGATCATATGGAGCACGGCCAGGAGGGGGAGGTGCCAAACGCATGGGTGGCCCTTGACCAGGTCCAAGGTTACCATACTTGGGACCAGGGCTACTTCTGCCCTGAGGGCTGACATTACCTGGTCCACCCTGGGCATATGGGGGAGCTCCCGGAGAGGGAAGAGCAGATCCGGGATTGCTATTGTTTCCGTCTGAAGGATATGGCGGGCGAGAAAAGTTGCGAGAGCCACCCGAAGCAATGGATGTTGTAGATCGGGCAGATTGATTGCTGCTGGTGTAAGCAAGTGGGGCGCCGCCACTGCCACCAGAGTGCTGGGGAGAGAGGCCTGGACGGTTGTTGTCAGGAGGTTGGAGGCGGCCAGACGGGCCATTCAAGCTTGAACTAGAGCCGTTGGGGCCTTCCATGGGTCGGTTGGGAGGAGGCATCTGGCCCATGTTGGACCTTCCAGGAACTCCATTAGGGGGACCTCCTGGGCCACGCTGAGGACCAGATCCAGGACCGCCAGGACCCCGCTGAGCAGCAGATCCAGGAGCACCAGGGCGCTCGCCCATAGGACTCATGGGGGAACCAGGCTGATCTCTGTATCTATCGATAGCCATGGCAGGAGTAGAAACGCTTCGATCACGAGGGCCAAGCATACCTGCTGGAAGAACACCAGGACCAGAATCTTCAGGGCGTATACTACCTTGTCTCTTGAGCTTTCCAGTGCCCTTGTAGCCGGTCGACATTTTACGGGCAAGAAGGTCTTTGATGTTTCGGGTCCAGTCGTAAGGAGTCCAGGTATCTGAGCCACTCACACCAATCAACATTTGAACATCGTTGACCTCCAAGTACTGAGTGTATGGAAGAGTAGGCATTCCGAAAAGGAGAGAGCGGAGATCAGCCTTGTCAGCATTGAGACGTGAGGGACGGCCATAGAGCTGGAATGTATCGAGCACGGGGATCAAGAATCGAATAAGAGTTTCAAAGCCAGGAACACCGGCGTGGGGTTCGGGCATAAGAAAGACGGAGGCGTCCTTTTCACCTTCGACATCGTTAAAAGTAACTTTGCCTTCAATCTTAATCAAGGTAGATCCATTGACCAAAACTGAAGATTGGGGGTATACTGCGTAGGATGCATATGATCCAGTAATCAAGGCCAACGGTGGGCGCTTGATCTTCTTCTTATCTTCATAAAATGCAACTGTGCCCGGGGCGGGTAAGCCTTTCTTTTTCTTCATTTCAGCAGGCGTAACTACAGTCCAGCATTTTTTCCAAGGCATGCCGGAGCCAAATCGCACAGAGACGTAGTCTTCATGTCGGAACTTTGTCTCGCTCAATAGTGTACGAATACCGTTCAATTTAGAGCCCTTTGAGGAGAGCAAGGCGCCAGTATATGCCTCTTGCAAACTAGAGTGTTCAAACTGAGAGAGTCGTAGAGCTGCAGTCCATTCCGCTAACAGGGCAGGGGTAGCCAGTTGCAACAAGTATCTATTTTTAAGTGTCGTTGAGAGAACGATAATGTTGGACAGGTCACCGTTGGGAGACGGTAGTGACGAAATAGATTTGAAGGTCGAGTCTGTGATGTTGATGTATGTAGGAGTTGGGGGTTCAGAGCCTGCGGCGTCTAGGGAATCAGCGTCCCAAATGGCCAACACAGTGCCTGTAAGTTTTCCAAAAACCTCAATCCAGCGTCGGTCCGTGGCTGGTTTTCCATCTAAAAGCGGGTGTTAGTTCAGTGTGCACGGTGTGGCGGGCAACAACAATAACAAAGCATGCGGATTAGGCCCATCAAGACAATTTATTTTTGGGCTCAAAAGAATCATTCAAACTGTTTGGTTTCAGTTTAGCAATAAACCATTCCAAACAGTGTGTTGATTGATGATTCCAGAAGGCTGGCAGAGAGGAAAAAAAAAAAAAAAAAAAAAAAAAAAAAAGAGGGGCGAACAAAAGCAGCCCAAAAATAAACACGAACAAAGCAAAAATTAAATCACACACATACCAGAATTGAGATCATTTAGGACCATGAGGTAGCCTTCGTTGTAGTCGCGTTGCTGGTGAGAGTGCAGGAGAGTGAGGATGGGCATCATTTCAGGCGGTGTGTCCTTTGGGAACTCCATGGGGTATACAGTGGCCGAGGAGTCCGAGGCGGCACTTTCAGACCGTTCGACAGGTTCCATGATGAAGATGGTTTGAAATCAAGAGGGTTGTTGTTGAGTATCAGAAGGAATCCAAGATTCCTTGGACAATTTCAGAGAGTTGAGAGAAAAGGTTGCTTGAGAAATCTTCTACTATACTATAAGTAGATGAGAACAACAACTGTGTTATAACTGGGGAGAATTTGTTTGTTGATGATGATAATGGTATCAATGATGAAAAACAAGGTCCGTTTCTTGTTTCTTATTTAATTTTAACCAAACGAAAAAAAGAGCGTAGAGAAAGATGGAGGACACGACAGATGGAACTAACGAGGACGAAGAAGAGTGGAGCAAAATGAGAGAGAGAAAGGGAAAAGGAAGAAGAGAAGAGGATGAAGGTTGGAAATTATAAAAATTATACCATAAAAAAGAAAAAAAGAAAAAATCAAAAAAAAGATGGGATGAAAATATGTGGATGTGGATGATAGGCCTAGCTAGGTTCAGCTCCATCCATGGTCTATATTACAACTATAGTTAAAAAAACAAAAAGTGATGGATAACCACACATCACATATATATATATTTATATAAACAAACTTTGTTTTAGGCATATTAATTAACCACAGTTCTATGGATAGGCCTATATGGATAGCCATATATAAATTTGTTAGCACCATTAAGTAATACTTTATGTCATATCAGCATCAAATCGAGACTATGCAGTATGCAGTGTAAGTTACCAATTAGGAAGGTACAAGTGCTAAAATAGGATTCAAAAACAGTGGAAAGTGGAGGTATAAGGTAGAAAACCTTACCCAATTGAGTAGAAAATGTTCTTAAATTGGTTAGTATTATGTAAATAGTTATGTAACACAAGTATTGAATTGAGAGAGCCAAGTATATAGGCTATATGTAGACCTATAGATGAGAAAGCCCTTTTTGTTAGCCATCGATCCATGGCCTAAATTCTATGGGGAAATTGAATTCTGATTGATGGATTCGAAAGAAACGATGAACCTAAAGGAATGAACCCAGCTGGCCATACATGAATATATAACTTATAAGTGGATGTACAAGTGGTGGCTGAGAACTTTTTAATATATATTAATGTGCCAAGGAGATCTAATGAGATATCGTGAAACGTGGTTGATTTCAACTTGGTGAAATATTTACAACCCTTATAACACCTTATAATACTATCTACTACGATGATGCTGATATCTTGATGAAAATGATGATGATATCAAGAGGAAGAAGTACGATAAGCCGCGTTGGTTTGCTTAAGCGAGACATATTGAGCAAATATATATATCAACCACGTATACAATGATGGATGATGAAATTTTACACATTCTTGTCAACAGTAATGATATATTATGTATCGGTCTATAGGCCAAGAATGTGATGTATACATACAAGGTTTAAGCTTTATAAAGCTCATGATCTTGCACAGCCAAATATGTATCAACCCTCAAAGAAACTTTGATCCCTGAAAATAAATTCACCCCATAGCAAATTTACATAAAGATTAAATTATAAAAGACCATAGCTCAATCGATCTACTGTGAAGATCGTTTTGACAGATGGTTTTTTCCATAATCTTGAAGAGATAAAGTACTTAGTGGACAAGAGCCGTCCCGTTAGGGGATAACATATAAATATCTCACCATCAGAGACCCTATTCCGTAATAGCCTTTTCTCTATATATTATAACGGCTCATGAGATGCTTACTTATATAGCGAATTGATGAAATTTAAGAACAATGCACAGATACGTGCTGCTGCAATTGACTAATCTGATAGAGTAGCTGCATTACCTTGCGCGTCCATTACCTCATATATTATATAGTAATGAATGATTTTTAAAGAACGGGATCACTGAAAATATAGGCTAGGCCGAGTTGTTAGAATGTGCATTGTTAGGTTAGTTAGTCAAAGGAAACAGTCAATATTGTCTACGTACTCTGATTCAACTATGGTTCACCTTAATTAAGACCCATTCCACGACTTGATTACCACCCACAACAATAACTTTGTGTGGGCAAAAAACAGAGATATCATCACAGGTTTACTGCCTAGGTTTGTAGTATAGAGTAACGCTATGGGCCCTTTTATGATACATATGTAATTGGTCCTACTAGTATTGCTCTTAGGGTTGACCGGGCCCATGCTTTTTATTTACTTGAGCAGGGAGGTTTGAATCAACCATTGATCTTCTCAACAGGTCCCCAATTAGTAGATCTACATAGTACTATGATGTCAACCTAGCAACTCCATAACCATCTATTTATATCTTTATAGAAACCATGGTAGTTTAGTTAGAGTTCATATATATGTTCGGATAACCCAAAGTGTCATTGAGAGCAGACTCAAGTAAAGCTAGTTGGAATGACTGTTGATGGGCAGGATGCAAGTCTATCCAGCTCTGGGAATAAGACAATTGCTAGTCTGGTCTCAGACCTATCCTTCATAAGTCTAAGGTCATCAAGTGTATACACTCTTCAAGACAAACATGCTCAATTGATCAAACCATTGGACCCTGGATGCAAAATCATGGCTCAGAGAAAGTCAATATTGATGTCAACATGACATTTAAGTTGTGAGTACCTAGACACCGGGACCTTTTCCAAATTTTGGGCGGACCTGGTGTTTGGCTTTTGAGTTTGTGACGACATCCAACTTATAAATCAGGCTGCCTCAAAGTATAAGAATCGCTCACTCTAAATTTAACATGACTTTTATTAAACAAAAAGCATTTCCAATATCTGTATATAATGATGGAATCTGTTACTCATTATTATTTGTTGGGCATGACTAACGAACAAACCTGAAGAAGGTGTGTTCCTGGATATCGAGCGCTACAAGGTATGATCAGGAAGCCGTCATGTAGGCCTACTAATTTAATTATAACCAGATCAACTTAAAATAACTCAGCATACCAAGTACACAATGGTCCCCTGCAGGGCTACCTTCTCCTCTTTTTCAGGATCCAAGGCCCCCCAAAATTCTACTCCCATGACATCGTCCTCTCCTCCCCCAAGCAAGTCAACCTAGTTACCTCCTCAACTTCTCCAGCACACACCCCACCACCACCATCTACCTCACCCTTAGTATCTACCCCCTCATGGCTGTTGCTAACGCAACCTGGTCGGCCCGAGTCATCTCGGCCTGCCCAACTGGTTCTGCCGTCTTCTCCCTATGCCATATGTTCCGAGCATGCCTGTGCGCCCTCATAGTTTCAGCGAGGCGCACGTTGAGAATTATCGAGGTGGTTGAGTTTGAGGGCCCGGCGTTGAAAAAAATTGGGAGGGACTGTGCGCCGGTGCCGATGGGTGTGGATGTAGATGTTTTGGGAACTGGTTTGGTTGTGTGCTGGCGTGGTTGCGTTGGAGATGGTGGAGGAGTGTGGAGGCGTCGATAAGGGATGAGAGTGTTGCCCACGTTGGTGGTCCCAGGTGCGTGGAATAAAGAGGAAGCTAACGAAGATTATTTGCTGAACTTGTTTTATGGGAAACGTGTAATGACTGGGCTGTGTCGAGGGAGCCCGCAGAAGCAGATTGGGATGAGATATAATTAGCAAAAACAGGATGCAGACAACGAAGATTCTGACCAGGCTGAAGTTGAATGCGCAAGAACACAAGTCTAAGGTTGTTGGCCCGAGAGGAGATAAAGAGGGGTGCTACACGGTTTTGGAGTTGTATAAACACTATCAGACCTTGAAAAACTGGATCAAGTACCAGGCTGCGTCTCGGTTTGTTTGAGAAATAGTGCCCGCACCGCACAAAAAAGAGATCACATCCTGGATGCATTATTGAGACTGCTCGAGATCTTCAAGAAAAAAGCACCGGAACATTCAAGTCAAAAAAATCAACCAGCCCATTAACCCCTCCGCAAATTCCATCTTCCATCAGCAGCAGCACCCAACAACATCAACTTTGACTGGCTATCCGCCCTTCACCACAACCACATTAGCACCCCGATTTTGCCTCTCTCTTGCTCATGGACTTGATTAGGATGGAGTGGGTTGATTGCGCTTTGCGGAAGAATTTGAAGTTGACTGCTGTTGACAACAACATCTAGACGTATTTGTTTAGAGCAGGCTAATTCTTGAAACTTTGCAAAGTCTTTTTGAACATTTGCATTTATCAATCATAAAGAACGCTGGCCCAAGTGCTGAGTCAATCTGTATCTTCATTTTGAATGACCTATTTCCAGACCTTTTAATCGTAGATAGATAGATAATCAATTTAACGTCCTACGTAATAAACATCGAAGAAGACATACTCTATATATTGGTCTGATACAGACAATAAGACCTTCTTGAACACTACGCAATAAACAAATTATTGGTAGATAGATTTTACTCATTACATAGCTTATTTTATACACAAAATATTGGTTTCTCATGATCATATGCAACTGGACAGGTTATGTAAATCATCAAAGATTGAGATTGATACATCCTCATGCAAGAGTTTGTAACACAAAAATATGGCCTAACCCTGATTGTAAGTTAACCGCGCTGGATCAACGATAGAACAGTATATTTCAGTTGTCAATAAGTTGCCTTGCTAGCTCAATCGGTAGAGCGTGTGACTCTTACTAGGCTTCGGTCAATATAGTCATCACAAGGTTGGGGGTTCGAGCCCCCCGTAGGGCTTATTTTTTGCTTCTATATGCTGCGCACATCCTTTTTATCATCTACAAAGGAAATCAGATCAGGTCACAAACTTGAATACATTTGTTTGGAACACTATCTATGACATTTATTTTTTGTTGCTAAATACATGAATGAAGAAAGAATCAAAGAGAAGCTGGTTGGAGTGGCTGCTGGACAGTCCGCTTGTGTGCTAAAAATGGGATGCGCCAGTGCTTGCCAGGGATGGCTTCGCTGTGGATAAGACCGCCCAGCGTCCAGCCAACCAAGGCGTTGATAAAAGCGCCGGGGGCCCGCAAAAATGCTAAATCGGCGGCCATGATGTAGATGAAAGACTTGTCGGACAGGTGCAGTTTGAAGGGGGACGAGACGGGGGTGAGCTGGAATCTGTATACGGCGGGGACTAGATCGCGGTAGACGGAGAGCAGCGCAAAGACGATAGCGGTGGGACCGGGTGGTGAGTAGTGCGTGTTGGACAGAAGTGGAAGGTGGTCGAGAAAGGTGTAGACGATGGGGATGACAAACAGGCTGAGGGTGTAGATCAGCACAATGAATGAAATGTACTTGCTAGAGCCGAGGAACCTCTCAACTATCCTCATGTTGTAAAGAAATATAGTAAACACTAGTATCTCTGACTGAGTTACATAGAGTAACTGGTTAAATATAACACGCCACCATTGATCTAGAAAACAAGTTAGTCCGTGGCTTTGAGTAGTGAACAAGGGTGAACCACTTACGCCAGACCCAAAGATGCGGTACTATTTGGACGTCGAGCAGATATGTGATCTCTAATAATGAGACTGCAATGGATAATATTAACGAAAAGTATATTAAGAACTTTGTAACTGGGGTGTGGGCGAAACCGGACGGTGAAGATACAAACATGATGCGATAGTTGTGTTGACAAGTCAATGTCTTCCAAGCTCTTGGTGGCATTGGTTTTAATATCCCAGCGGTTCCCTCTCCACCTTTACTTTGTCTTGCACTTTCCATTCAATTCACCACACCAACCAAAATGTCAGACCCTTTTGACCCAAAGTCCATGCCATTGCATGATGCTGCCAGAGAAGGCAAGACCTTGCTTACTCGTCAACTCGTCAATGATAATCCCAAGAATGCTTTGGTTAAAGACGACGATGGCAGAACTCCTTTGTTCTGGGCTGTTTCCTCTGGTCATGCTGAAACTGCTGCTGTAATTTTGAAGGCAATTAAAGATAACAAGGCTGTTGCCGATAATTTCGACATTGACGACACCGATGAAGGTGGTTGGACTCTGCTTCATATTGTGGCTTCTACTGGAAACGAAGAGATTCTAGCATTGCTGTTACCGTTCGACCCGGATGTGTCAGTTACCACCAACGGTGGCCAAACCGCCCTTCATTATGCTGTATCCAAGGGCCGTATTGACATTGCCCGCAAGCTTGTCACTGAATTGAAAGCGTCGCCTAGAATTAAAGACAAGCAAGGCCAAACTCCTCTACACCGTGCTGCTGCCATTGGTTCACTTCCCTTGGCCAAGCTGCTCATTCAAGCCAATGCACCTCTAAATACTACTGATAGAACTGGCTGGACTGCTCTACACCATGCGCTAGCTGAAGGTCACGGGGATGTTGCCGTTGAGCTCATTGAAGCTGGTGCTGATCCTGAAGTCAAAGACTCTGAAGGTTTGACACCTATTCAAGTAGCGCTTGATTCAAAGACTGCCAACCATGTAAAGGCTGCTCTTAAGAAAGACTAGGCTTGATACAAAAGTTTTATAACACAGAAAAAATTTCTTTGGAAAATTTTTGGTATTTATTAACATAAATAAACATGAAGTTTTATTTTTCGTGCCTGTGTCACTAGATCTCCAAAGTCGCTTAGACCTTGAAGCCTCTAGATCTACGGCGACCACGAGCACGCTCAAACTTGCGGCCCTTGGACATGATTCTGGGAGCCTTGTTCTTGTGGGGGCCCATACCGAAGTGACGGACAGCCTCACGGGAGTTTCTGGGTCCACGAACAATCAAAGTGTTCTGGCCAGTGGGGGCACGGCGAGCGAGCTGGTCAAAGGTGAGGATCTCACCACCAGCCTTGAGGATGCGGGCTCTGGCGGTCTCGGTGACCTTAAGGGCAGCAACGGTGATCTTGGGGACCTCGTAGAGACGAGCATCGTCAGTGACGGTACCAGTAACAACGACGATCTTGTCAGCAGCACCCTCACCAGTAAGAGCTCTGGCAATGCGAGAGACAGAAACAGGGGGTCTGTTGATCTTGGAAAGGAAAAGAGATCTAAGGATGACCTTGTTGAAGTTGGAGTCGGTACGACGAGCAAGGAATCTGTAGAGCTTGACCAACAGCTTCAAGTAGACGTTGTCGGACTTGGGAGCAGAGCGGTGGCCGCTTCTAACGTGCTGCTTTCTAGTGCTATCGATACCCATGGCGAGCTGATGGTTGTCGAAATTGTGTGGTGTGGAACAAGGAGGGCAAAGTCAGACAGGTAGATGGAGGTCAAAATTTTCCAAGGCAAGATAGTTTTTTCTGTCGACATGAAAAGCAGTCCCATTATTCTTAATTAGGAAGTTTGGCATCTTTGGGTGTTGAGTGCCTGTCAATATTTGGTCCCTACGGATATTTCAGACTGATTAATTACGACTTGTGCTTTATGACTTGATACACTTCTTGTCAGTTCACGTGTCTGGCCCCAACCCCAAAACCTGGGTTCCGCTTTGAAAACCACCAATGTCAACCATTTCAAACGGGATTTGCCTCCTCTCTAGAGCAACATAACTCTGTATAAACCACAACCACCCCATCCTCAACATGTCCAAAGATCCTTGGGCCCAATTCGCCAATGCTGTTAGACAGCAAGCTCAGAAGGCTAACGGCTCTGCTCCAAGACCTCCTAGAGGGTTCTTTGCTGGAGTTGGTGGTCTCACCCTCCTCGGCTTGGGTGGCCTGGCTTTTGCCTCCTCATTGTTCAACGGTATGTATTCGCCACTCCTGTTGGCCATTGTTTCTCGCAACTAACAAAATATCAGTCGATGGTGGTCACCGTGCCATTATCTACTCTAGATTCGGTGGTGTGCAACCCCAGATTTACGGTGAAGGTACTCATATTGCCATTCCTTGGTTCCAAACGCCCATTATTTACGATGTTCGCGCCAAACCACGGAATGTCGCTTCATTGACCGGTACCAATGATTTGCAGATGGTCAACATTACCTGCCGTGTTCTTTCTAGACCCCGTGTGGCGGCACTTCCTACCATCTACAGAACCCTCGGCACCGACTACGACGAGCGGGTTTTGCCTTCCATTGTCAACGAAGTCCTGAAGGGCGTTGTTGCCCAATTCAATGCATCTCAGCTTATCACCCAGCGTGAGCGTGTCTCTCGTCTGGTCCGCGACACTTTGGTTCGCCGTGCCGACAAGTTCAATATTGACCTCGACGATGTTTCGCTGACCTACATGACCTTCTCTCCCGAGTTCACTGCCGCTGTTGAGGCCAAGCAGATTGCTCAGCAGGAGGCCCAGCGTGCTGCTTTCATTGTCGATCGCGCTCGCCAAGAGAAGCAGGGAACCATTGTTAAGGCTCAGGGTGAGGCCCGATCTGCCGAGCTCATTGGTGATGCCATTAAGAAGTCCAAGGACTACGTTGAGTTGAAGCGTATTGACACTGCTCGTGAGATTGCCGAAATTCTGAGCAAGTCCGGTAACAAGGTCTTGCTTGATAATGAATCTCTGCTTCTTAACGTCTCCTCTGACCAGAGAAAGAATAAATAATTGAGACTGTTCTTGTAAATATTAAAATTATCATGATCTACTGAATTTTCTAAAGTTAAGCCGTGTGCATTTTGTGTCATTACTTCTGAAGAGAAAATACATTGAAAGAATATATTCGTAGGATTTCTATCGAGCCTGGAAGGTTGGACCTTCATTTTGGGTTGAAAGTCTCAGCATTTGGGGTCTTCAAGTCCTCATGCCATATGAATAATCTTACCATGTCTGGGGAAGACGCTCTAAGTTGGCGATGATAAACTCCCAACAGTCACAACAATACACTTTCCTATTTAGGAAATATAACAAATCACAGTATTTTTCATCACGGAATTTTACAGCCCTGACGCATTTTTCTCTACTGACTTTTCTCTCCATCTGCCAGATTGCGTATCGCCTAGCTTTGACTGATCACGACTACAATCACAACGACAAAATGCCTGGTGTTTCCGTTAGGTGCGTATATACATATGTTTATCTTCAGTCGATTTATGATCCTCTGGTTCGACGAGGCGATGATGTGGAGCAAATAAGTCAATATGTTGTACCTTTGAACACTCGACAAGAACTCGACCTTTGAATCCAATGACAAGTTTTTTCACCGTCATACAGATTGACGGATCAACGATCCTCGTAAACTCGACTCATTGATTGTAAATTTTCGACTTGAATATTGATATTTCGACCAAAGATGATTTCTCTCGATTTTTTCAAAGACTTTGCACACACAACGCCTTGTCTTTCCACATGTTATATTCAACAAAATGACCTTAGACTAACTCTGTATTAGAGATATCCCTGCTCAGCAGTTTATTGATGCTTACGCTCTGTTCCTTCAGCGTCAGGGCAGACTCGAGATCCCCGGCTACGTCGAGCTGGTGAAGACCTCTGCTGGTAACGAGCTTCCTCCTCAGGATGCTGCTGGTTGGTTCTACAAGAGAACTGCCTCTGTTGCCCGTCACATCTACCTCCGCAAGGATGTCGGTGTTGGTGCCCTCAACAAGCTCTACGGTGGTGCCATCAACCGTGGTTTCCGTCCCTCCCACCACAAGAACGCCTCTGGCTCCATCAACAGAAAGGTTCTCCAGGCTCTCGAGAAGCTTGGCCTTCTGGAGCAGGGCCCCAACGGTGGCCGCAGAATCTCTGAGAACGGCCAGCGTGATTTGGACCGTATCGCTGTCGAACTCTACTCCCAGGAGAATGAGGAAGATGACGAGTAAATGTTATGTATTGTACTATTATCATGGATTTCCAAATTGAATCAAAAAGAAAAGTAATAAAAAAGCTTGCACAAACTCTGTATTGCTTGTAGATATGAAATGTTTTTGCTCTATGAGAAAGATCAACATGGGTATTAAACTTGAGGAAGACGGCAGTGTTGCCATGAAAAAAAGATGGAAGGAAACAAATTACAAAGGAGTAGCAGAGTCCTTCAAAGAGGACGAAGTCTTGATAGCCCCTGCGGGCTTACCAAAGGACAGTGTGCTTGCTGGCTTTCCCCTTTCAAATAGTTAGTATGGCATCGTTACAATAGTCATCTCCAACACTTACTTGGTGAGGTATTTGTACTTGTGAGCTTGCAATTTTTGACTGCAAGGAGACATGAGGTTATCCGTTGGAGAAGCAAAATTTTGACTGGGGATGGGTTAGTAAACATGGACATGCAAAATAGCAGACATAGAAGCTGGACATACGAAGAGAGGAGATTTCGTCGCAGCATATGAGCAGGCAGATTTGGTCTGGCCACAGCTGGTTCTTCCGAGGAGATTGAAGATGTGTTAACTTGAGTGTTTGCGTTGCTGATTGAACCCTGGTGAAGGGGCTGGAAAGCAGACTCCATGGAAGCAGTAGTAGTAGACATGGTGATTGTTATATATAAATGCAAAAGGTGAAATGAATCTGAAATTAATGTTGAACGTTCAAACTGGTTGATATTTTTTCTTTTCAATGAAATGGAATAGAGAACTGAATGAGAAGAAAGAGATGAAGGGAAAGAAGAATGGCAGTTTTTATATTTCATCCTTCGAAGTTTTGCTGTTTATTTACCTTTTTCCCAAAACAGAAACCATCATATAAACGTGTAATTTGTCACGAAAACCATGAGAAAAACACTGTCTTGTGCATCAACGTAATTTTCAGTCTACATAGCGTATATCATCGTCTTCTCTGCATTACCTGACCTTCTCGTGCATGAGAACTTGCTGCTCTCACATGGTCGGTTACGCAACGTTCAGTAGATCACCCAAAACAGAACCTTTGTTGGGTCTAACATGAAATTATTATTTCGCCGTCTTCTAGAGTATACTTTAAACTGCATTTTATATATAAACATTCTCTTTCTCTTTCTTATTTTTTTTCCTTCATCTTCATTAAATTCTACTAAAACTATCTCAAGACGCACTTAAAACTCATTACATCTGTCTCTCAGCAACGCTTATTTCAAAACTACTGAGTTTTTGTCGACATTTTCAGCTCTACAACTCATCACCTGCCAACTATATCTGGAAACGTCTTAGACTGACTCTAGTTTGCCTTCTTTAACGATTATTGGCAGCGAATCGTACACGTTACTGTTGATATTGGTTCTATTATTTGTTTTCAGCCTTGGATCACTTTAATTTTGGAGTTTTATGCGGTAAATTAGCGATTGATACCCTATTTATATTTATATTCACTTGATCAATTTCCCCAGCCTTCTTCTCGCGTGGGAGAAAATCAGGATTCCTACATCTGTGTTATTTTTAAACTCTTCTATTTCCTCCACCTTCTTCAATATTACATTTCAACTACTCACGTCAAATGAATAACTTTATAAGTTCGGTGCAGTCGTTCTTTCATTCTGTGACAACGAACGATAGATATGCGACGTATGAGAACAACAGGGCTCAGTTAGGTTACTCAGGTCATACCACTTCTAACGGATTTGGCCCAGTATCCAGTTTTGCTTCCAACGAAAGAACCTTATACCAGTCGGCTAGTGAAGACAATCAAATCAGTAATGGTGACCTCACGAATACCCATAAATACAGCACAGGCCCGCTATCTCACAATAACTCAAACGTAAATCTTGCCTCTTCTTCCTCAACCTCTCTCAATCGACTACCATATACCCCAGGAATGCGCTCAGCACAAATTGGCAATGGAGGAAGTATTCCTCTTCAAGAGTATGCAGATGGGGTACCTCCACCGCCTCCACCAGCCCTTTCCTGGAAGCGCATAGATAGATGGATGGAAGTGCACTATCCAGAGCTGCTTGACCAGTTGAATGATGGGGCAACTTCACTCGACTTGAATGAATTTGAGTCAGACCTTTCTTGTACTCTGCCGCTAGATGTTCGCGATTCAATGACAGTTCATGATGGCCAGGAGCGGGGCGGGAGACCTTGTGGAGCTATTTTTGGCATCACCTTACTTGACTTGGAATCATCTGCTGAAGAGTGGACACACTGGAAAAACACAGCCATCAAGCTTGCTAACATGGCTAAAGCTGCTAATGCAAATCGACAAGATGTTATAACTTCGCCTGTGGCAGGACCTTCGGACCAACCACGCCCCAACCCCACAAAAGGGAATTCAGTATTCAAACCTGATGGGAACTTGTCCTGGCTAGATCATCAAAAATGTGTACCTGAAGGTGCAATGCAACGCGTTTATGCTCATCCTTCTTGGATCCCTATGGCGAGCGACTATCTGGGAAACAATATCGGCGTTGATCTTGCACCTGGTCCAAAAGGGCGCTGGGGCCAAGTGATCCTGTTTGGTCGAGAATATGACTGCAAATATGTAGTTGCACCCTCCTGGGCCGCTTTCCTCATGACTTTTGCTGATGATCTGGAGAACGGAAATCATTTAATCAGCGATGAAACTGAGGAAGGTGAATTATCCTTCCGTGCTTCGAACGGACGTATTGTTTCTTACTTTGATGTGTTGAAGTCACGCATTGAGCGCCTTCACCGGCCGATCAAACAAAAAATGCCATATCAATCCACTGCCACATCTATATCTGCACCCCGAAATTTAACTAATGGCCCAGGTAGAAATGTTTCCGGCTCATCAGCAAAGGGAAAGTCAGTCCCAGATGATGCTTTGATCTCTCCTCTTATTTCTCGCGTTAGCCTTCCTTCTGAAAATCTGCCCAAGGTACGCAACTCGGCTGAAGGTAAGCCAAGCACATCTGCAAAGTCGCCTCAACTTAGTCTGCTAAAGCACTCATTGGAGAACAATGAGTCTGATTCTCAAGCCAAATCGTCCACTGATGAAAATGAGAGCTCGGAGATTTCTACACCAGAAACTAGCGAACTTGTAGATGACTTGGCTGAAGAAAAGATAAACTCAAAAGTAAGCTTGTCGGAATCAAATTCTCGGGGATCTTCCAGACCTGCTACTTCCGATGACGCAATTGGTCTACAAAAAGATGATTTGACTGAGGTAGCCATCTAGAAACGCAAAGATTCTGCATTCTCTGCATATATTGGAGTTGTCGTTATAAAAGGGCTACTGGTTGAATTTGCCACTACGTGTATGGCAAGAACTGAAGTAAACTAGAAGCAGAATGGTTTCATTGCCAAAATACAAGCACGCCAAGGCTCACAGAGACCCCATTGCTGGATGAGGCTGCCACTATATTGTGAGGGTACTTGGGTCCACGGGCACCTTGAGTATCTCAGGGCTCAAGTGTCACACCTAAAAGAAACGAAAGCAAATGACTCTCCTACCTTGGATATTACTAGTTAATAGACTGTAATGACTTTCCATGCCTTTCAATCAATAAGGGTGAAATTTTACGCATTGATTTAATGTCAATTGTGCTTATTGGAAGCGCTTGTGTTATGTTAAGATATATTAATGTCACTAAATCCCAGTCTAGGGTCTTTCTCTAAAGACTGAATTCATCTTTGTGAAAGGAAAACCCATTAGTGTTTGCCCATGTTTGTGTCTCTCTAACAAGAGTCTCAGCACCTGATGCAAGGACCCAAAGACCGGTTTTATCTGTATCCTTGTCAAGACTCATGAGCTGATCCAAACAGCAGCAGCTGTTGCTGTCAACTGGAATTCCATAAAGCCAAGACTTGATCCGAAGGTTGAGCACAGGACGGGTGTTGAATAAGATTCGGGAATAGTCTGACGTTTGAGGTTCACTCGTATCATAAGAAACGTGTTTACCGTCACCAAGTAGTCTTTGAAACTCACCACCACAACAGTCCTCGTCAACATATACGTTCAAGTCTTCGTCATCATTGGGGATATAAGATGAGATGGAAGACTTCAAGGGTTCTCCATACCCCCTGGTCACATATACCTCGACTTGACCATCACCTAAGGCAGCATCTGCAAGTCCAAGAGTAGATAATATACTGACTTCAGTTGAATCACGGATGGCCCATAGAAGCTTGACAGGAATGTTCATCGCTCTCAAGTGTCGCATAATGGGGGCTACAAAAGCAATTCCAGAGCCTCCAGCGACGAATAATGCGCGATGCACAAGACCAGTATTGGCGTCACCAAAGAAAGTATTGGGAATAGAGCTGTATGGACCAGTGATGGCATACTGTTTTCTAAGCTTGATGGGGTATTTTGTTTTGCGAACAACCAAAGTTAGCATAGGATCTGTGGGCAGAGATGCAATAGTGTATGGATGAGATGATTGGAACCAGGTGCTGATCTGATTTAGTGGGTTGGATAGACGAATGTGGGAACCCGGTGAGTAAAAGTTTTGGAGAGACTTGGGCAGGTCTGCGCGCGGTATTGAAATGAAAAATAAGCTTGGAGATACATATTGCACAGGAAGCCTGAGATGTTTGGAAATGGAAATGCGATAGATGGCTTGGCATAGCAGAATGAGCCCTGCAATGATCACGTACCACTGAGAAGTTTTCGAGTGATACCAAATCATTGGCAGAGAAACCCAAGAAACGGTATAATGGATAGAGTAGAATAGGTCATAGTATCTTCTTCTAACGGCTTTCAATGACGAAAGCCCGATTAGAATGAATGTAAGAAACGCAACTATGCCAGATATGTTGCTAAGTTGAAGTAGTTTACCAAGCTTTGACAGTTTAATGTAGACGCCCAGGTACACAATAGCGTGAGCGACTAATGTGGTCACCATAAGGCGTGACAGCCATTTATGCAGCGGAAGCAACTGCAGGTAAAATGTCCTTGGTAGTGGGGTTGGCTTTAGCGAAAGAAAGTAAATCGCTGGAAACAGTGCAACTGGGACTCTTCCTAATCGTTTTGCCAGGTACACAAATTCTTGTTGAGTGTCTGCAAAAATGAGATATAGCAGGCCCAGAATCCAAACACAGATAATCCATTTTAGTGGGAGCGCGATGACCCTCGAAGGTTTCCGTGAACTGTAGGCCACCAACGAGCGTTTAGAAAATGACAGTCGAGGTAGAAATGTATGGATAAGGCAGATGAGCCCCAGAAAGGCCAGGCAGCTCACAAACGTAGCTTTCCCATACCATGCTGTCGTAGCTGCCCTGATTTTCTTTTCATCGAGGGAGACTTTAGGATTGATATGCCAGGTCATTTGTGATGCAATTTGTAATGGATGCGAAAGAAAGAAGTAAAATCAGATCGAAGAAAGGAGCGAACTGAGACTTTTATAAATGATGCCGACTTGAATTAATAAAGCCTGCGCTCCAGCCGAGAGTATTTTGCGTGTTGATTCCGAGTCAAACAAGGTTTTAACTAATGAACCACCAGTGTAGGTAGCACGAGAACAGAAACGCGAATGTAGTTAAAATGAAAGTGAAGTTCACAACTAGTTGAAACTCAGAATGAAGATATAAAAGAATAGAATATATAAATCATTGAAGATGATATGGATTCAACAGGTTGTGTCATTCATACATGTCTGTACATTTTCTTGATCTTTTTTTTTTTTTCTCTTGTTGCCGTCCAATTGCATTATTGGCAAGAGAGCCATGTATATTCGTTTAAAGTACGAATCTGATAATTCCGAAACCGGATATCTATATAATCAGTTTCATCTTTGCCGTATGCGGATAATCAGATGTGCAACCTCAAATAGGTTTAGCGTTAAAAATAATATTATCAAGTACTAAGTGCTAAGTACTAGGTTTCAAAGGTTGATCAATGGACAACGATGTCTTGAATTGGGAGAGTTGATTTCGTTTCGCATTGTCACCACCAATACCATTATCAACCCCCAAGATCACAACTTTCCTCCAAAGGTACACGTACTTTTCTTTCTGGGAACTTGAACAATAGGAAACACATTCAAATAGAAACACACCATTTCAAACCACGACGCGATCTAAACCCACATCACATCTATTTTACATCCAATGGAGTCACATAACGAAGCTCAAACGCGTAATGCCTTGCTCACCAAGGACTACAACACCATTCCACAGCTGTCACAGACTGAACGCGATCTTTTGATTGAGTATCAGCGACTAGTTCGAAATTTAAACTTGGTATGTAACACAGAGGCTGCCTCCTTTTGTTTTCTCTAACCCGCTATCTAGTTGTCTGAGCAAATCAACCGCCTCACCACCGTTCCAACCCCCCAAATTCTGGAGACCCTACATGCCCTAGAAGCCAAAACTTCTTTAGTCTTTACGCTTCTCAAGGCCTCTGTCTATAGCATTTTCATGCAACAAGAGCAGACAGAAGACGAGTATCCTTCCTACGCCGACTCAGCATATTAAAGTACAACGCGTAAATTCTGGTACGCTGACAGTCATTCTTATTTGCTGAAAACTCCCACACACTTTTTACCTGTGAACCTCTTTGATCTTGCCATCAAGACCTTGTCATCGCACAAATGCATAGAGTGCTCAGAATGGCTTACCGCAATACTAATAGTCTAGGCTTGGGAGCTGCTGGTAGCGGCAAACCCCTTAGACCTAACGCTCGCACTTTTGCTGAAGCCCTCCCTTACCTCATGCAAGCAGCACCCGCCCCAGATGGATCATCTGTAGCTGACAAGTACCGTGCTAAGCTAGAGCAAAAGGCTGCCAGCGAGGGTGTTGGCTCCGTTGAAGCGCTTAAGGAAAAATACAAGGATGTTATTGAAAAGACCAAGACCGAGCTGGGAGAAGATCCCATCAAGCTTGCAACTGAAGCCCATAAGAACGATACCGCCAAGGCAGCTTCTGAGGCTATTGCCAATGCTCCTAAAGTGCCTTCATCCGACATCAAAGATCTTGACTCTTTTGTGGATGTGTCAAAGTTTGCTTTGCACGATCGCAAGGAGATTGAGATGCTGTGGAAAATGCGACACGCAGCCAACCCCAAGGCTCTGTGTGGAGTTATTGAGGGCCCTGTCTATGCTGAAATTTACAAGAATGCTCGTAAGAACCCGATGTTCGTCTTGCCCCTGCCTCGCTCTGCTCCACGCGATGAAGCCGCTGCCAATTCTGCGGAAGAGGGAGGTGTGGAGATGCACCTTGTCCAGTGGGCGTTTGTTGGCCCCTACACCATTCACTGTCTCATCACTACATTGGGCGAGTTCAAGCTGCATCAGGAATTTGCTAGGCCTCATACTACTCTCATCTTGCACAGCGATCTGCTGGCATCCAAGGGCATTGCTCTGATGAACGGATCAGTCGAGAAGGATTCTTCAGTTACCCTTGAAGAAGCCCACTTGCTGACTCTGTTTTTGCAAAAATTCTTTGCTGCTACTCCTAGTACTGAGTCTGGCAAGCGTAAATTGGCATTGCTGAACTCATTCACAGTTGGTGATGCCGATTTTTCACTTGAAAAGCTTGTTGCTGAGGCAGAAACCTTAGACTAGAGAAAGACAAAAAACAACAAAAAACGTGTGTATATAATCCTTTATGAGTCAACCTCCCAGCTTAATGAACTTCTCTTTTTTCAGCACCAATGACTACCAGAATTGTATCATATTTAGGTCCTACGGGGACGTATTCGCATGAGGTAGATATTTCATGGTTATCCTTGGTTTGCTCATTCTAACTGTGCAGGCTGCGTTGCGATTTGCTCGCTTGTTTGATGAAGAAACTCAAAAAAGCATAGAGCTCTCTCCAGAGCACACGATCAAAAGTATGTTCTCACGAGCCAGATGGAACTTTATAATTTGCACTCACTAACTTGACAGGCGCTTTTGAAGCTTTAGTCAAGGGAAACTGCGATTATGCTGTTGTCCCTTTCGAAAACTCCACGAATGGATCAGTGGTTTTCACCCTCGACATTCTCCGAGACATTTTCCACCAAACCTCGACTGACACGGCTTCGCCGATTCACGTTACAGAAGAGATTTTTGTACCAATTAACCATTGCTTGATCTCAAATGCAACTAGCCTGTCTGCAGTCAAGCGTCTCTACACACATCCTCAAGCGTGGGGTCAGTGTGATGTTTTCACACACAAGAACTTTCCCGGCGATATTGAAAAGATCGATACCAACTCCACATCTGCAGCAGTCGAACTCGTTAAAGATGATCCTGAGGGTGCTGCAATTGCGGCAGCAGCAGCAGCCACTGTTCACGACGTGCCAATTCTAGCAAAGAACATTGCCAACCGAGCCAACAATACAACACGCTTCCTCGTGTTTTCCAGGCTGCCCGTTGACCAGCCAGACACAGTTCTGAAATATATCACTCCGCCCAAGGTCCCTGAAAACGCAGTGACCTTTGCATCTTTCATTGTTCCGCATGATTCGCCAGGTGCGCTGTGTAATACTTTGCAGGAACTAGCCAAGCTTGATATTTCGCTGACTTCTATCAATTCAAGACCATGCGGCGGCATGCCTTGGACCTATGTATTTTTTATTGAATTTCTGGGTCATATTTCACAATCTAATGTGGCCCTCGCTTTGGAAAGAGCGGAGAAACACTGCTTGGAATTTGTTGTATTGGGCTCTTTTCCAAGATCACAGGCATATCATGATTCGAGAAACTCTTGAAACACAACTGCCATTGAAAAATAATGTCATCTCATCTGGGAACATACAGTACATAGTTAACACCATAATAATATGTCACTAGCTGACGTCGAAAGCCAAATTCTAGACTATCTGGAAGATGGAACTGAGCTATCTACCTACACAGCTGAAAAACTAGACAAATTGAGAGTGATTCCTGGGAAATCATCTTCACAGGCAGACTGCATCCGATTCTTTCTCATTTCATGCCTGCTTGGATTGCACAACGCCCAGAATCATGAGTACGCAATTGCAATAGAACAAATAGACACTGCAATCATTCATGTGGGAATTGTAGTGTCTACATTTCAACCTCAGCTTCGCACCATAAGCCAAAACATTATCGACTATTGCAGCAACTACCTACCCACCCCACCACTGTCCGACACCCCACTATGCATTGAAACTTCACCACCGACAGTGTGTCTAAAATACCGTGTTCTAGATTCAGAGTGGACTTCCGACGAGCTGTTTGAACGGTTCCAGCTTCACATTACATCCAACCCAGTCCCGCTTGTTTTCAGAGACCTGGCCCAAGATTGGCCCTCAGTTCAGAAATGGAATAGCACCAACTACCTCATTGATTCTATGGCAAAAGGGCATAGATATGTGCCTGTTGAAACTGGTAGCAAGTACACAGACAAAGATTGGTCTGTCGAGATCATGTCTTTCAAGACCCTCCTTGAGACAACTCTTGCAGGCACACCTAAACACTACCTTGCTCAATACAGTTTGCTAGACCAGGTTCCACAACTCCGTTCAGATATCTGTATTCCAGATGTGTGCAATGTATACGCACCAGACTTGGATTACGGTCCTGACATGCCATACACATATACACAAGTCCCCGATTTCATGTCCCCAATAACCAATGTTTGGTTCGGCCCTGAGCACACTATATCTCCACTTCATCGAGATGAGTATCACAACATCTATGTACAAATCGTGGGATACAAGAAATTTAGACTTCATCCACCAAAACCCAAGAACATCTCTCGAAATATGTATGTGGACGAAGCAATGCCAAACACCAGCAAAGTCAACTTGGCAGATACAAGCCCAGAGAGCCAAAGTAAATACCCAGACTTTGACTGGGATTCGGACTACTTGGAAGCACTGCTAGGTCCAGGAGATGCTCTATTCATTCCGTTTGGATGGTGGCACTACGTTGAAAGTCAAACTAAAAGTATTGGCGTTAATTTCTGGTTCTAGTTTCGTGGCTATATGTATAAAACTATCAACTATCATTCATAAATCATTTACAGCTGGTAAATGACAATCTTTCCATCAACACCAGTTGAAGAAACCTTAGACACATTGGCACCAGATGAAGCGTAAGCACGAATGGTGTTGATTGTGTTCTGGTGAATTGTAGGAAGCTCGGCACCACCAGTTTCGGATTCCACAGTGCCCTTGAGATCCAATTGACGGAACATATTAAGGGCAGAGGACTCCTTGGCTTCGTGACCCTTAGCCTTAGCAGGGTCATCAATGGACTTAGCGTACTTCCAGCCAGCCTCGCTGCCCTCGAAGACGACAGGATGGCAGTCATGACCAGCAGCAATAATCTGGTTCTCGGTAGACCAGAGAATAGAGCGGAAGGGAAGAAGAGAAGTAGAAACTGACACAACAGCACGGGGGGCTTGCTCAGGACCAGAGGGGTAAGCAACAACAATGCTGGAGTCATGAGTAGCAAATGCCAAAGCATCTCCGGAAGGAGAGAAAGCCACGTCGTGGACCCAGCCTCCGTAGTTGTTGACAAACTCTCCACAAAGAGTCTGGAAGGGCAAACGCTCTCCCCATGGAGAGGGAGCGGGGCGCTCGTCCACATTCTTGATGAAACCCGAGAACACGCGAGCATGACCGTCAGTGGAACCAGCAGCCAGAATGACGGAATTGGGATGCCAGGCGACGGACAGGATAGTAGAGCGGATGGGCTTCTTGATATGCTTGGCAATCCACCAATCGTTCTCAGCTTCGTAGTAGCAGACAGCAATGAGACGGTCACCAGTTCCTACAGCAAACTTCTTTTCATTGGGAGACCAACGCACGAAGGTAGCAGCTCTGCTAATACGCAAAAGCACCAGAGTAGGCTTCCAGCTTCCATCCATCTGGGGTTCCCAGACAATGGCGTTTCTATCTTGGGAAGCCGTAACCAATCTGCCGCTAGGAGACACATCGACAGAAGTCACGGTCTTATCATGGTCGGTCAAGGTGTTTCCCAGCTCGTAGCGCTTACCATCGGTATAGTAAAGCTCGACGTTAGATTCGCGGGCAACAGCCAGCAGACTGCGGTCGGCAGAGAAGGAATGGTCGGCAATGGGGAGATGGCCGAGAGAATCAGACTTGTGAGACATGTTTAGAAATTGAAATGAAATAGAAGTGCAATTGACAACAGGAGACCACTCTACTGCTGATTAATTCTGAAGTTGGAGATGAGTATGAAGTTGAGTTGGCACTGAGAGACAAGGAGGCTGGTGCTAAGCGAAGTAACAATTACCCCAACCCTACCAGCCATAGTGATCCCAGCTCCATAGTAAAGGTCAAAAAGAGGGTTACGAGCTTCACTATGAGAATGAATATGAATTTACAGGAGCTTAATGAGCTAAAATTGGAGCTTGAACTTCCATCCGGAATTCTATTAAACAATGCTAGCATAACCAATACCTCATAATACAAGAGAATAACATCAAAACTTTAGTTGAAGATGGCACATTTAGTAGAAGAAACCGAGGATCTTGCCAGCGACGTGCTTTCTTCTGGCCTCCTCGTGGTCCATGATACCGGCAGAGGTGGTGAGGATGATGTAACCGAACTGTCTGGAAGGCAGCAAGTTGGTGACCCACTTCTCAACGTCGTCGATTCTGACGTTGAAGCGAGGAGAGATGACACCGCACTTGTTAAGACGTCCGTTGAGCTGGACAACAATCTTGCCGGATCTGTGGTCGTCAACGTACTCGAACTCGTCGATGTATCCGTGAGCCTGCATGACAGTCAGGAACTTGATGATGACCTTGGAGGAGGGTCTGATGAGAACCTGTCTCTTGCCGGTCTTCTCGGCGTTGGTGATGGCCTTAAGGGCGTCAGCGAGAACGGAAGTGCGAGTCATTTCTGAGAGGTTTGATTAGTTACAAGTCTTTTTTGAAGGAAGTCTGGTTTGTCCAGCAGCAGTTCGCACGTACCTAGATTTCGTGATGAATGTCGACGGTTGACTTTTCAAAATTCTCAATCAGAGAGAAGACCCTATTTCCTTAGTGAAAAAAAAGTTGAGAGAGCACCTGGCAAGTCACAAATTAGGGCTGAACCCTAATGATGAAAATGCCTATTCCTGTTCTATGGGTCATGTGACTTTAAGACCCGACTACCCTCCTACAGCGAAAAATTTACATCCACCTAAGGAAATTCTCTTTTTTTCCACTTCGACTTTGTCAGATTTAACCAGTACACCGTCGACAATTAAAGATGCCTGTATGTGCGATCATGATTCTATCGAAAAATGCAACCTAACTAATGTCCGTCTGTAGTCCCACAAGTCTCTCAAGACCAAGCTCAAGCTGGCCAAGGCCTCCAAGCAGAACAGACCTCTTCCCCAGTGGTTCCGCTTCAAGACTGATACCACCATCAGGTAAGACTCAACGGCGATCTGACTCTGTTGAACGACTTCTAACGACTTTCTTATAGATACAACGCTAAGAGAAGACACTGGCGCAGAACCAAGTTGAACATCTAAATGCCATGCTCTTCAGTATGTTATTTTATGTTGTCAACTTGTGAATATTTGTTTCGGTTCCGTTTTTAATGGCCCTGTATACTCAATACAATAAAAAAAAGATTGAGACCGTTTCATGATTTCAACTTAGTTCATGACATCTACCGACCTTGCTGTTCAACTTCTTTTGTAGTCCCTTCGTAGGCTTGATACTTGATATCGTTGTTGGTAGAGCTCACGTGTATCTACTTGTGGATGACTATCTAACTTTACTTGATAATTTGTCCCAAGCGTAACCAAACCTTCGAAGCCATCAATTCTTTTAAAGGAATCCGTTCTAGTCTTGTACTTACTCGCTACTTCTTCCATTCTATTCTACTTCTATTGGTTTTTATATCTTGCATTTTACAGATGAATTAGTGGATTTTTTCTTGCATGAAATTACTCTCTTCTACTCCAATCCACCCAGTACACCACTTGTAAGTGAACCAGCGCAAAAGAAATCTTGACAGGTCTAACAGATCTCAAAGCCATCTCTCGTAATATGAGAAAGCATTCAAAACGGAACTCAAATGCTAGCATCAATGATCTCATGTCATGCTCTCAAGAAGAGCCCAAAGTTTTAAAGCCTTTCAACATCGACCATCATACCAGTCTCAAGCAGCGAAGGTCCTCCAGCATCTACGGGTCAAGCTTCGAGCGGCCTAAAAACCTGCTAAATGATTTAAACAGACTCGCCACCAAGCGCATATACACGAAATCTGATTCTTTAGAAGATATCAAACAGTACATTCTTTCGCTGCCCAAATCTGCCATTAACCAACGAGATATATTTGGCCGGACACTTCTCCACATCGCCGTCTCAAGTGGAAAACTCGAGTTGGTAGAAGCTCTTCTGGAGCACCCTAAAATCGATCTGACACTTCAGGATTTTGAGAGTGGATGGACGGCTCTACATCGTGCGTTTTACCATGGGTACATTCTCTCTGCAGTAACACTGTTAGAACATTGTTACGACTGTATTACAGTTCGAGATCGATGTAAGCAACAACCTCTAGATCTATTGCCAATTTCACCGGAGATTCCGACAATCCCTGTTGAAAAACACTGGCTTCCACAGGTCGGTGGATCGCATCTCTTATCGTTTGGATCAAACACAAATCATACATTAGGATTTGCTGATCCCGATGATAGAGCTTTCCCACAGGTTGTGGAACTTCGTCGCGATAATGAAATATACTGCGAAGATCTCTTCAGGCAACACAATGAAGAGACTGTTACGGATATGAACGACGACAGTTCTGATGATACAACTATTAGCAACGACAACGACATTCCATACAATTTTGCATTCATACCATCTTCCCCACGGTTAAAATTCAGACCAGTGCGCATTAAGGATATTCAAACTTCTAAACTTCATTCTGCTGTCATAACTACTGACCCCAGCAACAATCTACTAATGTGTGGCCTTGCAACAGGCGGAAGGCTTGGACTCGGGCCAGAAACAGTAGCAACTCAGTTCACATATCAAGCAGTGCCTAGATTCAATCGGACAAAGGTTCTCTCGGTCGCATTGGGGTTAGATCATACACTTGCTTTAACTACAGCAGGAGTTTACTCATGGGGATCTAATCAATATGGCCAATTGGGAACAGGCTTTGATCAGTTCAAAGATGAAAAGTCTTCTATTCAATATCTTCCTAGAAAAGTAGCTTCTGATTTTGGTTTTGACAAAGTCCAGGGCATAGCTGCTTCCAAGTTCCATTCAGTGGTTTACACAGACGAGCACTTGTATTTCTGGGGTAAGAATATTGGGCAGATGGGCGTTCTCCCTTCCAAGGAAACCTATTCATGGGCTTCTAATATGCAACCAGATTTTGAGGATGGAGGGGTGATTATACCAATTCCTCAGATTTTCTCACGTTTGCCGTCACCTGTACAGATGGCAGTAGCCTGTGATATCGCTACCATCTGTCTACTGCAAAACTCGAGCGTATGGGTTTTCATGAATGGAAGCCACTTCCGTGTTCATTTCCCTTTTCATTCGATGCCTGCCAATCATTTCGAGCATTACCAACCAACACAGAGGAACACTAGTGCAAAGATCATTAAAATTGCATGCAGCCCGAAGGGTGCAGTATGTGCATTGGACGATGATGGAACTGTCTATTCATTTTCACTGTCCAAACATTATATTGAGCCCGCCCATCTGGACGAGACAGTGAAAGTCAACCAAATTGCAAAGTCACTGAAAGTTTGCGTGGTTTGGAATCCCAAAACGCTGAAATTGGTAGCATGCGATGCTGATATTGCAGATGACGAGTGTATCATAGTCTGCACCGGAGAGGGTAGCGTATGGAAGCGAATTCAAAAGGGCAAGGTTCTGAAAGCACCCCAAGCAGGTCAATTTGATCTCACTAGTTATGATGGCAAGAAGAAATATCATTACGAAAAAGTTCCATACTTGAACAAGGTCTACCAAGTCCGCTGTGATCGCCTATTTTCAAGCTTTGCTGCAATTCGAGACGATGATGGGTTGAAACATCTGACTCTTGACCAACGGAGTATTAGCGATGATCTTGCAAATTTGGCCCCATTTACAAGTGATAATGGCCTTCTCATGCAAGCACAGTATCTGGCCAAGTTTTCAAAGCGACGACTAGATTACTCATTCAATCGGCAGAGGAAGCAGAAAGATACAGGTGATCTACTTCTCCAGGATGATATTCAGTTTTCTGTTGGAAGATCATTGCTAACCAGTACTCAATTGATTGAGGTAAACAACCTCAGTGATTTCTGCTGCCATCCTTTCAAATGCCTCACGGCTAATCAACTCAGAACATACGACAGTTATTTTGATGTATCTGCGAACACACGTCGCTACGATTTAGCAATTACTCTTTCCGGTTCTGACACCTGTATTCCAGTGCACAAATTTGTTCTTCTCGCACGAATTCCCTCGTTAAGGTGCCTTTTTGACTCTTCTGCTACTTCTGTGACTGGACTGCGCAATCTCGAAATTACTTACGATTCAACTCCATCATCAAATTTCCGGTATGGCAAGTTGATAGTTTCAGGTGATATCCAAGAGATTTGTCTCTGTGTGCTTGTCTACTATATATACACAGATGAGCACATCAAACCTTGGGATGATTGGATTCCTCCAGAAGGAGTGCGAAAGAACCGAGCGTATGAAGACTTTCATAGACTTGTTGCAGCGCTTGATTTATACAGTATCAAGTTTTCTTTGAACAGCTCCATGGGGTCACAAGCAAACTTGGGGAAGGATCTCTTAACTTTCCTGAGGGACAAAGATGTACCAGAGTCTTTTCTTAACACAGATGTCAATGTAAACCTCGAAGGTACATCTGTGGCATTGCATAGCTATATCATTTCTTCTCGATCTGCTTTTTTTGCAACCGCACTTTCCGAGCGATGGAACGCAGCTACTACTTCTAACACCAAGCTCTTCACGATTGATCTTAGCCACATACCTGATGATATTTTTGATATTGTCATTAAGTATTTGTATGGTGACAAGTTCATGACTGCGTTTGATGACATTGGATCAAAATTCCAGGCACCCAAACATTTTGTTGCCTTTGTATTGAAAGTTTTGGATATTGCTGGCGAGTTAACTCTTGTCAAGCTCTTTCAAGCATGTGAGGTTATCTTGGCAGACTTCAGTAAGTATTAAAACGCTAGTGTTGATTAGCCTAAACTAACCTTACAGTTACTATGAAAAATGTTGGTATGCTTTTAGAGAAAAGCATCGAATTTTCCGCGGAGCAACTTCAAATTACATGTCTTGCATATATCAGTCAAAATTTGACTTGCATTCTTGAGAAAGGGTATGTTGGACATGACCTTAGCAGCACAATTCTAACCTTAATAGATATCTTTCGGCCATAAGCTCAGAAGTATTTCTCATGATTGATGACTACATTCGAAGAACCGCCCATTTGGATGATGATAGCACGAAATACCATGACGTCTTCTTTACCTTTTTGAATGATCTCACAGAGCACAATGAAAAAGTGTCTTCAATTGCTCCTTTCCCCAAGCAAGACGTGACTTTGAATGGAGGTGATACATCTTTACCAATGACTCCTGGTGCTGGAAATAATAATTCCAAGCAAAATATTGTGTCACCATACCCCAACAGTGACTATTCTATGGATTCCGCTGTGTTTGAGCTAGAGATGAATGATACCCCAACAACTTACACTCCTCCACGATCAATGCCATCACCATCACCGAGAGGAAGCAGTTTACTCGACTCAACTGTTTCTGGGTGGCAAGTTGTTTCTGGCAGGAAACCTTCATTTCCGGCGAGTGTCCGTCCTACATCATTGTTCTCGTCAACTCCTCCGCATGATAATTCTCCTCAGGCTGGAACCTCTATACCAAAGCCAAAGCCATCTTCAAATGTAGCATCAATTCCAGGAACCACAGGTTTTATAAAGATGAGCCCCCAGACATCTGAAGCCATGTTTCCGAAGATCGGCCAATGGACAAATACCCCCCAACGACCAGCTACTACGACTGTACAGGAAAGCCCTTGGGGAAAGACACCTGGGTCAGCTGAATCTGCTACTCCCAAGCAATCAGCTCTTTCAAAGGCGATGAAGAACCTGGATATACAAAAAGACGCTTTCCCATTGCCTGGCTCTCCTTCAAATGGAGGTGAGACCCTAAGTGCTGTCATTGATCTTAAGAGCAAGTCCATAAAGACAGGAAAGCTCTCACAACGCGAGCGTCGCAAATTGCAACAAGAGTTTGAGAAATCAGATGAACCTCAACCAGCGAAATCTAGCACTGCTGCCACCAATGGTAATCCATGGAAAACAGCACCTCCCGCAGCCAAGAATAAGGGACAACAGGCGTCAATATCCAGCCATCTTGACAGTCCATTTGCAGCATATGAAGCCAAACCTGACACATCCAATGGTGGATCTAGCCGCCAAAGTCTGTCAGCAGCAAGCTCGACCACATCATTATTGGCTGGTCCCAAAATGGCACAGATCATCCAGCAAGAGCAGCGTGCAGTCGATATTAAGGCTCAAGAAAGATCCAAGAGTCTTCGAGAAATTCAACAAGAAGAGGAGTTTGCTAGATGGTGGGCGGAGGAATCTGCTAAGGTTCAAAAAGAACAACAACTCATCCAAGATTTGGCAAATCCATCAGGATCAGGCAAGAAGAACAAGAACAACAGTAACGGCAACAACAGGCGGAAGCCAAAAGGACCCGCCGATGTAAATAATACCAACAACAGCAATAGCATCAACAACAAGACTAATGGCTCGAAGAGGGGGAATGATGAGGAAGAGACCAACATTAGAGGAGGAGAAAACGGCCGAAGAGGAGGCCGGTCAAGTGGAGGAGGCTATGGCCGAGGTGGCCGTGGAGGTGGGCCGAAGGGAAAAGGAAAGATTAGAAGTGAGGAACTGAAGACCTAAATTCCTTTCTGAAATTTTTGGTCCTGTAATAATATACATAGGATTAGCATGATTAAATGATAGATGAATGTTACGAACGCTTGAATTCAACAATAGAAGGAATACTCGAACTTTCTGTTCGCTATCATCAAACCTCGAAAGCATGCCATGAGAAATCAACGAACGATAATTAAAGATAAGATATACAAAATGGGATTGATAAAAAACATGAAAGAATGATAAATAAGTAAAACCTGGTGCTGAGGCATCATACAGATTACTCCTTCTTTCCATTGGCTTCACCATTCGCAGTTCCATTCACAACCTCCTTGGGCAAACCGGCCAAAACACTGAATTGGGCACCGGCGCCAGCAAAAACCATGTTAACACCGCGAGTAGCAGTGTTATCGATGCGGGTAGGAACAGGTTGGTCCTCGGGCTCATCCTCGCCAGCAGGCTTACCATGACCAAGCTGGTAAACAGATCCAGATCCCCAGGTCCAAGGGGATCCGTCATCAGCAGAGATGGCAAGACAGTGCTCAGTTCCACAAGCAATGAACTTGAAACCCTTTTCGGGGAAGGAAGGCTCCTCATCAAAGCTGCCTTCGGTCAACTTAGTTGGGACGGGAACGTAAGCAGCAGCGCCGGTTTGGGCATCACGGACCAGAGTATCGGGATACTTGTTGGAAGGAATTCCAAGCTGGTTAAGATACGTCTCGCCAAAGGAGTAAACATCTCCAGTGCTGGTCAAAGCCAAGGTATGATGGTTACCACAGGCAATTTGAGTGATAGTGAGTTTGTTCTCAGTGAAAAAGGTAACTTCTTCAGCCTTTTCAAGAAGAGCACCTTCGCCCAAAGGCTCGGTAAGACCAGCCTGACCGAAGTTGTTAAGACCCCAAGCAAACACTTTGCCTTCATTATCAATGGCACAAGAGTGGAACTCACCAGCGGCAACTTGCTTAATCTTCTTGACTCCGGGAACCTTCAAGGGACCGAACACAAAAGTGCGGAGTTGATTGTTAACAGGGACACCCAATTGGTTGGAGGTACCAACACCCCAAGCGTAGACATCGCCATACTTGTCGAGAATCAACAAGTGATCTTTGCCAGCAGCAAGTTGAACAACACCACGGACAGAGGTAACAAGGGCGGGTTCACGCTGGAACTCAACACCCTTCTTGTAGGACTTTCGTCCTTCTTCGTTGAAAGTACCCCAAGCGTAGAGATGACCTTCATCAGTAACAGCAGCAGATAAGTTATCAGAGGCAGCAACATCAACAAAGATGGCAGATTCGGGAACACCCTCAACGTACTTGGGAGTAGACTCCTTGGAGTTGATAATCCACTCATCGTCAATCTCGTCCTCACTCTCCTTAGTAGGGCGACCAAGAACTCCACAATCATTCTGACCCCAAGACCAGAGTCGGCCTTCCTTGTCAATGCACAGCACGTGGGTGCCTCCAACAGCCACCTTGACAATACCAACCTTGTCAAAAGGAAGGAAAGGATTCAAGCGGGGGCGCTTGACTTCAGTAACAACAGGTCCAAGACCAAGTTCGCAAATGGATCCAGAACCAAAAACGTAGATGTTGAGAGGATCAGTTGGCACGGTAGGGATTTGGTTAAGAGTAGACTTGTGGGCAAAATCTTTGTTAGCCTTTTGGGTTCGTGTAGCTATTAAAGCAACGCGGTCGACAGGGGGTTTCTCAACTGAAGATGTAACGCGAGAAGCAGGTCGCGACTTCTTAACAGCAGAAGAAGTTTTCTTTGCAGGTGCAGCAGATTCTTTGGCTGATGAAGCCTTCTTGGCTGCCTTCTTCTCAGGCTTGACATCCTCTGAGGCTTTTGTGGAGGAAGCCTTCTTAGCAGCCTTTGCCTTGGGCTTTTCGGCATCAATTGACTTTGATTTTTCAACCTTAGGTTTGGTGGAAGGCGTGGCCTTTGCCTTTTTCTTGGGAGCCGCCGAGTCGTCTTCTACAGTGGTAGTAGAAGAAGCTGCCTTGCGAGCGCGTTTAGTCCGCGTCTCAGTCGCCTCGTCCTTGACGACTTTCTTGTCGTCTTCGTCTTCAAGCTTTCTTTTCCTCAGAGCAACCATTCTAGCAAAATGTAAAAAATGTAGAAGGAATGTGTTTTAATGAATAATGTTTGATGCTGATTGAATTCCACGCGTTCTATGGAGGGACACAAAATGATGGAATATTGAATTTTCACAGCAAGCGAAGTTTCTTGTGGTATGGTAGGAACTGCTTGGGAGTACTTTTTTGTAGCTGAAAATTTGTGCAAAACCAGGGTAAGGCTAAGTGAGATCAAGGCTGATTCCATGATTCCTCATCAACTCTATCTCTTGTGATCCATAAGTAAATGGGTCGGAAATTAGTCATAGATGAAGAGGGACATTAAGAAGAAGGTCTCGAGTAAAGTCGGTGAGGCTAGCGGAGATCTTACCGCAAGATCGAAGGACAAACATGTCAGCAAACGAGCGCAGAAACGATTAGCAGCATCAGAGCTTGCTGCTAACAATGGGCAACAGAAACATCTACCCTTAGAGGTTGTAATTAAAGAGGCTGATGGAAAGTTAAGTACTCCAAAGAGAGGGGAGTCAGACGATGATGATAACTCAGAGGAGAATGTACAGTTTCTAGACACAAATACTTCTCACAAGATCCTGGGCTTGGCGAAAGAGCAGCGAGAGGAAATCAAGGCAGAGGAGGAAGGTTTAATAGTGCACACAAAGGTCATAGAGGAGGCATCTAAAACCGAACGTGAAGATGTCAGGTCCCCTTGGACTAAGACATCTGGACAGCCCGTGGATGAATCTGAAGAAGAAACTGAGGAGCACGATTCAGTTGAATTTCAGGAAGAATTTCAGGTTGATTCAGATGATGACGCAGTTTTTCAAAAGTACGTTGAGCATGATGCGGATCAAGATGAGAATGATGATCAGCCTACATTAGCAGATAAAATTATGGAAAAGATCCGAGCTAAAGAAGCTGAAGCTAAGGGCATTACTGACCTCGAAGAAGGTGAAGATGAGCAACAAGGCGTAATGCTTCCGAGTAAGGTTATTCAAGTCTATGTACAAGTCGGCGACCTGCTATCAAGATACCGATCTGGTAAGCTTCCTCGAGCTTTCAAAATCATTCCTACTCTGCAAAACTGGGAAGACGTGCTGTATGTCACACAGCCAGAATCATGGTCTCCTCAGGCTGTATATGAAGCAACCAGCA
This sequence comes from Geotrichum histeridarum, assembly GCA_030566085.1. Classification (NCBI taxonomy): domain Eukaryota; kingdom Fungi; phylum Ascomycota; class Dipodascomycetes; order Dipodascales; family Dipodascaceae; genus Geotrichum; species Geotrichum histeridarum. The sequence continues at coordinate 56,286 of JAJMHO010000020.1, forward strand.
TGTTTATTTCTACGTTGTCAGCACAACAAGCGCAAAAGTTTGTTTCCATGATACTGCTCGAGAGGTTCAAAGCGGAACTGGACCCCAATGCTCCCAGCAAACCAGGCAGCGGTCCAAAAACTCTCAATTACCATGTGTACAGGGCATTAAAGAAGTCTTTGTATAAACCTGCTGCTTTCTTCAAAGGATTCCTGTTCCCACTAGCTGAGAGTGGGTCGTGCAGTATGAGAGAAGCTGCGATTGCGTCTTCCATTCTGACCAAAACCTCTGTTCCAGTTTTGCACTCTGCTGCTGCGCTAATGCGTCTTGCTGACTACGAGTATTACTCTGGCCCGATCTCCATGTTCATGAAGGTTTTACTAGAAAAAAAGTATGCATTACCATACAAAGTCGTGGACTCCATTGTCTTTCACTTCATGCGATTTAGAGCACCCAAGACGGCAAATAAGGCCGAGAAGCAGCTACCAGTGATGTGGCATCAGACATTCTTGGTATTCGCTCAGCGTTACAAGAATGACATTACCGACGACCAGAGAGATGCACTGATAGATGTTCTCAAGATTCAAAACCATCCCGGAATCACACCCGAAATCCGTCGTGAACTTCAATCTGGGGTATCTAGGTCTGAAGAAGAAGAACTTCAAGACTAGCACGATATTTTATTAAACGACAGAAGAACTCTTATCACCTAGATCACAAATTGATTTGATCGATTGGTTCCATTCGAATCCAGACTGATGCATTTTTATCTATTTATTGTCCCACCCATTCCCTGCACACAATATGCAGACACATAGTTACATAAGATTTACATAACACCCATTGTTGAAACAGAGTTATCCGCCCTGCCCGCCTTGTTCATTCTTGTCACTTTCTCTTGCACTCCCTTGCTACAATTGTTCCTTTCTTACAATTTTCACTCGGGACATCGTTAAACAAGCACAATGGCGTCAGTGAAAGAGGTTCTGAACGGGTCACCCGATTCAATGTCAAAACTAGGCGAAGTAAGTAACATGGAAGGGTTCTAGTTTGTGGTGTGTGTTTGACTAACAAACTGGCAAAGATACTGCAAAAAATCTGGTTTGCAGGTAAGTGATAACAATAACTAATATGCATAGTAGAAAACGAAGCTAACCATATGATTAAAAGGCCATTGCGCGATTATTGTGTGCTCAATTCTTTTTACCCTGTGCTTTGCGGTGCTACAGGGCGGCTCTTGGGTCGGTCAGATTGTGTATCGGACCTTGTTTTTGGCCGTCACAATCACATACTCAATTTCACTGTTTCAGCGATTTGGCGGTACTATCCCGTCTTTCTACGTCATGCTGCGTATGGAAAGCTTTCAGTACGGTGCTCTAGGATTGCTGTGGCTTGTTTCACGATACCATTGGATTAAGATTGTGCCATTTTTTGGTTACTCGGTTCTGCAGGCTTCCGACTATATTGCGACCGAGTTGCAACCGGGCACTCCTCGCTCTAAGAAGATCGTCGAGTTTCAGAAGAAGTATATCCAGGAGATCACCGATTACATTGCCTGGGCTAATCTGGCCATCCTCTTGCGAATTGCAATCGAGGTTATCACTATCAGACGTGGCTCAGGTGTTGCTGCTTTGGCATACTCACTCTTCTTCCGTATCAGACTTGCCTATTCACCCAGCCAAGCTAAGGTACTGTACGATATCAAGCAGTTCATTGATACCAAGATGGAGCATCCAAAGGTTCCTGCAAAGATTAAGGAACAGTGGGCCGGTTTCAATGCAAATGCTCAATCGTATGATATGTTTGAATTGGATCCCAAGAAGGCTAAGGCCAAGGCCGAGATGAGAAAGAAGGCTTTGCTTGAAGATAGGGAAGCTGCTAAGCAGGCCCGTGAGACTTTCCAGCGCGAAGTTCAGGCCAATGGCTCTGCCAGTGTTTAAAGGTTGAACACTTAATGTGATATAGGACACTCCAGGAAGTAGATCAATCCCTCTAATATTTATTACTATCCAAAAGCTCCCTAACTATATAATCTTGGAAAGAGTTCAAATGTCATTCTTGATATCTTGAAGTCTATCCCATCCTTTGGTATCTTGCCACCATTGCTTTCCACGGCCAATCAGGATTCTAGTGGCCGATCTAGCCTTGAACTTCCAGTTACTGCATACAAGCGAGCCGTCTCCATATTTGCCCTCGAGTGGTCCAAAGTTGCTATATGCATCGACAAGATCACTGCAGTACTCAACAGCTTCATCCCAAACCTTTTCATCCGATTCAACCTCAGGCAAGTGAGTGTAAATGCGGAAGCCTTTCTCAAAAGCGTCAAGAGCTGCCCATGGCCTGCTTCTCCACAACTCAACCTTAGCCACAATCTTCCAAAGACGAGCGTTGGATGTGATTAGAGTAGGAAGCGTCACAGTAAGAAGCTCAAGTGCCGATTTCTGGAAAAAGTCAAGTTTGGCAGGGCTAGAGTCATCACCATTGTCGTCTGCAACTGGGTATTTTGTGCCGACGAGGATTTGCGTAAGACGTTCTAGAATGTCAACATCCAAAGCTTTTTCAGTCTTTTCGCTATCGATCGTGAGCAGCTGCTTTGTTCCAAGCAGAACCTCGTTCCAGTCACCAAGCTCAACAGCGACTGTCACATAATTGCTCCAGATTCTCCAGTTCTTCTTCTCAGAGGTTACTCTCACAGCACGCTTCAAAGCATTGAAAGCCTCAACTTTCTTATCCAAACGAAGGAGGGCTGTCGACAAGTTACTCCAACTCTTTCCGTCCATCTCATCAATAGCCACACATCTTGTAAATGCCTCAGCAGCTAGATCATATTGCTCGGTTTCCAAACCAGCACATCCATAAAGGAACCAAGTTGGGTAGTGTAGAGGGTTCACAACCAAAGCCTCGTGCAAGTACTTGATAGCACGCTCAATATCACGGGGAATACCAGCAGACTTGGGAGGGTTGTAGTAGTAACCACCAAGCGATCTCATGGCTGATGGATATCTACCAATTTCCCAAGACTTGACAAAGTACTCCGGGTTCTCAGTGATTTCACCTAGAATTGACCAGGATCTGGCATCTTTAGGGTGTCGCTTCAAGTGATCCTCCAAAACTTCTTGTCCCTTTTCTGATTGTCCAACAGCAGAGTAACAGAGCGCAACCTGATCCCACATGACGAGACGCTCATACACTTCTAATGCCGACTTGAGAATACCAATTGCCATAAATCTCTCAGCAAGCTTGGCATCCATGGCCCATTTCGGCAGCGGGAGTACTTGGTGAATATAGGACAAGCGCTCAGTAATGTTTCCGCTTTGATCCGAAGCCTTCTGCTTGGGAATAAAAGTGCCAGTTGTTGACTGACCAAGCTCTTCAACTAAACTCTGCATTTGGAGAGTACCTCTCTCCACGGTCTTAGGGGATGCTGATTCAAGCAAACTGCGCTCCCAAAGGGCGCGACTGTACAGGCACCAATTGACAGATGATGCAGGGCTGTTGATGATTCTGTTTGCAATGGCTAATAGTTCTTCTTGCACCAAAGGATTGTTGTAAGGCGAGGAACTCTTGATGTAAGACTGTCTGAGCAAAATTATACTGGTATCAATATCTTGCAACAGAGGCTGCTCGTTAGGATCAACTGACCTAAGAGATTCTGGAATAGTATGGTTGGATTCGTCAGACGACAAGTCCATACTCGAGAACTTGACTTTTTCCAACAGTAGATCTGAGTTGAGCTCCAAGGAAACAGGCTGAGGGACATTATCTTCGTCCTCCTTCTTTGCACCTTGTTTGTCAACTTTACTCTTGGCGAGAAGGACCATTTGCGAGGTTTCCTTTTGCTGGTATTTGGTTCTCTTTGCTTTGTAACCAGTGAGCACAAACTGCAATTCAGTAGCACTTTGAGCCAGTTTGAGTGCGTGTTCAGCCTTTGCGTCATAGTCGTATTGCAGCTGAGCACGAGCCAGCTCAGAGTAGAATCGAGCTTTCAGTGCTGTGGCTAAAGTGGAGTCCTGGAGTTTTCCAGTAATGCTTTCTAGTAAACTGGGGGTGAAGTTTCCGAAGATGCCGTCATGTAAGGATGAAGCCGCACCGTTCAGGATAGACTGGTGGGTGAGGAGTGATCTAACATACCACCATTGGGCAATAGATGTTAGAGAATTGGAAGTGGCCACTAGGGTCTTGAGAACCTGAGTAGCAAAAACCAGTAAATGTGGGTATGAAGTCAGAGCGTAAGCAGGTTCACCATCTGCTGCCAAATGTTCGATGTTCTGTTCCGCAAACTGCTTGATGTTTTCTTCTGATGCTCCACTACCGTCAACTGTAACAGAGTAGGGATCAACCTCCAGGGCAGGTCCAGTAAAGTTGGCTTGAATAAAGAGATGCAGACAAGTTACTGATGCAAGGATAAGAAGCGAGGTGAGTTCTTCGTCAGCTTCACTTCCAAGCTCTTTAACGGCACTCAGCAAGCTCTCGCTGTACGAGGAATTCTTGCTAGACTCACTTTTGACCGCATCTTCCAGTTTGATCTTGAAGAGGGCTTGAAGTTTTGGGTGATCCAGGACTTTTGAGTACTTTGCAGAGAGAACACCTAGTGAAGCTGTGACCGCTGATTCAAGATCTTTTTTGTTGCCAAATTGATTGCTGTCGAATACAATCAACTGGCTATGAGATACCAAACTGTCCGACATTGTTGCCTGCATGAAAAATTGAAAATATCAGAGTAGATCCAAAAGTCTCTTTGATCTGATCTGGGATTAGAATAAAATTGTTCATCGAGAAACTTTCCACTCTGACAAAATAATGACAAATCAGCTTACATAACGCTTACCAAATGATTACAACATTTATATGTTTTCTATCATCTTCTATGCTAAACGGTTTGCAGGGTGCATGGGCATGGTATGACATCCATGGTGAGATTAGCCAGTACGGTACTAGGTGGGTACAAAAACACAATTTTAGTTTGATCTCACCCATTATTTTTTTCATACAGTGGCTGATAGCGGCTGCTTGCTCTTGCTCTAGTACTATTATATATATATGCTTTACCTCCTCTTTTAATATGCAGAGACTACAAGCCCATGAAAATTTTTTCGTTCTGATGCCGCTGCTGCTAATTTAGTTGGTAGGAAGGAAAATTTCTGATCAAAATCACTCACATTGATAAAGGGCACGTTTCTTGATTACTTGAATTGAACACACTGCAGAACTATAAATTAGATATTATGAACACTTCATGTTAATTTGGTTTGGTTTCTTAGACAATCGACCTCTAAATCCCTCTCTCTCGAGGGATCGTAGTTGCCTAAGTGAATCTGTTTGTCCATAGTGCTAAATTGACACATTATACCATACGGTTAAATTTTCTGTTTCCATCTGTTTTGGGTTATGGTCCCAATGATGATGACATAGTTCCACTTTTTAAGGTTTTCATCTTGTTTTTTCGAAATCTTCTATAGGGTAGACCAATATTAAATTTTTCACTGTACAAAATTTTTTTTTTTTTTTTTGTATTTAAATGACTACTGATCTCTCCTATTTTTCTTTCTTTCCTTCTCTTCTTCACAATTATTCACAGGAAAAAAGTTTCTTATACCTTCAATCATAGTTGCTAGTTCTTTTGCTTCTACCAACAGTCTGTTTGAATTTCTCCTGAATACCCCGATATTTCTGTTGAAGATCTCAACGCCGATATCTTTCTGATTGATTCTTATCCGACCCCCCTAGGTAGGATTCAACTAAACGCACAAAGCTTTTAACACAGCTTTCACTTCTTTTTACCTGCCATATTCTTGTGGCATTCAGCACGCTGGTTTCTACTACTACTTTTATCTGTGTTAGGTTCCCTTATCTGGGAACTCTATTCACCTCTTACGAAGAGAAAATCCCTCCATAACTGGGCTTACATTACCTTTACTACTGTTTGTTTGACTTCTCTGGTTTCAATACCAATTCTAGACCATCATTTCAATGTCTTCGATTCGCTCTCCTTCTCCTTCTAGGGTCCAGGTATCCAACGCGGGCAATGCGCTTGCTGATTCTCGCCCTCAGTCTGGAAACATTTCTGACCTGACTCTCTCCGATTCTAATTTGGCGGCTGGTGAGCAGGATACTCTGACCGGAGTTGCTGCTCCTAGAGAATATTCTGGAGTTACCTCTCCTGATAATTCTCTTGAAAGTACCATCCATACCCATATTGCTGGACCTTCAGGAATTCTTTTGAACAGAATTGAGTCGATCAGTCATCAACGATCTCATTCAATGGGACAAACTATGTTTGCTCCTTATTCACGAACTGAAGCAGTTTGCGAAGAGGACAATTGCTCTCACATTAGCCTGAAGTCTGAGGTAGAGGAGGATGTCTATGTTCCTTTGCAACAAGATGGAAAGGTTACTTTGTCTATTGATTTTGCTGAAATGGAGAGATTTGCTTGTGCGGAGAGAAAGGATCATTACATGTCAAATGGTCCTTTTAATTCCTTTGATTCTGCAAATGCCGAGAAAGGTGACAAGGAAGGAGAGGCTACTCGTTATACCTCTTACCCTGTACCTCTTACTTCCGAAGATTTGGCTCCAGCTGTTTCTTTTGGTGTCCGCAACACGTCTTACTCAACTGATCGCTTTTGCTTCTTTGGTACTGCAGCAGAGGATACAATTCATGCGAGCCACTTCCATGCCCTGGCTGAACAAGGCTTGACCTTTGATCAGCTTTTCAGCAAGGAGAGTGGAACTTGGTGGCTTGACTGTTTGGATCCTACTGACGCTGAGATGAGATCTATTTGCAAGGCTTTTGGAATCCACCCTCTTACTGCAGAGGATATTCGAAAGAGAGAACCTCGTGAGAAGGTTGAGCTCTTCAAGAACTACTACTTTGTTTGCTTTAACAGCTTTGACTCCGACAACAGATCTGAAGACTTCCTTGACCCCATCAATGTTTACATTGTTGTTTTCCCTGAAGGTGTGCTTTCGTTCCACTACTCTCCAATCAAACATATGCCCAATGTTCGTCGCCGTATCAGACAGCTTCGGGACTATGTTTCAGTCTTTTCTGATTGGATTTGCTACGCAATCATTGATGACATTACCGACAGTTATGCTCCTATCTTGAACGATGTCGAAGTTGAAGCAGACATCATTGAAGATTCCGTTTTCATTGCGAGAGAAGAGGACTTTACTCCAACCATGATTCGCATCAGCGAGGCAAGACGTAAGGTTATGCTTCTCTTGCGCTCTCTTTCTGGAAAGAAAGATGTCATTAACATGTTTGCTAAGAGATGCACTGATCAGGCTGGCAATGCGCCTCGTTCTGAAATTGCCCTCTATCTTGGAGACATTTTGGATCACATTATCACTATGCACCAGAGCCTCTCAGTCTGTGAAACTATCTTTTCTCGGTCTCATAGCAACTATCTTGCCCAGCTCCAGGTTGAGACCATTGGTTCCAACAACCGAGTTACCAAGATTTTGGGTCGTGTCACTTTGGTTGGTACGATTTTGCTGCCACTCAACTTTATTACTGGTTTGTGGGGTATGAACGTTGAGGTTCCTGGCCAAAACACTCAAAACTTGGCTTGGTTCTTTGGCATTCTTGGCTTTATCGTCACCCTCGTGATTTTTCTTGTGTTTTCGGCTTCTCGCTGGCTCACCAGGGCAGAGTTGTCAGTTTCTGAGCGTGACATTCCTGAATCGTTCCAGAACAGATTTAGACGTAAGGTGGGACATACCTGTGCCCATAGATCTGCCTCTGCTAGATCTATTGACAGCAGACTTGATCGTGACCGCCGAGTGTAATTGTGTGAGGCTCTATGCCATCCAATTCTACAGTTTCCTTATAGATGATTTTAAAAAAATGAACAGTGAATATATTCTAAAATTGACAAATGAATTATGTATGAGAGTAAAAGTCTAACTAGTTTTTCTTTTGCTTCTTGCGAGGCTTCTGCTTCTTGGACGAAGCCTTCTTATCCTCTTTGGGTCCTTGCAACGCCGAAGTGACAGCCTCCTCAGAAGGCTCCTCTTCATTGTCAAACACACTCTTTCTCCACTCTCTCAAACGACGCTTCTTTGCATACTTGCGATGATCCTTCTTCTTCTTTTCAGGATCCCGGTATGAGGCCAGCTTCTTCAAACCAACATACTCATTGAGGTCATTATCGTTGGCCAGCAAAATATCGCGGGAACTCAGTCCAAAAGAGTCAGGCGAAACCTCTCTGTACCTGAACTTGGGCACGTCGTCATCTTCTTTCTTGAGTAAATGCGCAGCTTCCTTCTCCAACAGAATGTCGATGTTCTCCTCCACTAACCGGTGAGCCTTTTCCTTCATTTCTTGTTGTTCTTGTTTCCGTTTTCGCTTTTCTTCTCGCTTTTGCTGGTTTTTAGAAAGTACGGGCACTTCAAATCCATCCATGTCTTCGTCTTCTTGTTGAACTTCGATCTCAACTTCCTTTCCAGCCTCGGGTTCGTCTCCCTCTTCTTCATAGTCTTCTTCAGCCTCATCATCGTCACTGTCCTTATCCCACTTGGGCTTATGCACATCCTGAGCGTAAAACTCTTCATTGAATACTTCTTGCATTTTCTTATCCCATGCATCACCTTCGAAATCGCCGTCAAGGTCTTGCTCACTAAGAATTTTTGAAAGTGCTTCACTCTCAGCATCGTCACCCAAAGCCTGCTTCAATTGCTCGAACTTGCTCAGGACTTCCTTCACTTTCTTTGTTTTGATTTTGGAAATTTCAGCTTCACGCTTTTCCTCCTTTTCTTTAATAGCGCTGACCTTGGCGTCACGCTGTCTCTTTCGACTCGATTCCTGTGATCTTCTTAAAGTATTTTGGCTTCTGGCGTAACTGACGATTTCAGCTGCATTAGGATCTTCGAATCTGAAGTTGTAAGCATTCTCAAACTTGTCTGCATTATCGTCAAATTCATCATCATCTTCAACAATTTCGCCGTAAGATGGAAGAATAGGCTTTCCGGTTTTCTTGTCAACTGTCGAGGGCAACCAGGCCTTGTTGTCGAGAAAGGCTTGCAAGAATTTGCTTTCGTCAGCAGATGGGTCTGGAAGATCGAGGGGCTTGACCTCTCTTGATTCTTTTCGCTTGGTCAAGAAGTCGTCATCGCTGCCTGATTCATTTTCTTCTTCGTCCACTGCGCCGTGGATCTCTGCAACCAGTCGGTCTCTATCCTCTCTTTGCTGAATAGCGTATGGCTTTTCTTCGGAATCATCTTTACCTTCGGACAGATAGTTCATTCGGTGGTAGTCCTTAAGATAAACAGGCTTGTCACCCTTCGTCTTATTGGTCTCGTTAGAGCTAACGTCTCCAAAGAATTTCACATCTTTGTTCAACAGGGCTTCAGGATTTTCACGGATCGCTTGCAGAACTTTGTTGATTCCGTCCTCGACGTCGTCAGTAATTAGTTCACCAAATTCGTCCTCTTCTTCGTCATCAGACGATTCAGACTCTGATTCAAAATCTGATTCTGGCTCATTAATTGCAACTAAGCAAATCGTTAGTAACTTAACCATCAGATCCAAGGTGATCCATACCTTTAGGCTTTGATTCTTTAATCTCTGACGTCTCTGTAGACTTGGCTGGGGCAGCAGCCACACTTTTCTCAACTTCCAGCTGAGCTGCTTCTCTTGCCTTCTTAGCCGCTGACTTCTTTCTAGGCATTTTTAAATCCTTTGCTAACCTTTGAGGTAAAAACGAAGATGTAGAATTTCAAGATCCCAATCTTTGACCTTCAAAATTTTTTTCTACATTTTCTTTTGGGACAAATAAAAATTAATAATTGCTTAGAAATCACATGGAACTCTCCCAAATAATTAAAGTATGAACCTTTTCACGACAACGAACACAGCATAGACATAGGTCATGGTTGCGATCCTGTATGAAAGGAATTGTAGAAAAATAGAGATAATCATTGAACATTGAAAAAACTAAGAAAAGGAATAAAAAGATATTGCAAGACAGTGGGGTGTCATCAGTTTGTGACATGAATGAGGCCAAATGTTTGTTAGAAGAACCAGCCTTGTTTCTCATGAAGAACTCTGCTTTTTGTGGTGATCTTCAAAAATCAAGAGAGCTTGAAGTGGATGACCGTTTTAATTCCTCAAATCAACATAACACAAGAAGCTTGGATTTTGTTTAATGGACGACTCTTTGTCGCTAGAGCTGACCAACTTCTTCAATTCCAGCGATTTTGAATACTTTCGCGACTAGGAGAAAACAAAATACCAGGGCTAGGGGACTACAACCTTCCATTGTTCCATTGAGAAGTGAAATGAACCTGTTGTTTCTACATCATCAAACAATAGTGGACCCAGGATCCAAAACAACAAAAAATCAGTAATGACGCTGAATGGCGATGCCGCTGATACTGTAATTACGGTAACAGAGGCATATGTTCTTGTGCCGGAGGTCAGTGGTGGCTTAACCGATGTCCTAAGCGCGCAACAACTTCATTTAGCTGCTGCTTCAGAATGGGCTTCTCAACCTACAGCAGTAGCTGGCACTGGAATTGAGAAACGGTCAAAAGAGGCTATTCTTGAGGAACCCCTCATTCTTGTATCACAATACCCGCAAGTGTCAGGTTCACAAGGATTGTTAGTACCAACAAGAAATAACCAAGAGTGAGACTAACCTGCTTCTCCAGATTTTCCACGTTTACATATGGCCTCATCATTGGACAATTGAGTGTCATTACAGTTATGTGCATATTCATCAGATTTTTTATATTTGCTGATCCTCCTCCGGACAAGCGAGACTATCAATCTCATGTTCGACAGCAGAGGCAAGCCAAGCTCCTGCCTGAAACTGATGCTTCACCATCAGTCATCTTAGAAAAGACATATTATGATCTTGATGAGCACTCTCCAGAAACATTAGACTGGTTCTCGATCCTTGTCGCTCAAGCAATCAGCCATATTAGAGATCACGCCAGCCAGGATGACCATCTGCTAAAATCATTGAATAGCTTGTTAAACAGTGACAAGATTCCCAGTTTCATTGGGCCCATTACTGTCTCGAAGCTTGATATCGGGCAAGAGTTCCCTATTTTCAGTAATTGCCGGATAGTGTCAGTTCAAGAAGCTGAAGATGATCTAGAACGCGAACCTCCTCATACACCTCCTCAAACAGCATATGTTTCACCTAATGGCTCTGCAATGAACACTCCACACGCGCAGAATCGAAGGTCACAAGATTTCAAACAAGTACGACAGACAGAAGACGATACTATTCTTGAGGCTCAAATTGACGTCGATTTAGCGGATCATATTACACTTGGCATTGATACACGACTAGTCATAAATTTCCCCCGACCAAATTTTGCATTCTTACCAGTCAATCTGTCTGTTTCCATCGTCAACTTTTCAGGAACCCTAAAGGTTTCTTTAAGGAACCAGGCGAAGAAGGACGCCAATGAACCTTCTCTAGACTCAGAATATCCCGACAGCGAGGCAAATAGAGAAACTGAGCCTGAAGAGGACAAGAAGCCGGAAAAAGATGGGGCATATATTACTGTTTCGTTTTCTCCAAACTACCAATTGGACTTTGAAGTCAATTCCCTGATTGGCGCTGCTTCGAAATTGCAAGATGTCACCAAAATTGCCCAGCTTGTCGAATCACGACTGCGCAAAATCTTTGAAGAGAGATTTGTGTATCCAAATGAAAGGAAAGTCTATCTACCTTCGATATTTCCTAAAGCCAGTGCTGAGGTACGGCTGCCAGTTGGAAGTGGTTCTCAGGTTAATAATAACCCTGCTAGCGAAACGATAGGAGCTACCGTTTCTTCATCAAATCAAGGCATGCCAACTTCTTCGAGCAGCGTTGGTGGAGGAACTCCTCTGTCTAACCAGGCCATGAAAGATTTTGATCATCACCTATTGCACAGGTCACAGCACACTCAACAGCGACTGCACCCGCGCTCATTTTCATCGGTCAGCCAGCTGGCTTCTAATACAGCTATCAATATGCCAGCCAGACCTCAATTTGATATGTCATATGATGCACAGGATTCTTCTGCCATAATTTGATGTTTGAATGAATAACTATATCCATAAAAGTCTGAATTTGAGATCACTTGTCGACTCTGTACCACCAGTCTCTTGCAATGCTAGATCGAGTTATGCCTAGGTCTCCTCTGGATATCATCTTGAACATTTCATCCTTCAGAAATTGCTGTTCCTGGTTCCAAAGAGGAGATGACCTATTAGGAAGATGTAGAATCAGTCTCCAGGTTTTCTCAATCCATTTTTCAAAAAGGCGAACGTCAAGGAAAGCATTTGCATGAATCAGAGCACAGACAACAACAGATCTAATAGTTGGGTGTGTGTAGCAATTCGCTTCCACCCCGAAAAAGGTGTTACCAGAGATGGTCCCGTTTCCATACAGAATAACCTTCGGGAGAGGTGAGCAAGGCTTGGTAGTTGCCGTTCTGAAAATCTCCTCCAGCATATGCTCAATCTTTTCATCATTTCTTAAAACAGAAGGAAACAGGCACATAGCTATGGAGTCGACTGCCAGTAGAAACTGAGGAGAAGTAAAGATGGCTGGAAATAAAGCCAAGACACAATCCAAGTAGCGAGGGCCTTCAGCAGCTAGAAAATGCAGATTCTTGGTCCGTTGCAATTTCTGAGAGGCAGTGGCATTGCGCAAGCCTAGAGAACCGGAGGTATCAAAGTCAGGAGAAAATGTTGACGCAAGATATGAAAACATCCTCAGGTATGCCATATGAGCTGCTTCCATGATGGGATTAAATACTTTTGGTGACATATGTGGCTGAAGTGGTGGTCGTAAAAATGGTGATATAGTTGAAGGTATAAACTGCCAATCTGATTCAATTGAATATGCTAAAAAAGCGGTTTCGCAGAAATTTAAGAAGAATATCAATTTTGCGCGGAACACAGAGCTGGACACAATTCTAGTCCATATAGAAGAATCATGATTGAAAAACGGTAAACCCAATCTTTGCAGCACCTCGTAAAACTGCTGGCGGTGATGCCTGTTCATGATACTATTAATGCAATCCTTGTACACGGAAGTGAACAGAGGAAAATCTGATAGACTTACCTGGGTCACGATGAAATGAAGATCAGACAAAGCCTGAAGAATAATTTCGGAGATACCTATTGAATGCTGCATGAATTCTGTCGAGTGAACAGGCTTTTGTATCCAGCCCGAACTCCCTGAAAGCGGAAGTAGAGTAGATGATAACGAGAGCTTAAAATAAGTCCAAACAGCTTCGTTCTTCTCAGCTGAGACATTAAGGAGGGAGGTTTCGAGAGAATCGTATTTTAAAGATAGGGAGGATGCAAATCTTGAGATTATTGCCAATGTGTCAAAAATTAAACCAACCTCCTTACTGGGCAAATTATAGATCAAATATGAGGTGAGACCGGAAAACATTCTAAGGTGACGAAAGGCTGGGGAGTTTAATGCGAGCGAAAGAGACGGATCGGGTTCTAAAATAGATCCCAGTCTGAAATCAGGGTTCAATAAGAATGGCGACTGGTAAACAAGAGTAACAATATTGATCAGAAGAGCCTTAGAGGCAAGTGGATCAAGGGATAATTTTCCCAAATGCTGACTGGTCATTGCCATGGACATGGCAACAACTTGTACTGGCAAGGTAGAAGGATTGGCCTGTGTTCCTGTGTAAAACTTTAGTGTTGAATCTGAATAATTGACCAGCATCTGTTGAACCTGCGTTACAAATGAACCACGCAAAGTCGTTATTGGTCCGCGAAAAGGCCGTATCTCATTGACTATAATCAAAAGGCCACTCAAAATGGGCAGCGCTCGCCATTGATCTTGAACTTGAAGATTACCAAGGGTTTGTAAAATTTTGAGGGCCCACACGCGTAGTCCAAAAGTTGGATCTGTCACATCGGCCTTCCAGACTGTAGCAGATTGTATTCCTTGAACAAGAAATTCTATGAGCTCTAAATCAAATTCTCGCTCAAGATTGTATATCACAGGAGAGAAGATTGTTTCTGTAATGAGTGATGGAATGTTGAGTTCGTTCCTAATAGTGGGCAGAATATATACCAGCGATTTAATGAGCCTGTTCTAGTCAATGATGAAGTTTAACATCAAGTTAAGGTGCAACCTACTGCTTTGGATTAGAAGACTCCACACTGCAACCTCTCAGACCATAGACAAGTTGCTCAATATGCTGAGTTTTCAAAACCTGCGAGGCGTGAAATTCGTCCATGATTTAGATACATCAGGAAGTTGGTGAGTTTCTTTTTGTGGGCGGAAGGCAAATATATATTCACATGCACGGCTGAATCTCGCATGACAATGAATATTCTACTAGACATAGAGCTACTTGGAAATTACATATGGATCTTAAAATCAATATCTCCTGCAATCTTGCTCTTCCAATCCTTGGCCTTCTCAAACCCGTTTTTCTTCTCCTTGAAGTCATTGCGAGATTTCTTCAGGTCTTCCTTAGAAGTCTGTACGAAAAACATGTCTCTATGGACCTCTTGCTCCAAGGGCTGGCCAGCACAAACCGTAAACCTCACTGGATCTTGCGACCCCAGTGATTGGACATGAATGACATCGTCCGAGTCCTCCGAGGCGTCAAATACAACCAGATCGTGCGCAGACGTGTCTTGCAAACAATCATCTGTCGTACTCGCTACCTGGAGCTTTCCCTGCGTCACATACAAGAACGAATTCCACTTCTTCGGAATATGCGGCGTCGATATCGAGACAGGCGACCGGGTCGGCGCCACAAAGTAGTCCCAGTAGAATATAGGCGTTCTCGTAATGCTCGAGCTCACACCATTCGAAATGGTCCGCAGCTTGACCCCGGGATACGGCTCACTCTCTGCGACAGAGTCCTTTCTAATGTCGCGATAGCTCGGCTCCATGTCTTTCCAGTACTTGGGCAGGTCCACCCAGAGCTGCAGCCCGTGAGACCCCTCGTCGCCCTCGCCAGGGCGAGGGATCTCGGCATGCATGATGCCCTTCCCAGCTGTCATGACCTGCAAATCGCCTGGGTACAGCGTCCCGTGACTGCCTGTAAAGTCCTCGTGCTCGATTGTGCCCTCGTGGGTGACAGTCTCGAGTCCTCGGTGCGGGTGGTCTGGGAAGGAGGCATCGGGTTTCGAGATCTCCATGTAGTCGAGAAGCAGGAACGGACTAAGGCTTCTCAGATCCCGGGACCCAATTGACCTGCGGACCATAGCACCGACGCCCTCGGCCATTGGCTTTGCTTCTAGGACTTTTGCGATTGTCTTAATCATGGTTGGTGTGAGGATGAAGATGGAAATGAAATTGAAATTGAAATAGAATGAATGATCCCACAATCTTAACCAGAAATTAGACTCTCAACAGTGGAGTGAACCTTTGTCAGTATGCACATAAGATTTGGCATCAGAAACTCTTGGAGCTTGATAGGCCTATACTCGAAATAGAGTTAAAGCAGTTCAAGAACAGGTATAGATCAAAATGAAAGTGTCAAGGGTTTGGTCAAGTTAAGTAAGAGGGAGAATCAAGAAGCTATGATCTACTTGATATCTGGAAGAGTTGTTTACGGGCGAGAAGTCTACTGAGATCAAGAACCTGACTAAGGAATTTACACTTGCCTAGGAAATCAGATTACTGGCCAGACAAACTACACCACGCATACGAAAGGAGCAGGAATGAAAGTATGAAGTGATCAAGTGGTTATATATATGTACAGGGACTAAGTTATTTGGACAGAAAAAAAGGGCGAAGATCAAACTGAAAGATAGACATGAGAGAGAGGGAGCGAACGTATGAGATGTGAAAATATGCAACGATAGAAGCAAGTTTACATGATCTAAAAGGCCTTGAGTTAGTACTGTATTCAAAAAAAAAAAAACATCTCCTGGGTGTTTGTGGTTTATACTCACATCAGTCTTATTGCCCTTGCCATCAGAGCTAGGATCGCTCAACGCGCTCGCAACAGCGGCATGAGCCATCTGTTCCTGCTCTTGTGACAAAGCCTCGCGCTCAGCCCGCTTCGAGCTACGGTTCATGTACAGGGTCATACCAAGACCGCCGGTAATGTAGACTAGAGATGAACCATGGTGTTAGCAAGGAAGAAAAAAGAGGGTTTGGTGGGAGAGCCCAGCACCGGCTAACCCGCAGCACAGCAGCCCGCAAAAGTGACGGGTTTGAGGGTGTCCTTGGGCTGTGGCTTGAGCTTGATATAGAAAAACAAACAACTTACCTGAACCTCCAATGATGGAGAGCACGAAAAGACGGTGCGCAACGTCAGTTGCTTGAACGTACCAAGGACGACCGTACATTGTTAATATATATATATGATAATATTAGAAGATCAAGTGTTGAATAGTAGAAATAAGCTGCGTTGGCGGCTGAAAGGACGTGCGTATATGGGTGAAGTGAAGTGGTCCAAGAAGAGATGGTGGGAGGAAAAGGGCAGGAAAGTTGGAAAACTTGTTCTCAGCCCATTAAACAAACCCCGTTCATTATGGATGGATGGTTGAAAGCTTAGGTTGACAAAACTTTTTTAGTCACGTGAACTGAACGTTAAATGTATGTATAGAGTACTTGTCGACATCCAACTATAAGCCATGAATGATGATGGAAGATGATACATTGCACAAAATACTACAAGACTAGTTCTATAGACTAATAACAACAAGTTAAATACACTGGTATATTTATAAAAAGGAAAGCAAAGGAAAAAAGGAATGATGATGATGGTGTTTCTTTTAGTATCCAAAAAGCCTGAAGAACAGGTAGATCAAGGCACCTATAAATCTAAACGCAGCAAGCGCGGCAACGCACCACAGCACAACTGTCAAGTAGATCTCAGTTCGGAATGTTCCACTATCTCCAATGTTACCACAACTGTTTGCGGCAGGCGGAGCTGCTTGACGCGTCATAAGGTCGGTAACCTCTTTGATAAACGCCGAGCTCGACTCAATCGTGCGGCGCGACAACATGGCGACCAAATTCTCGTCCCCGTTCGATCCACTATCTGTAATGGAGCTAAGTCCGGCTGTGTTCAAAACAACTGCAATGATGATAAAGTTTGTAAAAATCCAAATCAAAACGACTGAAGATCGGAACAAGGCGTAGTAGTCTTGGGTCTTGTCCTTCTCTTCCTTGATTTGTTCAGCGTCGGACTTGACGGCGTGGTCGTCCTTCTTGGGCGGTTTCTCGAGGAGTTCTTGCTGCTTTTGGTACATCTTGTCAATGTCAGTCAGGTGCGAGGGAACGTTCATGACGAGCTCGCCCAGCTTGCTGGACAGCTCGGCTTTACCTAAATCAGTACGCTTGCCGTCATCACCTTTGGTACCCCACGAAATGTCGTGGATGTTGCAGAAGGCGTACACGTTGAGCACGTTAATGTAACTGGGCGAGATGAGCAGGTACTGCAGGAAGGATGTAAACATATGCCAGGGCTCAAAGAAGAGGAAGGAAGACACAAAGTAAAGAGCGTAGGTTGACATGAGCGAGACCACCAAGTCACGGAACAATGCGTTACCAAACACTAGCGAGACTGATAACTTGTAGTCGTTTATACAGAGCGTGTAGCTGATGGACTTGACCGAGATGAAAATAGCAGCGAAAAGCAGATACGCCATGAGAATTGCAAAGAAGATAACCACCACAATGTAAAACGCCTGGGTTCCCTTTGGTCTGTTACCAAACGACAACACGAAAATCGAAACAATGCAAGCACAGTACATCCACAAAAACACAATACCCAGGATTTTTCCCGGCCCAAACCCGAGGGCGTCGTCGCCAAGCGAGTTTGTCAAAATGCGAAACACAAGAAAGAAATTGCCAATAGAAAACCAAGAAAACAAGATAGATGCAAACTGATACAGAAACTCAACGTGCAGAATGAGCTTGCGGAGCAGACTGTGCGAGGACCGCCACAAGCTGTATACGTGTGAGATGGAGTAAATAGCAGCGAAGAAGGAACCGTTCAGCCAACGACGGCGCTGCAGAATAAGTTCAGACAGCTTTTCAGGCACATCAGTCACTGCATGGGCGGACTTGACGTACTTCAGCAACCACGCTGCGTCGCGCTTTGCGACAAGCTCGAAACACAGAATACGATCCTCGGCGAGGTACATGTTGGCCGTGAAGATACCCTCTGGTTTCTTTGGTTTACCAGCAACATCATCTGGGTCTGGCTCCTCACCCTTAAAGTACTTCTCCAAGGGACCCTCTCCAAACGCATTGTTCTGCAGTGCCACATACCGGTAAGCCGAGAAGGCACCAGGCAACACCGTAATGAAGCCAAATACAGACTCCATAGGCTTGTCCAGAATATTCGACATTTTATACTCGAAATTCTGGGCAGCCACAAGAGGGTTCAGAAGTTTGTGGCCGGCCTTGCCCAGTCCGGCTCTAATCTCACCACAGGCACCACCAATACGTGGGTTGTCGTCAAAAGCCTTCCACAGGTGGTAAATCGAATCGTGCGACGGCTCCGTACCCGCATCGAGCAAGACACACACCTTGGGGTTCAAGATCTCGCCAAACGCATTAAAGAACCAGCGATGCGAGTTAATCTTCTTCTGGTTGCGTTCCTTGAGACAGAAAATCATCTGCACGGGGACAGTGCGCTTGTTTGTAAAGTTGACAACCTTGTCGACGGACTTGATGCCGCACATGGTTGTGTACTCGTAGATGTGGGCCTTGACCGACTTGTCTGCGACAGTGTTCTTGGCCAGACCGTCCTGGTACACACCAAGACGAGCCATGAGGGCCAGGGCTCTGTCGTTGATCTGCTTACGACCGTCCGCAATAACGCAAACGGCGACCTTCTTCCATGCATCTTCACCCCACGTTTTCGAGCGCGTGTTTTGGCGCATGACCAAGTGCTTGATATTCTTGAAAATACCAGACAGTGTGCGACCCAGCAACAGATCGTCTTCGTTATAAATGGTCACACAAATCAGCAGCTCAATCTGTCTAGGCTGCTTAAAACACATTTGGCGCAACGTAAATCTGTTTGCCGCAAAGTCAGTCGGTTTACATGTAGCAGCTGAGTACCGCATATGAGTGAACTCTCGTTCCTTGACCGACTCAGGATCAAACGAATTCAGGAAATTCTTGGCGACAGGACAGTCCAGAACCAGGTTACCCTTGTACAGTCTCACGTTTTTCGTTCTTGCACCTCTGCGCTGCTGCTCGTCTGGAGGTGGCATCATGGGCGGCGGCATGGGGGCTCCAAACTCTGGAAAGTCCACAGGTGGGGGCATGGCACCTTGGGCCATTGATCCAGGCCCCATCGAGTAGCTATCCGGGCCCGGACTCATTGTCGGCCTCGGAGTGCCTGTCGGCCGTGGAGTACCTGTCGGCATTGGCAGGTTATGCTGGGAGCTATCATGCAGCGTATCCGCATCTGACTGATCCATTTCCCACGCATTCAACGCGTAATCATCTCCATGAATGGGGAACGGCTGAAAGTTATCCACGTCGTCTACCCCAAAACTATGCGACCCCGTATAACCCTGATAAAAGTTCGTCGGCATGGGCATTGACATTTGCGGTGTCGCGGGCTCAGGCATTTGCTCAAAACTCGGCTGCTGGTAAGGATTCTGCTGTCGATCAAACCTGTCAAGCAGATACGAATTCGGTTCCTCTGGGAAACTAGCGTAGATATCTGGGTTATCGACTTGATGGGCTGGCAGGGGCCCGCTGGGCCTCCGGTGACCGTGCGGATCGACCATGCCAGGGGGGTCATAGTACTCGCTGTCTGCCTCACTCTGGGTGGAAATGTATGGGTTGTTAGGAACAGGGGTTTGTGAGTACGGGGAGTAAGTCTGGTGGCTGTAGGGGTCTGAGGGCTGTCGCTGGCGCGGGGGTTCCTGTTGCTGCTGCTGATGCTCTGGGTGTTGTTGGAGGTGCTGCTGGTGCATGTACTGATCATACTCAGCTCTACTCATGGAGTTGGGGTTGATGTTATTGTAGCCTTTTTATTTTTATTTTGGTTAGTTTATTTTTAGAGAAGGAAGGTTGAATCAAACTTACCAGCATTCTGGTTATTGTAGTCGCGGGGATCCATTTGAAGAAAACGGTCGCAGGCCTGACACAGATGCCTCTAATTCGAAATGGGAAGTTGTAACGAAGAAAAGAAAGGATCTGTTTTTGTTTTCCCTTTGAACAAGTTTTTTTTTTTCCAAGGAGGAGGTGAATAAAGTCGCTCTTTCAGTTAGATGTTTGGATCGAGTAGGGCAATATGCCACGGCATTCACTATTGAAACGGGAAGCCTGCGCTGATGTTACAAAAAGTAGTAGCGAAAGGGGTTAAAGAGAAAAGAAGAAGAAGTCAAACTATTAACGTCGAGAGGAGGCTGAGTGAGTGAGGGAGATATATATAAAACTCCTAAAAGATGGTTTTCTTTTCCTTTCCTTTTGAGAAAGAAAGTTTTCTTGGAGAAGGGAAAAAAAGAGGAAGGACCAAATATATAAATGATATAGGTTGATTTGTTTACTTTTCTTCCTTTTCAATTCAACTGCAGTCGCATATTGCGTGGACCTGATTTAACACCTAACCCAAGTATTTTTTGTGTTACAAAAACATCAACTTGCCATATAATATTATGAACAAGAAAGGACAGATATCATGATTATTATTATTATAACAGTATTCTTTCTATTTATTGTGATTGAGATCTTTTTCTTTTATTCTTTCAAACAAACGAGGTAAATAAAGTGAATAAAAGAGGCCATAATACATAATTGCACAAGGTGATATATGATAAAATGGTGTGGTTAGGGTATGTTTTATCCCATATGAAAAGTGGCTTTGACCCTCCTTCAAACTGAACTGAACTGAACTGAACTGAGCTCAGGTCCATTTCCGCACATCCAATTGTAATAGTGAGCCAGACAGAGTATTATGAAGTTGTCAATATGGTAATTCCATATATCTATGTCATCATAAGAACGTATAACGTTAGGACATGATGGCAGTGTAAGATAGTTGAACGGTCTGATTGGATATAAATTGTTACTAAATATATAACACCTTCTTTTTTACTTCTTTTCGGGCACAAATGTCAATGATACGCTATTCACACAATGACGTTCATCTGTTGGTGTCTTGAATCCCTCGCCCTTAAACACATGGCCTAAATGGCCTCCGCACTTGGCACACACCATCTCTGTGCGCAAGTACCCGGTAGACCGGTCCTCGTGCAAGTCAATGGACCCAGGGATAGCCTCGTAAAAGGCAGGCCATCCACAGCCGCTGTTGAACTTGGTGGTGGACTTGTATAGCGGGTTGTTGCACCCGGCGCAGTTGTACACACCGTCGTTGAAAGTGTGGTCGTACTCGCCGGTACCGGGCCGCTCGGTGCCCTTTTGACGCAGTACACGGAATTGCTCAGGAGAGAGCTGGGCGCGCCATTCGGTGTCGGTCTTATCAACGGTGTAGGACTTGGAACTCATTGTGTTGTTGTTAGAGGTGGTGGTGGATTGCTGTTTGGATTTGAAGAAGAAAAGTCGTTTGTGAATCAAAGTGGTTGCAAAAGCAGGAATGCTTGTAGATAATGATGATTTAAAAAGAACTTGTCTGGCGATTGGCGTTCTTATAAAAGACATGGAGATGTGGCGCTTGTGTGGATTTATTGCTCTTGGTCAGATAAATTCCGCTCTGTTCGTGGGGAAACAAGGTAATCGAGTAGGTCTAAAAGCTTATTACAGTATTATTAACGGGTTATCCAGTTCTAGATCATTGCGTAATGTGCGTTGGGAGTTTCGATTTCCACATACAAAAAATTTTCCAGCAAGATCTCTCACTCTGATTTCTATACCCACATGATCTCAACTTGATTTCAAAGATTTTTATCAGACATGGCAGCAGCAGCAGCACCAGGAAAAAAGGGCAGTAAAGCTGGCGCAGCAGACAAGAAACCAGTGTCGTCATTGGTGGCGAAAAAAGCTGACTCCAACAAAAAGAAGGCCGTAGAAGATGCCTTCAAACAAGCTCTCAAGATCAAAAAGACGGCAAAGAGCAGCATACACAAAAAACGGCCAGCCGGTAAGCAGACGAAAGCAAGTCCAGCAGCAGAGCCATTAAAGACAAATGGAACCAAAAGAAAATTGGCAGATTTGGATTCGTTGGAATGGAAAGAGGTCGATGTAACGGCCGCCCGTATGGGCGACTTTGAAGGTTTCTTTGGGCTCGAAGAACTGGATGGTGTTTCTGTGAACCGAACTGAAGATGGTAAATTGGAGTTTATTCAGAAAGAACAAAAGCCGGCTGTCGTTGTCAAGAAACTAGAAAAGCCAGGCATGGATATGGAAGACATTACGGAAGAAGCAGGCAAGATCAAGCGGAAACAAGCTCAAGACGAGCAGCAGGCGGCAGACCAAGAAACAACCCCAGCTCAATCTACAGAAAAATCAAACAAGAAGAAAAAGGCTAAAGCTAAGAAAACGACAAAGGAGGCCGAGAAACCCTTGGAAGAAGCCAAGCCAGATGAGAAGGGCGATCTCGAGTTTAATCCCTTCGCAGCCCTTGACGCCATGCCCGACGTAGACACATCTATCTTGGACGAGGCCTGGAATAACATGGAGTCAACTGTCCTGTCCCAACCTATCCAACAGGGCCTCGCAGCGCTCAAGTACACAAACCCAACTGAAATCCAGCGTCAAGCCATTCCCGAAATCATGGCCGAACATGACGTCGTCGGCAAAGCCGCAACCGGATCCGGTAAAACCCTGGCCTATGGTATCCCGATCTTGGAGCGCCACTTGCAGCTGTCGGCGGCTCTGGAGGCCCAGAAAAAAGACAAGAATGAGTCTGGGCCAAAAGAGTGGCCAACTGGACTGGTGTTTGCGCCGACGAGAGAGTTGGCTCATCAGATCGTGAAGCACATGGCGGAGATGGCAAAGTACTGCCCGATTACGGGATCAGGTATTGTGCCGTTGACAGGTGGTCTGTCGATCCAGAAACAGCAGCGTTTGATTGCGTTGAAGCCGGCGGTGGTCGTGGCCACGCCAGGCCGGTTCTTGGAGCTGATTGAGGGTAATGCGGATACCCTTGAGATGTTCAAGAAGGCAGAACTCATGGTTTTGGATGAGGCGGATCGGATCTTGCAGGACGGTCATTTTAAGGAAATGGACGAGATCTTGGATTTGCTGGGACGAGGCAAGGTGTCAAAGCGACAGACGTTGGTGTTCTCGGCAACGTTCCAGAAGGAGTTTATGAGCAAACTGGCCAACAAAAAGAATAAGAGAGAGGCGTTCAACTCAAGCATGGGCCGCCTTAGCAGTAACGAAGAAGCACTGGTCACCCTGCAAAAGAAGCTCCAGTTCAAAGACCCGAACCCAGTCTTTGTCGACGCAAACCCGACTGAAGCCGTCGCCTCTAAAGTCCACGAATGCATCATTGAGTGCGGCAACATGGAAAAAGATTTGTATCTTTACTACTTTGCCCTAATGTACCCTGGCCGTACCATTGTGTTTGTCAACAGCATCGACGCCGTCAAGCGGCTGGCCCCCTTGCTCCAAGAGCTCGGAATCCCCGCTTTCGCAATCCATTCCAACATGGTCCAGAAACAGCGCATGCGCTCGCTTGAGCGATTCAGAGCAAACGAGCGCGGTGTGCTCATTGCAACCGACGTGGCAGCCCGAGGTTTGGATATCCCCATGATCCAGCATGTGGTCCACTACCACCTCCCGCGCACAGCCGACATGTACGTGCACCGGTCCGGTCGTACCGCTCGTGCGGGCTCCGAGGGCGTGTCCGTATTACTCTGCGCTGCCAACGAGGCTGCTCCTCTCATGAAACTCAAAAAAGTGCTCTACAAGGACAATGTCCAGCACAACCCACTCCAGCCTTTTGATGTCAACTACGACGTCGTCGCCCGTATTCGGGAACGCGTTACCATTGCCAAGCGCATCACAGACTCGACCAAGGAGTCCACCTACCGCGGCAAGGACGACTCCTGGCTGCACGAAGCCGCTGCCGATTTGGGTGTTGACCTCGACAGTGACTTTGACAACAGCGACTCTGACGGCGGGTCTGTCCCGCGGCCCAAGGGCTGGCAGTCGTTCAAGCCCAAGAAGGGGTCCGCCGACAAGATCCTGAGCAAGGACGAGCTACGGGTGCAGCGGGCTCAATTGGCTGAGATGCTCAGCCGGCCAGTCACGAACCGGTCAAGCAAGTACTTGACGAGCGGCAAGGTGAACTTGGCGCACATGGTGTTGTCTGGTAATTCGCATGAAGCAGTATTGGGCCATTCCAAGACTACAGCTCTAGACGATGTGGGCCGCAAGAAGAAGCACTCCAAAGTCAACTAAAAAAAGTATTATTATAGAGTTATTTATATGTGTAAAATAAGTAACAGAAACATAATTTTTTTCTTTCATATAATTCCATGTCTATAGATTTTCAATCTCTCTCTCTCTCTCTCTCCGATTTATGTGGTTGTTTAGTCGCTATCGTAGTACTCGTCATCACTGTCTTCAGCCAGCTGCTCAAAGTTGACCTTGTAACGCAGCAACGCTCCGATACCACCAAAGCCTCTCACAAACTGAGCTCCCTCCGAACTGCGGTCCGTCACAAACTCCAAGTTGGCTCCAAACTCCTTATAATTCTCAGCCAGCCACTCGAGCAGGGGCTGCTCTGCCACAATCTCCAGCTCAGCGCCCGTGCGCTTGTCGAGCAAGTGGTCCTTGTTTGCGGCATCGCGCGACGCATGCACGATAACAGGAGTCTCGCTCTCAGGGTCCTTGAGGGTGTATCTGATAATGTCAAGGTTCTCAAAAACAATGACAATCTCGCAAGCACCCAAATCAAGAGCCTTGAGGGTATCGTCAACACCGTAGCAGAACTTGCCGGTATCCTGCGAGATCTCATCAAAGTACTGAGTAATCAGCTTCTTTTCCTGAATGAACTTGACGTTGGACAGCGTTTCGGCCGAGAGCTCAATAGCCTGGTTAAAACCGTTCTCACCACCGTAGGACACATCCACGACCTTAATGATCTTGGCCTGCAGTCTGTTATCAAACATATCTGACTGCGACAGCTCGGTCTTAAAGTCTGCCGAACCAGCCAAAATCAAACCGTTGACATTAACTTTATCTGCAGTAATGAAGTTTTGCACAGCGACCTCAGCGACCTTACGGACGTAGTTGTGTCTTTTCTCATCTCTCAAACGGGCGAAACGCAGCGCTGACTGACCACCACGTCCGTGCTTCTTTGGCAGGTCCACCGTAAACTTGTGCAGAACCTCTCTGGTGTTACCAGACAGCGTTCCAAACAGGGCTCCGTTACCGTCCATAATGATGAAACCAAACTTGGAGTCCGACTCCAGCAGCTCTGACAGGGCCTCGGTGTGGAACTTGTTGTCACACAAGTACAGCGAGGTGTTGATGGGCTTGAATGGCTCGAAATCGATATTGACCTTCTTTTCCTTGCCTTCGGCGGTCAGGATTTCTCCACAGTAAATAACCAGACCATTTTTCGGGACGTTGTTGTACAGCTTGAGTCTCTGTTGTGTGGAGGTAATGGCGGAGAGAACCGACAGTCTGTTTACTCGAGATTTGATATTAGAGGCAGTACCCTTGATAGAGTTAGCATTGAGAAAGAGCATAGAAAGAAGATCCTTACGTATTCTTCGACCAACATCTTGTTTGTCAGGGAAATCTGGCCCTTTGGTGCTAGGATGAGTTAGTACAGAGAACGGGTTTCAAGTGAGAAAAAAAAAACACATACGAATAATCAACGAGATCATAGAAGTACCGTTACCACGGGCAGCTTCCAAACTAGACATGAATTAGCAGTGAAAAAAAGGCGGATCGTTGAAATTACCAACCTCTTGATGAGCCTAAAAGAATTTGTTAGTTCAAGATCAAAAGATGAGAAAAAAGACCAGGCAATCTCCACACAACAGCATATAGTCCTCCATAAATACTGTGCTCTAAATCACAGAAACTATTTTAAACATTCTGAGTATAGTTTGATTTGATTGCTCCAGCCATTTTCAAAGGGCTATCAAAATGGGTTATCTTACTTTTTGACCTTCCAGATCTCAATGTTCTTTTCAGCATCTGTTTCGGGGGTTTGAGGTGCCATTTTTGTGTATCACGCTGGTGTCCAGAAGTTCCTTTCAAGGGTATTGATAGGTGTGTTGGTGTTGGGCAAAGCAAAGAGCGGAGTGGTAAAGGAAAAGAGAAAGAGAACAAGTGTGAAAATGTGAGCTCTTTGATTTTTGAAAATGTATGGCCAAATCTTTTTTTTTCCTCTAAAGGCAGTACAAGATCAGTTTCAAGTAGGTTGAGTTGCAAAAAATTTCAACTCCAGGGCAGGGGCTGTGGTAAGGGCACATGTGTATATGGGTTTTGTGTGTATTGCGTCATTGATGAGTCATGATGATGGGGTTGTGATATGAGAGATGATAGTAACTGATTATAAATGATTATAAATGATGTGTCATTTATTACTAACAACAAAACTTAAACTGTCTTGTTGTCATTTTAACGTTATATGACTAAGTACTGAGTAATCATACAAATATTTTCACAGCCCCCCCTTATAGGCCTAACTCATGAATAATTAATTGATTGCCCCAAGAGCCAAACTCAAGTACAGCATAGTACAGCACAGCACAGCACAGCTCAGCTCAGCTCAAGTCGTGTCGTCTCTCGGAACAAAATAAAAACATAGCCTACCGCTTACATTACATACATACTTACCACTATATTTTTGTATCCCATAATACAAAAATAAAATCTTCAACACCTTCTCTCTTCCTTTCCGTCCCTTCTTCACATTCAAAGCGACTGGCAACAAATAATAAGGAGAACACCTCTGCTAAAGAAGCTATAAGTCCAACCAAAATAAAGATCTTTACTCAAATCAATCTCAGCTGGTAAAGAAGTTAATCTTTTGTTTTGGTCCAGCGTTTTTTTTTTTCTCATCCATCAATCATCAATCATCACCCTTTTTTTATTTCCTTCTTCACATTTCACTAAATACAAGGAAGTTTAACCACTTCAACTAAAAACTTAGATCAATATGGACAGTGATAGTGATAGCGAAAGACCTTCTGAGGTCAAGCAAAAGTCTAGAAAGCCTCCTAACACAGCATTCCGACAGCAGCGTTTGAAGGCATGGCAACCGATATTGACTCCCAAGACTGTCTTGCCTCTCTTCTTTGCCATTGCCATCATCTTTGCGCCTCTTGGAGGTGTCATGCTCTACGCAAGCAACACCGTCCAAGAAATCGTCATCGACTACAGTCACTGCGAAACTGAAGCCACTACCACACTCTCGGATATCCCATCGAAATACGTTAATTACCACTTTGATGGCGGAGCAAAGCCAAGCAATGTGCCACGATGGAATCTCATTGAGCACGATGATGATCACACTGAGGAGAGCTCTGGTATCAACGTGCCTGTCAAGACTACTTGCAGACTCACCTTCGATACCCCTACCGACATGGGTCCCCCTGTTTACATGTTCTACCGCCTCACCAACTTTTACCAGAACCATCGTCGTTACGTGCAGTCCTTCAACGAAAAGCAGCTCAACGGAAACGCTGAAACCGCCAACCAGCTCAAGAGCAAGGATGATTGCAAGCCATTGATTCTCAACAGTGAAGGTGTCCCTTACTACCCCTGTGGTCTCATTGCCAACTCGTTCTTCAACGATACCTTTTCGACTTTGAATCTGACCAATCCTCCTGGAACTTCTGGCAAGACCGAGCCTTTCAGAATCTACAACATGACTGAGAACGGCATTGCTTGGGCAACTGACAGAAACAGATTCAAGCAGACCCAGTACAAGCCTTCTGAGGTCGTGCCTCCCCCTAACTGGGCCAAGCTCTTCCCCGGCGGCTACACCGAGGAGAACATGCCTGACTTGGCTACTTGGGAGTCCCTGCAGAACTGGATGAGAACTGCTGGTTTGCCAACTTTCTCCAAGTTGGCCCGCCGCAATGACGACGATGTGCTTATTGCTGGTACATACACTGTCGACATTGGTCTCAATTTCCCTGTGCTCACTTACGACGGAACCAAGTCTCTGGTTATTAGCACTCGTAGCGTCCTTGGTGGCCGCAATCCTTTCCTGGGTATTGCTTACCTTGTTGTTGCTGGTCTGGCTTTCCTTCTTGGTGTTGTGTTCTTGATCAAGCATTTGATCAAGCCCAGAAAGCTCGGAGATCACTCTTACTTGACCTGGAACAACGACAACGCCCAGGCCTCTGCTTCTGCCACTGGCCGTGACAATGAAAGCATCCGTGGTCGTTAAAATAAAGAATAGGGCTGTTTCTAATTTTTTTCTTTTATTTTTTCTTTTTTCATTCCATACTTTTATTTAGTTGATTTTTATTTCCTTACCAATATCATAGCTTATTTTTTCAAATCCACAAAGCGACTTTTTAAAGCTACTACGGAACCCTTTATAAATACCATCGGTGCGAATGTCTGGCTGATCCTTTGCAGCCTGTTTGTGAGGCCCGTCCTGGTCTCCGTTCGGCTGAACCTCGGAGCTTATCAGTTGTTGCGCTTGTATCAAGGTTTTTCATCAAACCAAGTGTGTCTCACCGATGGGGGCAGGTACAAAAGATATCTAGGACTACAAATAACCCCGCAAAAATCAAAAATCCATGCTCAGGGGAGCCGTAGACCTGTATCGTGGTCCAAAGCGTTGAGGCTTCAACAAGTTCTCCGAGTACCGGCTGATAACGGTTTCGGCTATCCTGAAATCTTTTTTGTACAAAGTATAAATGTGTATTAATTCCCACTTTTCAGTGATTGGCCTTACTTTTTTTTTTTTTTCAGATTTCCACGTCTTCCTTTTTACTTAGGACAAACTAAACACAAAGTTCACGATGGGCGCTATTATGACTGATAACTCGCGACCTGAGCCTGATCAAGTGCTCAAGGATATCGCCAATTATGTCCACAGCTACGAGATCGATTCTCCTCTGGCATTTGAGACTGCTCGCCTGTGTTTGCTCGATACTTTGGGCTGCGGCCTCGAGGGTCTCAAGCACAAGCAGTGCGACAACATCATCGGCCCCGTTGTCCCTGGCACCATCGTCCCCAACGGTACCAAGGTCCCCGGTACTGACTACCAGCTGGATCCTGTCAGAGGTGCTTTTTCGATCGGAACCATTATCAGATGGCTCGATTTCAACGACTGTTGGTTAGCGGCTGAATGGGGACATCCTTCCGACAACTTGGGTGGTATTCTGGCTGTTGCCGATTGGCTCACCAGAACCGCCAAGGCTGGCGGTGAAGGCAAGGTCTTCAAGGTCAAGGATGTGCTCGAGGCCATGATCAAGGCCCACGAGATCCAGGGTGTTTTGGCTCTTGAGAACTCCTTCAACCGCGTGGGTCTCGACCACGTTGTCCTCGTCAAGGTTGCCACTACTGCAGTTGTTTCCAAGATGCTCGGATTAACCGTTGAGCAGACTATCGACGCTGTTTCTCAGGCTTTTGTCGATGGCCAGTCCCTCCGTACTTACCGCCATGCTCCCAACACCATGTCCCGCAAGTCGTGGGCCGCTGGTGACGCTGTTTCCCGCGCTGTCAACTTGGCTCTTATCGTCAAGAACGGCGAGGGTGGCATGCCCTCTGTTCTGACTGCCCAGACCTGGGGTTTCTACGATGTCCTGTTCAAGGGCAAGCCCTTCCAGTTCCAGCGCGAATACGGCTCCTACGTCATGGAGAACGTTCTGTTCAAGATCTCTTTCCCCGCCGAGTTCCATGCTCAGACCGCTGCTGAGATTTCCTTGATTCTGCATCAGACCTTGAAGGAGAAGGGACTCACCACTGATGACATCAAGCACATTCGCATCAGAACCCAGGAGGCTGCTATGCGCATCATTGACAAGAAGGGTCCTCTCCACAACTACGCCGACAGAGACCACTGCTTGCAGTACATGGTTGCTATTCCTCTCATTCACGGCCGTCTTACCGCTGAAGACTACACGGATGCTGTTGCTTCTGATCCTCGTGTCGATGAGCTGCGTGCCAAGATGGAGTGTGTCGAGGATACCCGCTTCACTGAGGAGTACCACGCTCCTGATAAGAGATACATTGGCAATGCCATCCAAATCACCCTGAACGACGGCACTGTCATTGATGAGGTTGAGGTTAACTACCCTATCGGCCACCGCAAGCGTCGTGAGGAGGGAACCCCAGTGCTACTGCAGAAGTTCGAGCGTCACCTGCGTGGCAGATTCGACGAGGCCCAGGTCCAGGCCATTCTTGCCAAGAGCGGCAAGGACGTTGGTGAGCTCGACATTGACGAGTATGTTGACTTGTACGTTAGAAAGTAGACAAAAAAATAATGCTTAATATAGTTTTTTGTATGAGTATCACAGAAAAATGCATGTTGCGAATAGACAAGACAAAATAAGAAAGTCATGCCCTTTCTTCTCTTTCCACCCAACTCCCTTCCAACGACACTATTTTGCACAGCATGGCTCAACGATCCCGCCGCATCTATAAGGAACTTGACGAAGTTGTCTCTGACGTGCGCTCTGGCGTTACCATTGAAATATTGAATGAGTCGGACATTTCTCATTTGAGAGGCACTTTCCAGGGTCCTCCGGATACCCCATACGAAGGTGGCTTGTTTGTCGTCGATATCAAAATTCCTGTGAGTATGCTACGTTATTTGGTCTGTGATATAACTAACAATTACTATAGCAAGACTGTAAGTGATGCGGCTAGTGCGCAGCCCTTAGTTTTAACAAGTTTTAGATCCCTTCAAACCACCTATCATGAAGTTCGACACCAAAGTTTATCACCCCAATGTGTCATCTCAGACAGGCGCCATTTGCCTTGACACGCTGAAGGATGCGTGGGTCCCGATCTTGACCCTCAAGTCATGCATGATTTCCTTGCAGAGCTTGCTACAATCGCCTGAGCCTAATAACCCCCAGGACGCCCAAGTTGCGAACCACTTTTTGAAAGATCCTGAAGGGTTCAGACAGACCGCTGCGTAAGTTTGTACTGCTACGAAATTTAAAGTCTCACAAACATTCTAACAAAGAATATAAGTCAATGGACCGCTACATATGCCCACGCCAAACCAGCAGGTGATGACGGGGTAAACGATCAGGTAGTCTCATCGTTTGTGGACATGGGCTTTCCTAAGGAAAAAGTTATCCAGGTTCTAAAAAGTTTAGGAATCAAAGAGTTCAGCAGTGACAATCGTACCGCTGAAGAGAATCGCATCATGGAGGCGCTTCTTTCATCGTAGGACCGATATATATTTTAGTACAAATAAAATGGCTTTATACAATAAGCTCGTGTGGACATTGTTGACAAGAAAGGCTGGCTTAGTAACCCACACAAATCTTACACAACCGCCACTTTCTATTTCATCACCCATCTTTTCCCTTTGCCATCAACACCAACCACATCACAACAATGGTAAGTGAATGATAGATTATCTCGTTGATGAATGATCCTAATAATCAATTGCAGGGAGCAAATCAGTCGGAATTACCCAACGATAAGAAGAAAAACCAGAAGAAGGAGGAGAGTAAGTACCCCGGTAATCCAAGCTGAAGAGATGGCCATCTAACTGATTTAGAACCCAAGTATGAACCTCCCGTATCGACGCGCAGCCAGAAGAAGAAGAGAAAGGGACCAGTTGGAGCTGTGAAGCTTCCATCCGTTTACCCGACGACTCGATGCAAACTCAAGCTGTTGAAGATGGAGCGCATTAAGGACCACTTGCTACTCGAAGAGGAGTACGTACAGAACCAAGAGCGACTGAAACCTATCGATGACAAGATTGCAGAGGAGCGCAGCAAGGTAGACGACATGAGAGGATCTCCTATGAGTGTCGGCACCCTTGAGGAGATTATCGATGATGACCACGCGATTGTTTCCTCGTCCTCTGGCCCAGAGTACTACGTCTCAATCCGATCGTTTGTGGACAAGGATCTGTTGGAGCCTGGATGCTCTATTTTGCTGCACCACAAGTCCGTTAGCATAGTGGGAGTTCTGCAAGACGATACAGATCCCATGGTGTCTGTGATGAAGCTGGACAAGGCCCCCACTGAGTCCTACGCCGACATTGGTGGTCTCGAGAGCCAAATTCAAGAAATCAAGGAGTCAGTCGAGCTGCCTCTCACACATCCAGAGCTGTACGAGGAGATGGGCATCAAGCCTCCCAAGGGTGTTATTCTGTACGGTGCCCCTGGTACCGGTAAGACCCTGCTGGCCAAGGCCGTTGCCAATCAAACCTCGGCCACGTTTTTGCGCATTGTGGGATCGGAGCTGATCCAAAAGTACCTGGGTGACGGACCGCGGTTATGCCGACAGATTTTCCAGATTGCGGCCGAGCACGCACCATCCATTGTGTTTATTGATGAGATTGACGCGATTGGAACGAAGCGATACGAGTCCACGTCGGGCGGCGAGCGTGAGGTGCAAAGAACAATGTTGGAGCTGCTGAACCAGCTGGACGGTTTCGATGACCGGGGTGACGTCAAGGTGATTATGGCGACAAACAAGATTGAGTCGCTTGACCCTGCTCTGATCAGACCCGGCCGTATTGACCGTAAGATTTTGTTCGAGAACCCTGATCCCACTACCAAGCGCAAGATTCTGCAGATCCACACGAGCAAGATGAGCTTGAATGACGATGTGGACTTGGAGGAGTTTGTGTCGGCCAAGGACGATCTCTCTGGTGCCGACATCAAGGCGATTTGCACAGAGGCGGGTCTCCTTGCCTTGCGTGAGCGACGTATGAAGGTGACAGCGGAGGACTTCCGCAGCGCCAAGGAGCGGGTGATGAAGAACAAGATAGAAGAGAATCTTGAGGGTCTGTACTTGTAAGATTTTGATTTGTTTTTCATTGCAAATACATACATATTATATATATTACACTGACTACTTGTGTAACATTTTTTTTTTACGTTTTAGTTTGTTGCTCTTGGATGTACTGAAAGACGGCGGAAATGTCTCTGGTGGCGTAGGCAGGATCATTCTCAATCTGTTTGTAGGCCTCGTACACGGCCTGGCCGAGCAACAAGTCAACGCTCGCCTGCTGGGCCGCATCCAGTGCCAATCCCACATCTTTACGCATATGTGCCATGTGAAACCCATTTTCATAATTTCTCGACGCAGGTGCTTTTGGGTTGATACCAGGGACTGGATTATTTTCAAGAGAGCACCATGATTTTCCCGAGCTCTCATTTACAATCTGCGCAAACAAGTCCAAATCCAATCCCAAGGAATTGGCAATCTGGAACCCCTCGCACGTTGCCATGTTGGTAACGGCTAGCATGTAATTGTTGCACAGCTTCGCAATGAGACCGAGGCCGGCCCCACCGCATGGGATCACGATAGAGCCCATGCGCTCCAGAAGCGGAACCAGCTTGGTTTCGAATACATCTGCCTCGTTGTTGATAACTCCCTTGGGCGTGGCGCCTACCATGAATGCCAGTGTTGCGTCTTTGGCATGGGACGTTGTGCCGGACACAGGGGCGTCTATGAAGATGTGCCCGCCCATGGCCCGCATCGAATGGGCGACTCTTAGGGAAGTTGCCACGTCGATCGTGGAGCAGTCTACAAACACTTTAGGTGGCGAGACGGAGCCGACTGTAGACAAAATCTCGTCGTAGACAATGGCGACATCTCTGGGCTCCTTGAGCATGCTGACAATGATGTCGCTGTGCTCGACAACAGCAGGGGCGGACGGTGCAATTGAGACACCAGGGCAAGGCGGGTCAAAGCAGTGCCCAGCTGCTGGATTGGAGTCGTACACAGTGAGCTTGTCTGTGTCAGCTAACGAATTGGCCAGGTTCTGGGCCATGGGCAGACCCTAACAGAACGCAACGTTAGTATACATTAACTAGAGTGAGTGTTAAGGTGCATAGATACCATTCGCCCGAGGCCAATGAATCCGTATGACTTGAGGACTGGTCTTGCAGTTGAAAACAGTCTCTTATTACCAAAAGACAATGAATTACAGCAGCGTCTAAGCATGATTGAAGTAGTTGTGTTATAAAGATGGAATTGGAGTGAGCTTCTGAGGAAGACCCTCATACTATATAGTCAGTAGTCGTTTATGCCCTACTTGACCTTAGTTTGCTACAAGGTTCCCAGGTCAAGTGCCCACAGTTTTTTTCAATACGGCCTTTGCCTATAATACAAACCTAGTCCAAACAGAGCAGATCCTTTCAGTTTCCTTTTTTCTTCAGTTGCAATCGTTTTTGTGTTTTTGTGACGCCAACATCCACTATGAAGGCCATCACAAGTCTGGGGGAACCAGGTGAGGCTGAACTGACTCAGTGCTTGGTCATCGTTAGTCATCAATACAAGCAGTCAATGAAACAATGGCCAAAGCAAGTATGGTCTTTGTATAGTGATTATATGCAGCAGTGCTAAGACGATTTAAACCTTGGTTAGGACGATGGAAAAGGAATCGGGCAGTTTAGCTGTCCCGGTGTGTCTCTGTTGAAGGACTGGCTGTTTGGCTCTTTGAGATTTCATGAACCGGGCTGGTCCACATATTCATATGGCACTTGACTGAAATGTCTCTTACTTCTGAGTCCATCTCGGTTCTTGTTTTTTTCGGGTTGATCATGTTTCAGTCTACATATAGGCATGTGTATAAACAAGTAGTTTGCCTGTATTTTGTGTTTGTGTCGCTTTTTTTTTTTTTTTTTTTTTTTTTTTTTTTTTCTCCCCACTAACTCCGCCATAAAAACTCAGTTGATTCCTCACCTCCTTAACTCTCCTTCCTTCTTTTTTTTTTTTCTCTCCATTGCACCTTTGACTCCAAGTTTTGTTCACTTTTTCTCTTCAATTACAGCATTGCAGCATTTGGTTTTGTGGTGGTCATTCCTCTTGTGCCTAGGTTTTTGTTGTTGTTTTTTTCGTTTTTTTTAGTTTTTTTTTTTTTTTTTCTTTTAGTCGATTTTCCCTCAGAATTTCTCTCCTCTCTACCATGTCCTCAACAGTGTTTGCACCAAATGACAACTCGAAACCAGCGGCATCCAACTCTTCTGGTCAATTATTCAAATACATTAAACGAAAATTAACCCCATCTACCGCTCCCACCCCCAATTCTTCTTCATCCAAAATGTCATCGGGTGCTCCAGCAGCATCGTCTCGGCGCCTCTCAAAGTCTGCCCAGCCTGAACCTCCACGTATACATGACTGCTCGTTTATGGTGGCTGTTTCTGAAGACTACAACCTCAAGTTCCGCCGCACAATGGAGGATGCCCACGTATACATTTACAACTTTGCAGATGAGCCTGACTCAGGCTACTTTGCCATTTTTGATGGGCACGCAGGCGCTGATGCGGCCCATTGGTGCTCAAAACATCTCCACTCTATCTTGGAGTCAAATATTCGACGCAAGGAACGCGGGTCACCGGACCCTACGCCTCCAAGCAGCACGGCAGCTAGCACTACCAGCACGAAAAGCGCAGATTCCCGTAAAAAGTATCCCTGGTCTTCTTCGAAAAGATCAGAATCTTCGTCATCTACCAAACAACAGGTCGCGCCTCAGCCCGCAACCGATCTCTCCAAGGCTTATGCCACATCAGCCAAAACCAACGAGTCCAAACCACCTACCGACCAGCATCATGATCATTTCACTGCCCAGAAACCAAAGTCTGCAGTCCCTCTCAACCAAGTCATCTCCATGGCCCTCAATTCCGCATTTCTAGAGGCCGACGCTAAAATGACCAAGGATGTGCCTGTAAGCAGTGGATGTACGGCAGCAGTGGCCGTCATTCGATGGGAAGCACCTCTTAATGCTTCACCTGTTACCACGACACCTCCCCCGCCACCTTCGACTACTGAAACTACTACTGATACTACTGAGACTGAGACCACTTCTGAGAAGACTCCTGAGGTTGTAGTGTCTGAACAAGAGCCAGTCAGCGACTCGCCATCTTTAGAACCCGCATCAGAGCCTGCTGCCGAGACTCAAGCTGAGCCTGACGCCGAGCCTGTTGCAGAGTTGAAACCACCTCCGTCTCCAACTGCAACACAGCCATCGCCTGAGGGACCGAGACCCCGCTCAGCGAGCCTTGCGCCCAGTACTCGATCTCAGTCTTCGTTCACGCATTCCGTAATCGGCAACAACCGCACGCGTGTGCTATATACAGCCAACGTGGGCGATGCTCGCATTGTGCTGTGCCGCGGCGGCAAGGCGCTACGTTTGTCATACGATCACAAGGGCTCTGACGCCAATGAGTGCGCACGCATTGTCAATTGCGGCGGTGTTATGTACGGAAACCGGGTCAGCGGAATGCTGGCGGTGACGCGGTCGCTGGGCGACGGGTACATGAAGTCGCTGGTGACGGGCAGCCCGTACACAACGCGGACCACGCTGGGGACGACGGATGAGTTTATAATCATTGCTTGTGACGGTATTTGGGACGTGTGCTCGGACCAGGAGGCCGTGGACCTGGTGCGGGATGTGATGGATCCTAAGGTGGCTTCGCAGCGGCTGGTCAAGCATGCGATTGACAACTTCAGTTCAGATAACATTACGTGTATGGTGGTGAGGCTGGACCCGAGCGTGTGTGCTACATGAAGTACATAATGTTATAAAACTTGATGAAATTATTTGACGACGATCATGGTTTTAATTGCAAGTTCTTTTTTTTTCTGCAGTTCTTCTTTTTGTTCATACTGCGTAGGTAGTGCGATCGTGACGGAGTTTAATGTGAGTCCGACAATTGGGTTGTAATTAGATGAATGGGGATTGTGAAGCGCAAATTCGGACATGACCTAGCGAGTCTCAACTATTTCAAAATCAATATTGTTTCTACTACGCAAATGCGGGCCGGTAGGTTACAAAGTTGGGGCCATGCATATCGGGTCAACGGGGGACTAGGTTGACAAGAGGGCCTATGGCTTGAATACCTGTATACACAATATTGGAATTCTTTGGAACAGCCCACTCACGACACCACTGAAAAATATATAAGGATATGCAATTATACGCCCAGGTCAGTAGTTGCTCAGATGCAACGGCTTTTTTTTTTTTTTTGTTGAAGAGGGATGGGATCCCCGAGCTATGTGAATAATCTAAAAAGAGACGTCGGCGAAACCTTGTCTCTCACTGCGTCTTTTGAGTAGACGGCCAATTGAATGCTGCTTTTGGTGCTCGCTCTGTTCTTTGTAGTATTTCTTTGAAGTTGCTGTTGGCCTTTTATTTTTTTTTTTTTTTTTTTAACGAAGCGACTAAGAAAGACGCCAATTCTCTTGATATACAGTGTGGGGTCTTTCTATATGACTCTGTGTGGGGGTTTGGTTGGCCCTGTTTTCTACATTGGAGGTCGGAGAAGGGTTCGGAGGAACTGAAGTTTAAGAAAAAAACGACCAACTTGGCTATCCTCCGAGATATTCAAAAAATTTCCAATTTTGCAAAGTCCGACTGGTTTACTGTATACTGTTTTGACATGACGGCGCCGAAGGAGACCAATATGCGGTCGGATATAGTCTTGAGGGTGGTGTTTAGCTCGGCTGTCTATTTCCAACGTTTTTTTTTTTCTTCTTCCTTCTTCGAATCCTTTCCCGTCATGTTGATTAAATTGACGTC
This sequence comes from Geotrichum histeridarum, assembly GCA_030566085.1. Taxonomy (NCBI): domain Eukaryota; kingdom Fungi; phylum Ascomycota; class Dipodascomycetes; order Dipodascales; family Dipodascaceae; genus Geotrichum; species Geotrichum histeridarum. Next base: position 93,789 of record JAJMHO010000020.1, read on the forward strand.
AGTTTGAACACAAACGTGCACTTGTACATACATTTTCAATTATTTCCACTTATTGTCTGAATTCGTTTTGACATTCTATCCAGAACCGATCATTTGCCTTGTCCCAAATCAAATTCTTAATCGAGAGCTTTAAATAACTATACAAGCCCCAGCTATAGTAATTGTGGTGTTATGGTTGGGTGATCAGTATGTAGAGATCTGACAGTAACAGATGACGATGAAGTGCCTTATGCTGGTGCCTGAGTTAGGCAATCTTGGGGCGCTTTACTTAGTTTGGAGCAAAAAATGAAGAATTTAAAAAGATTGTAAACCATGAATACCTTTCTGATTGACCTGAGTTTAAAACTGATTCAAACGCTAGTCAGAAGCCCGTGGGCAATCATTGCCTTGTAAATTGGGGTTTTAGTGTACCTGTATTGTATTTGTGACAACAGCCCTAAATGAATTTGGATATCTGAGGATCAGCAAACGAAGGTCATAACAAAGCTGCTATCCTGTAGAAATATTAATGTGTCTTGAGAATCAAGTCCAGAACTCTCTGAGCTGTATCTATGACTTACTTTCCTTGAGCAGATTAAGAGACTGATTCAACGTTGGTCAAATTTATCAAGTAAAAGTTATGTATCCAATCGACTGTATTACAAAAACGGGGGAAAGTATCTACATTTTTACACTATTTACCAATTAAATAAATAAATTTTAAATCAATTGAAGTAGATTTTAGAAAAGAATAATCGATCAAGTAAATATTCGAACCTGCGAAATGTCGTCTATTGTCAAGTCAGGCAGCAGTAGCTTAACATCGACGCTTATTATTACTACACAGTCTGTTTAAGCAATATTTCTCATTCTTTTTCTTCGATTGATTTGTCAAATTTCTGAGTACTTAAAAATCAAAACTAGAAGTTGGCTTGTTTCTTTGATTCCAGATTTTGGCACAAGTTTTAGTTCTCAGTATTGGCAAACTTACACTCTATATCAACACACTAGATGTATTCAGCTCAATCACATTAATGTTATATTATTTTGTTGAACTACAGTTTATACGGTTTATGAAATGTTCAATTATTTACAGAGTCTTCATTTAATCTTGTTTGGATCAAGCGTCCTTAGATCGTTGGCCTCGTTTTCTCAATGTTGTGAGCATGAACTCACCCTCATATACACCCAAAACTTTGATCCCAAAACTCCATTCCATCACATCACAACAAAATCAACCCATGGCAACCAAGCCTGTAAACCCCAAGATCCTCGACGGCACCGAGCCCCCAGACCAGATCAACGACTGGCTCGCCAGCATCACCACCCTATGCAATCTCCATAACTGCGACTCCCGCCAGGCCACCGACTACGCCAGTCTCTTCCTCATCGGTGATGCCAAAACCTGGTACCACCTCTGGAATCCCTACAAACAATCCCGCCAGTACAGCGCCTTTGCTACTGCGTTACGCGAGCGGTTTTTTCCTTACAGCTACAAAGAGGCAATCTTTAATGAGTTTGTGAATCTCTCACAGCTGCCTGGCGCGGACCCCTGCGACTACATCGCGCGCTACCGCCTGCTGTACCGAGACGTGGTCCCGCCGTTCGTGACCGCTGCGTCCAGACTGAGTGCGGATGAGACTTTTATTGAGCATTTCTTGAATGGGTTTGAGGATAGAGCGCTGGCGCAGAAGGTGCGGCCGCGGGTGGTGGAGGGTGAAAAGGTGTCGCTGAAGCAGGTGCTGGATGATGCATACAAGATTGTGGAAAGGGAGATGGAGGCTCCGTTTAAGAGGCAGCTGCATGCACCGAAACCAGCAGCTCCGGCGGTGAAATCGACGTATCGACCTCCGCAAAAGTGTCCAATTTGTAATATTGGAATTCACAAGCCGCGAAATTGTCCGAATCTGAGGTAGAATTGGAGAGAGAGAAAGAGACAGATAGATGATAGAGAGGACGTGCTTCTGGGTTGCAGGCCGAAGTTTTGGACACAGTTCAGCTACCATCAGTGGGCAGGCGGTATCTACAGTCAGTTTCCAGCGTGTACTGGTTACATGGCTATGTCAATATTTAACGAACGTCATGATTTCACCAAGTAATGCATTGCTATTCAATCTAACTGATTACGATCCTTTTTAGAAGTTTAGCAGAATTTTACAGTCCAGTTTAATGTTGTATCTATCATCCTTGGCCTGGATCATGATCTCATGAAATAGACTAGTCTCTCCCCAATACGCTCGAGCATTAGGATGCGATCTATTTTTAGGCGAGATGACCTACTTTTCAGCGCTTAGATCTGTGAAAAAAAAATACGTTCGATCTATGAAGACCCTTGGAATACTTGAAAGTATTGTCATATTATCTATAATATTGATTTTTTTTTGTATTTTTGTACTATGGTCATTGATAAGATTAAAAATAGACACCCATACCAACATGTGAAATAAAAAAGCCATCATGAATATTTAACGTTAACAGGTCAAAAGACGAGAAGGTATTCCAGCTGAGGGAAAAAGACATGAAACTAAGAGCCAACAGAGAGATGAAGAAAAAGAAATAGATGGAAAGAGGACGATAAATGCAGGTCGTTTTTTTGAATTGGATCCTATTGTTGATCAGTTTAGTACCGGTTGTTGTAGTACCCTGTGTTGGCGCCGGGGTTGTACGGCTGCATGTTATCATGATCATACGTGTTATCGTAGTGATTGGTCTGCGTGGGATTGTACGCCGTGTTGTTGTAGTTCATAGAGTTCATCTCTATCGTGTTGGGGTCGTTCAGTCTCTGGTAGCCAGAGTGAGCGCCCATGAGGCCAGTAGGCTGGGGAGCCTGGTAGCCAGCCGGGTTGCTGTTGTTGTTGTACGAAGCCGTTGACAGCTTGCTTGCATCATCGTTAAAGTCAGTAACGGTCGCGTATTGAGGAGGCGACATGTCACCACGGGTATGGTAGTGGTTTTGGACAACGACGGGCTGTTGTCCATATCCACCTTGGTTGTAAGACGCGTTGTATGGCGCATCGCGGCGTCTATTGCCGTCGCAGCAACTGCAGCAGTTGCAACAGCAGCAAATAGCCTGGAAGCAGGAAACACCGAGACAGAAGCAGCGAATGATGGAGCCGAGAATCCACAACACGAAAAGAGCAGCCAGAACAATGCCAACGATGGCAACCCATTTACAGGTGGTGTTGTCCATACAGGAGTCCCATCCTTTGAAAGCTGCGAATCGTAATGTTAGAATTAATGCGGATTATTTGGAATTTTCGCTAAACTTACATTCTGCCGTCTCCTGGAGATCTCGTCTCATTAGACTGTATGATAGGGCATTAATGGAGCAAAAGGCTCGCTTATCGAGGTTTTGAGGGATGAACATAATGGGTATAACGGATACAGATATTAAGCAAGATGAGAATTTCAAATCAAGATGCTGAAGTAATTGAATATATAGGAAAAGCCTGAAATATTGTTGTAAGCAAGATGAAGGTCAGTTAAACTAGATTTTCAATTCAAGGAGGAGTTTTTACGTGCATCTTATGAAGCAGGTCCGCAGTACATTATTAAAATATCACCTAACCCCAGCCTTCAGCCACGCTTACGGCATTCGGTGCAGACCTAAATAACACAGCCCTACCACAGTCTACCACAGACCAAATAAAGGAACTAAACCAGCCGCCGTCAGATCTTAAAACAACTCAATACATCCATGCCGCAACGCCACAGGTCTCCCTGCCTAAGGCACTAAGGCACAGCCTAAGCCTTCAGTCTTTTTTGTTTTCCATGGGCAAACACCTAAAAATAAACCGTTTTTTGAATTATCACCATTATAATAGAACTATATTCTCATTCATACAAAATTAAAGATATTGTGCATGTCCACATATCTGCGCCCACATCGCACAAGGTACTTCTCCACGACCTGGCGAGGGACCTGAAACCGTTGCCTATTTTGCTCAGCCAAAGCCCCGATCTCCTGGGCACTGAGGATACTCTCGTCGGGAGTGCTATCCTCCTGTTTGATTTGTGTCTCAGCCCGTTTCTTAGCCTTGTCCACATCGAAAAGACTGTCGTAGTAGAGCAGCTGGTTGTACATCTTGAGGTCACTGTACTCAAAAGACATGACTCCAGTGCACCGTTTCTGGTTGCTGTCTGTAGAGATGCAGCGCTTGCCATACACGCCCACTTGGCGCGTGCGCGCGTGGCATTCGTCGCACACGGCCCACCCTGCGTAGTAGAGGGCAATTTGCTGGCGAACCTGGGCCTCGAGCTGGGCGTTAATCATTGTCATGCCCACAGTGCGAGTGCACTCATCGCACTTGATGCCTTCAGCCGTGACGCGCTTACCGCTTGTACCAGTGATTCCAGCAAACGTAAAAACGTTATCACACATGCACCGAATCTTGAGGTTGGTCGCATCACGGAACCGCTCAGCGTCACCAATTGTACTCTGGAACGGCATAAAGTCGCGGCCGTTGGCAAAGTCAGTTCGAGCGACATGGCTCAGCCTGTACTTTTCCGTATCCAAACCTAAACAGTCGGCTAAGCGGACCGCGTCGGTGCCTTCGATAGGCGCACATAGACGTTCCAAGGGTGGCAGAATCTGTTTGGTCAAATAGTAGTCTGCGTCAGGTTTGAGCTTGTTACTTGAGCCCATGATCTCATTCAGGGTGTAGGCTCGCTGGGCCACATGCTTGGTCTGCGCGTCTTCGTCAGAGATAATGAAGGCAATGACATCATCGACCTTGACAGAATCGCCCTGCTCAATACGTCGTTTGGCAACTTGGACATGAGGCATGGTGTTACCATTAGGATAGTCTTGTGGTCTTTTACCAAGCTTGTTGCGGATAATCAGCTTCACAAGAGGCACTTTGTTCTCTCGAACATTGGTTGCCAGTTCTCGAAGGTAGTCATGAATCTGCTCAAGTGCTTCATCTGAGGACTTGTCACCCAAGATTTGGTTCAGTGCAAACTGGGATGCTTCCTTTGCTAAAACACAGTATTCACGTCGCTTCATATCCAGACCCTTGACTTCAATGCTGGTCACAAGCTTTCCACCGACCATGGACATGTTGACAGCCGCGTACTTCTTCTTGGCATGTAGAAGCATGCGGCGGAACACGTTATCTGTATCGATTTCCAACAGCCTGTACCTTTCATTAACTTGTCTCTTGAAGTCGTTTCCAATCTTCAATGCCTCCTCGTAAACATCCACATTGGTGTTGATCATGACTGAATCGGTATCACCATAAATAACCTTCAATCCGTTTGACTCGGCCAACTCTTTAGTGTTGGTCAAAATCTCACGACCTTTGAATGTTGTCAGCACAGCAAGTGGACGAGCGTAGAATCGCGACTTGGTGTATCCAAGACAGCCATACATGGAGTTGGCTGTAAGTTTAAGAGCCTGCTGCTTGATGTCCCACTGTGACTTTTGAGTTGGAGTGGCTTTAGGGTCCTTCATGTTACTCTTGACTGCTCTTCGGCGCTGTACAAGGTTTTGGACCAGACGAGGGAAGATACCCAAAGGAATGCTGCCATCTGGCACCTCTGGAGGCTGCTCCTCCTCATTAGGATCCTGGTTGGCCTGATTTCGCTCCACAGTTGTAAAGCAAATATTGTACTCCTGAATAATACTTGGATACAAACTGTTGAAGTCCATAACCAAGATAATGTGATCGTACAATCCCTTCTCAGGTTCAAAAACAAGACCACCCTTGTACTTGTCCTTCTTCTTGGTGCCGACTTCGCCATCCAATTCTTCATCCTCTTCCATACCAGCTTTGGTTTTAGTGGCTGGCTGGTTTCCACCCTTATCAGGTACAATGTAGCCTTGCTTGTAGAACTGGTGAAGCAAAATGTACTCGTTACGCTCAGCACGGGTTCCGAGCAAAGTTCTGGCCCATGAGTTACCTGCCAAGTTTGTGAGCTGTTTCGAAAGAGGCAGCATTTGAAGTTTCAGCGCAATTGCCGCAATGAAATGGGTATCAGTTTCATTTTGTGAAAGAAACTGATAGAGACTAGATGCATCCTTGATCCAGGTTGTTGTGCTACAGTCGACAGGCTGATCATATCGGACTTGATTCAAGTACACATCGCACATTTCTGACAATGTCCATGAGTTACACTTGAGAGTCAGAGATTTACCAAACACGTTGGAAATATCACACATGAGACGACCGATTGCAAGTTGTCTTTGCGCAAAAAAGTTTCCAGACTTTGCAAAACTGGGCGGCATGCTACCTCGCTGGTGGTATCGACCAAGTCGTGACCAGCCCTGAATCTTCTTGTCATTGATTCTGTGAGCTAGAATGTTGAAATGAGTATTTTCCAAAGAATGGCCGATTAGGACATCTGGATCATACTTTTGAATTCGGTTGAGAAACTCGGTAAGAACAGCTTCTTCAGTGCGCAGATCCCAAACGGTTTTGGCGCCCTTGTTTTGTCTGTCAGCTTCTTTCTCTACCAGGAATGTCCGCTCTTTCTCAGTCGGAGGACGCGTAAGAGTGAACGCAATAGATTCAAGCTTTTCAGCTGGCGTGGTAGTGTCATGAGCAACATTGGGGTAAACACGGGCACTGATAGTGACAATCTCTTGCTTGTTGAGTGAATGGTTCATGACTGTACGCAGAGAAATAGCCATGAGTGTCATGGGCGGGGCGGGAGGAGCATCGTTCTCTGGAATAGGTGTGATGTCCATAGGAGACGATACCTTTGCTTCCAAGCTGCACCAAGAGACCTGATCTAAAGGTGCAACGTTCTTGAGAGTAAGCCAACAAGGACCCATGATCTCGCGCGACAAGACAAAGTTCTCAAAAATGTTTGTATTTGTGCCAAACACGCGTGAGTATGTCTGTCCAGAGTGGTCCATAGGAAGCTGGTTGGTTCTGCTGTAGTTATACAGAACCTTGAGGTAAGTAGCCTCACGAGGAACGTCCGGCAGCTCGAAGCAGTACTTACGTTCTTCGTCCTTGGAAGCGAACTCACTCACACCCATCTTTTGCAGCACGCCTGCAACCTCCGCGTAGACATCTGAGATCTCAACTGGTTCCTCAGTCTCTACATTATTGATCACCTTGAATGGGCGCGGCAGGAAGTACAGCTCTCGTTTGAAATTTGGAATATAGACAAAAGAACTGACAAACTTGCCTTCCTTGGTTTTGGTTTTGCCAAACAGTGCCAAAGCATCTCCAAACTCGCGGTAGTCCATCCAGAAAAACTGAAAATTGTCGGGATCATCAGTGACGTCAGCAATTGAAATCTTGGAGGGGTTCTCAAAGGTTGTACTGCTGGTGTTGTTCAAGGCACTGTTGATATCAAGCCATTCTGACGCGTCTGGGGCTTCCATGGGCACGCCAGGAGGTGGTGATGACGAAAGCTTGATATCTGGTTTAATATCGAGCTGTGAGACTGCCTTTTTGTTAACCAAGGCAGTTCGTTTACCACCATGCAAGGTTGTGGGAGCCATGTCATCATCCTCTTCCTCTTTCTTGATCCTGGATGCCTTGGTCGGAGATGAAGGTGGCTGATGGGATACTGAATCATCCTCAAAGTCCATCATGTCATAGTCCATGTTATCAAAATCATCGACGGCAGGAGGGGATGAGGGAACTTCCTTCTTGATTGCTGGAATATTCTCCTTGTTCTGCGTCCGCGACGTGATCGGAGCAGAATTGTGATGACTTATCTTGGGCTCTCGCGTTGAAGGCTTTCTTTTCTCAGATAATTGTGTTTTAATTGTTCGCGTTTCTTTCGTTTGCTGAAGGCCTGCCAGCAGCGCTTCTAGATCATCTTGATCCTGTTTTGTTGCTTGTCTCTGTGACGTGTTAGTTATGCTAAACAATGATCTGGCGAATCTAACTTACGGGCTGTTCCTTCTTTACTGGAGCTAGAAAAGTCTTGATGCTTTTGTGTGCTGGTTTCTTGGGCTCGGGTGCCGGTTCATGTTTAGCCTTGCGCTTTTTCGCAGCACCGGATCGGCCAAGAGTCAGCTCCGGCTGATCATCATCTGAGTAGTAATTGTGCTTCGAGTCACCGAGATCATTGGTTCCATCGTCATAGGTATACCCGTGGTCGCCATCGTTCACTTCCACGAAATCATCGTCTTCCATATTCCTTCGATACTGATCCTCGTCCACCAGGTCATACATGGGAGCCTCGTCATCGTAGGACTCTACACGAGTCTTTCCAGAGCGACGCTGCGCTGCCAGTTGTGCTAGACGCTTTTTCCTATCGGTAGCATCGGCCATATTGAGTGGTACTTTGTTGGAGGAGTAGGGTGTGGGAATTGGAAACGATTTCAATTGAAAGTAAATAGAAAAATGTCGGCGCGCGTGTTTTAATTTTCCAAAAACGGCAGATTCACTTAACAACGCGCAATCAGGGTAAATCTTTTTCGCGTTGAACCTTTGTTGTCATGGATTAGTAATATATAACTCTAAAAGTAGGTAAGCAATTGTTACCTCATCATTACCTAATGAAGCAATCTTGATTAGGCATCAAAACAGACGGTTTGGACCAAGTTGAGATAAACAATGGCCAAATAGAGCATTCAATAGCGTTGGGTACTGTCAAGCCAAGTCGGGATCAATAGTTCATTGCAATGCCGTTCGGTTCTTGGGTGCTTGTCACGTACGATACTACCATGATTTCGGCATTAGATCCTTGAGTGAAAGTAAAGGTTTGAAATGAAATTTCATAGCGGAATCTGTGAATGATGCATCAAGTCAGATTAGTGGTGAGTTTATAACTGTTCTTGATCTTGTACTGAAGTCTAACCTTATAATAAGCTATACGAACACCAGTTCAAGTCGTAATCTTTACATGTTTCCAAAGGTTTGCGTTCAATTTGAAGTGAAACAGATGCAGGGTAAACTGAAATAAAAGCATAGCCTCGAAGCCGTGCCAATATTTTGTCAAGGCGATATCGGAACTTGGCTATCCATCTTTGTGAACCGCCCGATGTCTCGATGAGGGCCTCAAAGAGATAATGAAGAGCCCCGACCAGTTGTCTTGAAGACGATCACTATAACATCAAGTTTGATTGAGGTTTTTTGAGAAAGCGATATCTATAGGTTCAGTCAACTTGATTGAAGTTTAGAACTGCCAGGACAGGATGCCGTGCCATTTCGCTTTCCAATAGGGCCTATAGATATATTCAAAAGCTCGTATATATATAATAAACACCCACCACCCACTTGAGTATTATTAAGATGGCGCACGCATACATATACCTATATGATCAATGATCAATGATCAAATGGCCAAGTGAAGAACAAATTCATTAATTTGCGTTTCGAATTTCAAAATTTCATTCATCATTGGTCCATCATGAGAGAGTTAACAGGGTTTTGAGTGAGAATTGCTGCCCATATTTGATTGGAATAGGCCTATATAATTGCCACTTGATTAATTATTATGCCTACTCCCCACATAATAATCTCTGCCTAACTCACCTACTCCGGATTTGTTTTTCTTTCTAAGCTTCGTATGGCTCTATAATAAGTCACCCTAGCCCTTATCCACTACAAAGGTGCTGTTGGGTAAACAAGGCTTAACCTATATAAACTCAATAGACCCCATTGTCTCGACTTCTTCTCTTCCCCACCACCCACCACCTTTCTATCAGGTTCAAGTGATAGAAATCCCCGTTACTTTTCTTACTTTTAGCTACGTCCTATTGAGCTTGGTGCTCTTTTCATTTTTCATTTCTACTCAATCATGAAGTTGACAAACTTGGTCGCCACTTCAGCTCTGGCCGCTTCCGCCACTGCCGCCTCTTTTGATTTTGACAATCTCCAGCAGGTCTTTGTTGCTGGTGATGTCAAGAACACTAAGGAGGTTCCTTACATTCCTGGCAAGACTCTCAAGACTGCTTCCACTCTCATTAACAACATTGCCTCTTCCTTGGGTCAGTCCTGGAAGGACATTCCCTCTGAGGCCATTGGTGCTTGGGCTGAAGTCATTGCCAAATTCCCTGGTGCCGTTTCTGAGCTCACTGTCGGTGCCTCTAAGGCCTTCTCTAAGACCCCTCTTTCTACAAAGAAGGTCAGTGAAAATGACTGGATTCACATTGTCCAGAACGACGAACTTCCCAACCACACTCTGAGAGTCAAGTCACCTGAGGCTCTTGGAATTGACAAGGTCCGCCAATACTCTGGATACCTGGATGTTGGTGATGAGAAGCATCTCTTCTTTTGGTCTTTCGAGTCTCGTAATGACCCCGAGAACGACCCTGTTGTTCTTTGGTTGAACGGTGGCCCCGGCTGCTCTTCCTTGACTGGTCTCTTCTTTGAGTTGGGACCTGCTTCCATTGGCAAGGACCTCAAGCCTATCCACAACCCCTACTCTTGGAATAACAATGCTACTGTTATCTTCCTTGATCAGCCTGCTGATACTGGCTACTCTTACACTAACGGTGGCCAGGTTGCCGATACCGTTACTGCCGGTAAGGATACCTATGCTTTCCTCAAGCTCTTCTTCCAGCAATTCCCCCAGTACGCTGACAAGGATTTCCACATTGCTGGTGAGTCTTACGCTGGCCACTACATTCCCGTTTTTGCCTCTGAGATCTTGTCCCACAAGAAGAGAAACTTCAACCTTACCTCTGTTGCCATTGGTAATGGTTTGACTGATCCTCTTAACCAGTACGATCTCTATGAGCCCATGGCCTGTGGTTTGGGTGGTGCTGACTCTGTTCTCTCCGAGGGAGAGTGCGAGGGTATGCTCAACTCTCAGTCTCGCTGCAACAGCTTGATCAATGCCTGCTACAACACCGAGTCTACTTGGACCTGTCTCCCTGCTTCTATTTACTGCAACAACGCCATGATGGGTCCTTACCAGCGCACTGGCAAGAATGTTTACGATATCAGAACCGAGTGTGGTCAGTCCTCTCTTTGCTACGACGACCTTGAGTTTGTTGACAAGTACCTTAACCAGGACTTTGTCAAGGCTGCTTTGGGTGCCGATGTTGAGACCTACTCTGGCTGCAACTTTGATATCAACCGCAACTTCTTGATGGGTGGCGATTGGATGAAGCCTTACTACAAGTCTGTCATCGATATCTTGGAGCAGGATCTTCCTGTTTTGATTTACGCCGGTGACAAGGATTTCATTTGCAACTGGCTTGGTAACGAGGCTTGGGTCCGTAAGCTTGAGTGGTCTGGTGCTGAGGGCATGGCCAAGGCCAAGGTTGAGCCTTGGGTTGTTAGCGGCAAGGAGGCCGGCAGCAAGTTCAACTTTGACAAGTTTACCTTCCTGCGTGTCTACGAGGCTGGCCACATGGTTCCTTACAACCAGCCTGAGAACTCACTTAGCATGATTAACGACTGGCTCGCTGGTGACTATGCCTTTTCCAAGTAGGCATTATGAAGTAAATGTGTTGAACTTATGAAATAAATAAATAAATGGATTAGATGTGTTGCCCCAGTGCAACATGCAAAGAATTAAAGATTAAACTGTAAACATTTGTTTGTAACGCGTTGTATTTTACGTTATGTTGAAGGACATCTAGGAAACCCAAAACTCTGGTCCATGGGGGGTCTACCCTCAGATCAAGGATAAGTTGGGGGTCATATGGTTATAGACTACTTTAAGAGATGTCGGGTTGGTGAAGCAATTAGAAGCTTAGTAGTTTATAGCGATATGACGAGAATCTTGTAGCTGGTTTGTATATTGTCTAGTGATGCGTTGTATTCGACAGATATAGTCTACAGCTGTAGGACTATAATTGAGTGCCTGTTTCGACTCTTTTGCTTCATCTAGCTCAATTTCATGATGATACTGTTCCCTTGTAATTTCTACTCTTCCACCAATGATGTCCCATGGCAAACCAAGGTATATATACATCTTAAGCACATGTGCACTCTTATTAATAGCCTCCCGACTGTCTCTGGTGAATTCTTGTATATATACTCTTCTGCAGCCTGCAGAAAGTAAAATATATATATATATCACCGAAACAAGCTTAACTAGGATTAGCATGTCCATGTACCGTAGGCTTTGAATCCTGACTCTGAGCAATTAATCAATCTATACCTAGTGAGCAGGTATACCTGGCCCAGTATTTTTATGTAGGCGGATGTATAGAGGTTACACCTTAGTTCGACTGTATATATATAAAGGTAGTATACATATAGGCCTATACCCAGCTGCCCTAGCCATCCATTGGCCACCACTGGTACTCAAAGTGAGTCACTGTATGGGTACAAGTTGTAGTTGCCTCGCAATATTGTGTGGCTTGCTTTGCTTATAGAATATATATAGGTATCGTTGCTAGGCAATTACTGTCAGGTTTAGCCATTTCTGGTTCTGCAGCGGGCAGGCCTGCGGGACTCCGTCACTTGTTTGAGTAGTCAAAACGGTGATCTTGAGTGTATACGCAGTGCTAGCAATTGTATGTATGCCTATACTGCAGTACTCTCTATACTAATGCAATGAGGCGTAGAACAAAAAAAGTGTGGGGTTTATAATAGGAATTTTAGGCATTAGGATCTGGAACAAAATTTGAGGTTCTCTTTTTGTTTGAGTATTATGCTCGATGGTGCTAATGGTGATGCTGATCAATTGGCTATTAGGTAGGAGTTGGTTCCGCGAAGGAAATATACTACAGCTACATGTGTTGACTCGTTGGAAGCTTGATTTAAATTTAACAGCCTCGTATATCCTATGCATGACGTAACTAATGTAGGAGGAGATATCCTCAAATTTCTTTGTCTCGATCGCACTACAAAACGTGTAACTGAATCTCATATGACGACCTCACAATGCTATTATTCATATATGCCTACCCAGCCTTCTTTCACAAGCCACAGCTAGCCAGACCTCTTTTCAGCTTTAAGCTAGTATATATATGCCTAGCTACAGATACACCCCTGTCTTCTCGATCTTGGACCAACTTTAAATCCTATGGAATCAAAAGATATCTCTCTCTAGATCTCAAACTTACTTTAAAGATCTACCTATCCCTTTCATAATATTATAATATTGTTTGGTCTAACGCTGGTCCATATGTTATCAGGGCTAGCTATAGCTTGTTCAAGGTAGGTTATTGTTATAAAAAGACGAGGAACCAGTCCCACTAAGCCCAGTAACTACGGCCGGCCGGAGTGGTTGTCATCGGCCCAGGATGGAAAATAAGTGAAGATCTGGAACCTCAAAACGTCGTTAAGTTCGATCTACATTGTATGTATTCTGCCTCAAATACATTATGCTAAACGACTTATAACTTTAAATTCCTGGACCTAGGCTCATAATACTAATCGGCCTAGTGATTAACTATCATTTCAATGTATTAGAAATAGAAATGGAGACTAGGCCTTCGACTATCCATCTAAAAATTTATCCAGATGTATACAGCTGGTATTGTTATATATTTTTGTTTTAAAGTTTCTCCGATCTGGTGCAGATGAGTTCCAACAACTGCCCCACGAAGTTATCGGATCTAAACTAGCTAGGGTGAAGACGCTATTTTGCTGTCAACTGCCGCCACGGACTATAGAATAGAGTTTACAAAACTTTAAGAGCTTGTATTTGGGAAGCCTGAGTTTACACTCGATCGCCGAAATTATAATCAAGATGTTGGAATATACATAATGGTGCGCGTGCTTTGTGTGGGCAATTGCAAAGGACACACTGTGCGTGTATTTTGTGTGTTGGCTCGCTATAGAGGGACTGTCTGGCCTACCCCCAATTTACAAGCTAGCTGGTGGGTGAGGTGAGAGAGTGGGTTTGACACAAATTAATACTATAAATGAGAATCTATTCCTAACGACACACACAGGGGTTCAGTTTCAGCCAGATCAAGAGAGAGAGAGAGCAGATAACGGCGGCGGTAGATCTGAGCCGAGGCTTACACTAACACTGAACCTTTCGGAAGAACACTTGTAAGTGAGGCTGGGATAATAGTAAGTTCTAACTAGCTAGCTAGCTAGTTAGCTATAGGTTATGAATAAAGCCGTTAATTGCGTATACATAGTGAGATGTGAGGGAATAAAAGAAGGGGTGAGTGTGGATCTTGTAACGGGTAGGTTGTTGTTTTTGTGACATGGTAATTTGAAACTGTAAACAAAAAAATGCCAGAAATTAGGAGGTTATTGGTAGACCTTGATTCATGTTTGTGTTAAAATTCTTTTATTACTAGCATGGTAAATTATAGTGTCTCATATGAAGAAGAAGGAGTTGATGATTTGTTTGTGTGCGATAATAAAAAGATAATAGAGATGCTTAAGTACAGACAGCAGCCGTCGTGGTTTGATTATTGTGAATTAATGATATATTTCAATTCTTTAAACTCCATTTCTCCTCTTCTCTTATTTTTTGTGATGGTGCGTAGGTCTAAAAGGTTGCACGCGCGCTGCGGTGTATACCTATGCGTTAATCGGTCTATAGCTTGTGAAAATACCGAATTAACCTAGAAACAGCAGTATGGAAGCATACAATATTAAAAGTCCAATCTTTTAACATGGAAGCTCAATTTATTGACCATCTGAACCACGTTGATGATAACAAAAAGAATTTACTCATTTAATCATTTTTAGCAAGAATTCAGATTTGATTCTGTTACCTTTGATGTTAGAAGAAGGCTATATCAACATGGTATCTTGGATTTCTTTGCCTCTTGATCGTTAAATTATTTTGAACTGCAGTCAATGAACAAAAAGTGGAATAGCAACCTACATTAATAACTTGAAAGCTTGAAAAAAGAATAAGAAATCAAAGCTGTCATTTACATCATCATTTAGCTGTCTATTTAGCGATTGAACAGATCTTAAGGACATTTTTGTAGAAAAGATACTCAGAGAACGGGAGGAGGAAGAAGCAAGCTATTATATACTAGCTCTATTAATTATCAACAAAAATACTATCATTTTGTCCCCCAATAATAAAAGATTTATCGAGTGAATATTGCTAGAATCGTCAACTTGATGATAAAAACAAAGAATCAATTTTTATATTCCATTCGGATATTTACTTGATTTTGGTTCCTTTTGATTACCTTTAAAATTTTGATATAAAGTTATCACGATGATTAAATGTGCTTATCTCCTGGTCTCTAATATTAAGTGTGTAAGAAGTCAGCCGAAGAACAATACTAATTTGTTAACAAAAAATTGAAACAGCAGCTTGATTCTCCAAAGACAAAGAATGGATGATCAAACGTTGAAGATATATGTCCCGGTCTAGGTCTCTTGCTCACAACTTAAAGTATCATCCTTCCATGGATGGTATTATCTAAAATGAAGAAATCGGTCGCCTATTACTTTACAAGAATTGTAATCTTATTGTAATAACCTCAGGACTAAGCTTGTCTATAAGCCTTCATCTCAATCTAGTCAAAAAGTGAGCCCAGCATACTTTTCCAATGTAAGACGTTATATATCAGTCTCTTAACTAGCTAGCTACAGACTTGTAAAAATTCAACTGGCTGATTTTTTTTTTTTTTTTTGCATTAAGTTATATTCTTTTTTCTTACAATCCCTCAATCCCCCTTGGTCCGTTCAATCGTTAGTTTCATTATGGGTAGCAGAAAAGATGGGGATATGTTAACTTGCTCAAGCTTAGGAATTATATATATTTAGTTATATAGCCTATATGATTATGTTGAAATCTCTGTACCCTATCGGCCTATTGGATGGGTCGTCAGAAACGGTAAGTGCTATACGATAGGTTTATATGCCTAGATATTAAAGGGTTAACTATATTGTCTATATATATCTGAGTGTTATTTTTTTTTTTGCCAGTTTCAAATAAATGTGATGCTCATGTAAATGCTTGACTCCCTATCTGGCTATTATTTTTTTTTTTTTCGAGCGCAACATTGAGATCTGGCAACATTCGATCACTCGTCCGGGCCAGATATCATCAATTACTAACTGTCCCACCTCATTGTCTAGAACCTTGCACATCTTGAATTTTTATGTTATACATATATAACTTTTTATATGTTTCTCTCGTAAATTTTATTACGTTGTAACTTGATGTGCTGCTGGGCTGAACTTTTATACGGTCAGAGTGCGTGAAAACGAGGCAAAACTATGCAACACCTCAAGTGCCGAGCATAGTCAAGTCTCGTAAAAAGATTGAATTGATCAAAATGCCACAGACACCAACGCAGACAGACCCATGATCGTCGTCTGTATAGAAGATCAATCCAAGTGCGCCTGCTGCAGCAGGAATTCAAAAGTCGAAGAGCTCTATATCATAGAGCTAAACTCCGGCGGACTATGATTGTGGTTATCTCAAGGGATGAATAATTCTTGTTAACACATGATAACGCTTAAGGCTTCTACTAATGAAAGAGTTACAGTTACAGTTACAGAAACATGATATATTCAACCTAACACTAAATTACTACCAACTTAATAACAAGAGGCATTTTCTCCAGAGCCCTAGGCTTGAAAGACTGCTTTAATCCTGTCTATAAGCAACTAAATGCAATTGATTCACTGGATCAACATTAGTTCAAGTTCTCCAATCCACAACATTAAACCCTCAGATTTTTTCACAAAAAGTTTTAGCAGCATAAAACCACACAATATAGTGGGCACCATAGAATGTTGTCTACAACGGTTGCATTCTAATTTGACAGAGGGCTTTAAATTGAATTGAGTTGCTATCGATCCAAAAAGCCAAGTCAACCCTCTTGATTAATTAATTCCTTGTATAGATATTCTTTCATCAAAATCTTTTAACAATTGGTGATTTTGGTAACCGCCCTGTCAATCCATCTAGATAACTGAATTCCAACCCTCTTTTACCCACAAAACTTTGTATCTTTGAATGCAACCTTGAGCCCTTTTTTATCTATATATTCATTGATGGTTTGGAATTCTTCTTATAATATCTACATTGAATTATTTTTAAGAGTAGACTAATGTATTGATTTTTATGGGGTGAAGCAAAAGGTAAAACACCCATTTGGAGTGGTGATACGAGAGAAAAGAGAAGGTGACTTTGTTGCTTCTGCAATTGTAATGCTGTGGCTGACCCTGTTGATGTTTTTGATCGATGTTGTTGAATATATGGTTGTATTGTGCTACTAGCTGCTTCATGATTTTTATGATTCTCATACGATGATGCTTTATATGATCATAGATATCATGATGTTGATGAAGATGATGATGATTTAATTATTTAATTTTCATTAATTAATTCATATATATATATATATCAGGGTGTATACATATACAATATTAATTGTTTCCAAGTCCATTTTATAGGTGCAACTTAACTGGATGTTATTACGTCCCATTCTGGCTAAATATGACAAATCAGACTGTTAGCCATGCCTAATTAAGTAACATTTGGAGAAATCACCGAGTGTGCTATAGACATATAGGACATATATATATATATCTATGAGGGAAAAAAAAAGAAAAGAAAAGAGACAACAGGACAATCACAAGCAAATAGAAAAAGAAAATACCAGCGAGCAAAATCAACAAAAAAAGAAATGGGCAATGATATCAACTCATGATTGAGATATTGTTTGTTATATAGTAATATATGTAAAATTAGTAATATATTTGTCAAGTCTAGACCTTTTCATTTTACTATGCATAGGCCCCTTCCATGGATCAATGATTAGAGTACAATTGGGAATTCGAACAGAGGAGGGGGCCAGACCCGGGGAGGGAGACAGACTGTGTTTCGGCTTTTGTAGTTGAGTTTTTTAAACTTGTTTCTAATTTAATTTTTTTTTTTATGTGTTGTTTAGTCTTTTTCATACAATGAATCAAGTATTTCGTATGTTTTAAACCTCCCGGTGATTGAACTCATGTCATATATATCTCTATGTGTCCTCGGTTGTTTTTGGGGTCGTAATATTGCGGTGGTGGTGGTAGTGATGAATTTTTTTTTGATATTTTTTTTGACATAGGCGGCCTATACATGAACAAAGGAATTCACTTTTTGTGATTCTGGATACGAATATAAGGTTGCACTGTTGTCATGACAACCAAATGGTCTAATGCCGAACAACCCTAACTCATTAGGTAAGCTATTATTATCTTATTACAATATATATATAATATTATATTGTATGCCATAGGCATATAGGCCTATATATATATATCAATCAAATCCAGCTAAAAAAAAAAAAAAAAATACAATTGGTCACTACTCCACGTGATTTAGCAAAGTAAGTCACATGACTGATAAGCCTCACTCAAAGAGTGCCGATATTCCCGTATCGATCTCACCACTCCACCATCTTTCATACACAGTAAAAACCAACAAGACTTATCAAACCAGTTAAAATCGTTTAAACATACATACATACAAGTCTAGTCAGGTCTAGCTAGTATATACTGCTATAGATATAGATATATCAAAAGTCTCGAGACCCCATTCCATCTGACATTACCCTGTTCTAATGCATGATGAATTGCCTAATTAGGTACTTAAAAAGACTAAAATAAACTGACACCCATCACTTTTTCATGCAGTCATTTAAAGTCAGAACAAAATAAAAAAGGGGAACCTTAAACTGTGATATACTGTAATTTTATAGCGATATCACTAGTCATTCACTACAAGCATCTATATATCTCTCGGTCTCGTCTTTTTTTTTTTGTAAATTTAAAAAATAAAAAAAATAAAAAAAATAAAAAATTCATGTTTTCTTTTTTGAACTTGTAAAGTACGTACTAATATATATATAGTTATAGTAGTAGTATTTTATTTTATTTTTTATTTTTTTTTATTTTCCCTCTCTCTCTCTCTCTTTTTCCTTTTCCCTTTTTTCTCCCTCTTCCCTTCTTCTTCCTTCCCTTCACAATCCCATTCTCTTCCATCATCTCATCAAAAGTCTCGTCCATGGGGGGGAACCGTCAAGAGAGAGTCTATACCTGCCCCTACGAAGGCTGCTCAAAGTCCTTTAATCGTAGAGACTACTTAGATCGCCATGCTGCAAACCGTAAGTATACATCCACTCGTCCTCTACCTTCTCTCCCCCACAAACTAACTCATCCATCTCTCCAATCTAGACCTCCCCATCAAACCATTCACCTGTGGGCCGTGCAACAGAGCTTTCACGCGTAGCGACCTCTATGAAAAGTATGCAAATTTTTTACCCCATCTTTTTTTATTTTTTTTTTTTATAGTGTCATCTAACCCCATCCACCCTTGTAGCCACTTATTGACCAGGTTCCATCTAAAGCGAGCCGCCGCCTCAGGGTCATTCTCCAACAATCCGTCTGGCACTGCGACTTTCTTCAAGTCTCAGAAAGTATCCACCCCTTCTCACATCCGCAAAGCTGCTCCTCCTCCCGCCTCGTCTGCTGGTGCCATCTCAGCCGTCCAGACTGGTCGCCTAAAGTTTGACGTTGTTTCCGGCGAGCTTTCTTCGTCGTCCTATGCCGACAATTCCCTTCAGCTCTACAATCATACGCCAGGAGTGCCCACTCCTGCCGCCAATCCTCAACAGTACCAAATACCGGACTATGCTGTCAACTTTTCACAGAATGCAAGGAATCCGCTAGCCCCGCACCAACCATTCCCAGTTCCGCCGTTTTCTCACCCTCAACCGCAACAGCAGCAGCAACCGCAGCAGCAACCGCAACCGCAGCCACTTGTGCCTCAACCAACGTTTAATCCCCTAGCTGAAATTGCCCTGCCGCCACTTTCTACGCAGTTTTCCATCAAAAATCTTCTGCAAGACTCGACTACATGGCGTTCTCCCTACCATCCAGCGTCAAACCGCTGGTCCATCCGCAAACCCAATCAGCAAGAACGCACGGGTCTCATTGATACGTTTTCTTTCTACTTCAAAGAGCAGGACATTGATAACAACATGATTGAAATCATGCAGGATGCTAGTCACTATCATGAACGGTTAGCCGAGTCATATCCGTACAAGAACAATCCCCCGGATTTTTCGCGAGCTTACATTATCATGAACTTTGGCGACCACGCTCAGAAAATCAACGCTGCGCTATTTAATACAAATACTTCCAAGTACTTGCCTCCAGAGGAACTCTCTCGATATGCCCGCATTGCTTTCGACAGGTTAGAACACCCCGCAACCATTGTCCACCGGCCGACTTTTAATATCAATTCCTGTTCGATTCCTCTGGCTGCTGCTTTCGTTTACCTTGGCATGGTCACAACTTGCCAGTTTAAGCGAGAGCTGGAGCCAGTCTTTGAGTCTGTGGCTCAAGTCGCTGTGTCTGAATACTCAGCAAGAATGCGCACCCACTCGCTGCAAGAAAACCTAGACTGTTGCCAAGCGATGGCAATTTTGGCTTTTTACAACTATTGGCAAACTCGCCAAGATAATGAATTCACATTGGCCATTGACAAGATGTGCGACGAGTTGTCGAAATACATTTTGCTAGGCGGCGTGCTACACCCCAAATCCGATTCAGAGCTCAATTTGGGCAACGCTGTCGTCAACTCGGACGCATACACATTTTTCGTGAAAGAGACGCCTGCAGAGCTGGAAGAGCAGTGGATGACATGGATCCGGCATGAATCACTCGTGCGTGTAGCTCATTTCTGCCACTTTGCGATTAAAATCCAAAAGTACGCCTGTCAGCACCCAGATTTTCCATCCGACACGTCTAGTTTGGGCGATTACGATTTTGCCATGATTTGCCCGCCTGCACTATGGAAAGCATTTTCTACAGACATGTTTTTCCATACGCTGGGCTCGGCCCGGTCTATTATTACCATTTCGTACTTGCTGACGCTCAAGTGCATGCTGCGGCTGCCATCCATGTCAGACAATGGCGCGCGTCAGTTCAGCATGAAGACAATTGAGGGCAAGAGTGGATGGTCAGGGTTGCACTTGTACATTGTCATGTACGGTCTGGCGGCCATTGGCTGGGTGGTTGAGGGTTGCTGTTTCTACCAGCAAATGTACCGCACCCAAAAGCTGTTGGAGGCCGATCCGACGCGGGAGGTGGAGCGCGGGCTGGCAGCAGAGCTAGGTGAGTCAGATAACAGCGAGAGCACGGTGTCAATTGGGCGCAGCAACATGTTTGCCGATCGTCATGTGCGCAGCCGACTGTTTTCATCGGTCGAGGTGTGGGCAGAATTCTGCGAGACATCGGCATACGAATATTTGAGACAGGACTTTGACGTCATGCCGGTGAATGGCAAGTATAAACCGTGCTTTTTGTGGATGGAAAACGACAACATCCAACCTTGGGACAGCCTTACGTGCTTGTCCATCCATTTCCAAACGAGTTACTTTAGCATCTACTATCGTGAGGACCAGTTCGAGGGAAAGCTCGTGCAATCTGTATTCGACCACTTGGTGCTGCTGGCGGCGCAGCCGGACTACAAGTCCTGGTCTGCGGCGCAGGTTGAAACATTTGTCATGTTTGGCACACACACGCCGACTGAGGACCAGGTCAACATTCTAACTTCCTGGATCAAGAAAGATTTGTCACTAAACAAAATGTTCATTGTGACAGTCTACCTGATTACGGTTCTTAAATCGAGCACTCCTGCACGGTTTGGTGGGGCTGAGGTCAAGTTTGCGCGCGCCTTGCTGGTGCCTGCGTGCTTGATTGCGTGGGCATTTGACTTCCAGCGGCGGTTTGTGGCCAACGCGGCGTACTACACGAGCAGCGTGACACACACCGACTACTACCGCAACTGCATCCACAACGCGTCTCAGGTCGACCCTACCTCCATCTTATCGCAGCACTTTAAGCTGGCCCAGGACGGATGGCGGCTGACCCGGGGTCTTTATGTGAATCCGACGGAGCAAGAGACGGCCAACCTGGTTTCCAAGCTGCGCAAGTCCAAGCAGAACGATGGGTGGAGCCGGGCGGGAGACATGGACGTCCCGGACGCGCTGTACCCGAATGACGAAGTGTTTGAGACGTCTTCGGATGGCAGGCAGCGCCGCTCGTCGTCGGTCGGCACGTCCAATAGTTCGGGATCGGCAGACACGCCGGAACCGATGGCGCCGTGCACGATTTTCTCGTTCTTTGGGCTCATGTGCTGGGTGGACGAGGTCAAGCTGAAGCTGGACGCGGGCATGCCTGACAATGAAATTCTGGCACACGCCAAAGCTGTTTTTTAACTACCCCAGTCGACCCGATGAACAGCCCGATGGAAAATACGATGGACAATACGATGACATGAGACATTTTTTTTTTCACACAAAGATGAGATGACGAGGCTTTATTTTTAACGAGTGTTATGAGTAGATAGTTAATTTTTTTTTTTTTTTTTTTTTTTACGTTTTTTCGTTATTACAAACATTTTTGTCCTGTCCCCTTTTTTGACAACCGGAGAACAATATATTAATGGTGCTTAGTTTATAAAGTGCCAAGTCATTTTTGTTCTCTTATCTTGCTCTGGAGGTTGGATTTTTAAAATTGAACTCTGAAATCACGAAAGAAGGTACGGTACTCAGTGCTGTGTTGAACCACCCACAGATCGAACCACAGATTGAACCTTACGACCAGTCACCAGTACTTATAAGTATGCATATATGTAGACAGATATCTAGACCATAGTTTAGAGTTTGTTTTAAACTCTCTTAACTCTCAAATGGACCCAAAAGAGTTGTCAATTCAGTTGAGTTTCAATGAACAAGAATTTTGAAATGGGCAGGGATCGAAGTGATTTAAGAAGCAAGGAAGAAAGGAGAGTGACATGAGAAAAATAATTTTTCAAATTGATATATAGAAAGACTTTTCCAGCTCTGCTTTCATGAGTGAAACCAGCTTGTCTGGAAGATACTGAAAATTTGCATGTAGCAGTGATATCGTTCTTGATTTTTAATAATTTTGAAAAAGCAGTATTGAATTAATATTATCCAAAAGAAAACAAAAAACCAAACAAAAACAGGAGAATTTATAAGATTCTATCGATCAACTTATTTAGGCCATGCAAGCAGAAGGTTGAGAGTTTAGGCTTGATTAAGAAGTTGATCTGAAGAAATTCGCAATAACGCTAACTTTTATGATCATACCTGCATATATGCTGGTGTGTGCTAAACTGCTAAACTGGCTGGCTGATCGATGAAAAAATATAAAAGTAAACAGAGCACTCGCTAGTACTTTATAATTGGTGAAAAAAAGTGAGATTATTACTATATAAACCCTGGGTCAACTATTTACATATTACTGCTATACAATTGAACTGGGGGTAATGGAGAGAGAGAGAAGAGAGTTTGTGATATCATTATGACGATGGTCAAGACCGCGCATGATGTCTTTAGTAAAAAAAAATTGCTAATGCGCCTACCTGTATGTCTACCCCTAAGTTACAGAGGACTAGATGGTTTAGCTGCAGAATGAAAAAAAAAAAAAAAAAAAAATGTCGACATCGGGCTAACCAATTAGTTACAATTTTGTTTAAACTAGCTAAAGTTAGTCAAGCCCGTTAGCGATCGCAATGATCGATTGCGAGTTGGGCAGCTGGGGGTGGCTAGAGACTGTGGCAAGTTACACACAGTAATAATTTTGTTTTTTGTAATAAAAAATATTATAATTTTTTAAAAGAAAATGAAATGATATTGGTATGGAATATATTCATGGGGAAAAGTGAAGCGAGATATAGAACTCTGTTTTGAACGGTTTTCGGGTAGTGCTAACATAAGGTTTTTGTTGTAAAATTATATATAGGCCTATATATATGAAATATTGTGGAACTGTGACGTTATGTAGTACCTATGGATCAGGAGAACTCTTTTAGTCTTTAAATATAGATTGAGAACCCTTCAGGTTAACTATATAACTAACACTTGGATTCTATCAATTGTAGTTGTTAAACATATTGAAACACTTGTTTTTTTGTTGAAAGTATCGTTATCTAGAATCAGGAATGTTGTTTTTAAAAAATAAATGGTAGAATCCTCTCAGTTGTATTCTTAAAACCGTAGATATAAAGATATATGAATACAAATTGATGAAAGGATCGCAATTGTGTGTAGTAACCAGTTGGTTGGTACAAGCAATAAATATACGCCAACCCCCCATTTGTGTTGACATTTAAGCCAATCATAACCGACTCCTTTAAAATATTCCCACTCCTCAACACTTTCTTTGAGCCTAGCACACCAACACCTCTCTTATAATTAGATCTAGCTAGTTAGTTAGTCGATAGAATCCTATAATTGGTGAATTCTACACAGCACTAAACCTAGTTGAGATGTCTAGGCCCAGCTCAACTTTAGTTATAACTCATCTGGCGAGGTCAATTGTTGCTGGCCACTGCCCACCATTTTTGTGAAAACCAATATTAAAAACGATAGTTGCAATGCCCAGGTTTCAGGTTGAAATTAGCCAGTCTTGGAATCTTGGAACTGAGTAAGTCATATTTCTATAATATTATTCTATCATAGAATTATATGATTGATTTATTCATAACATATATACGCTAGGCCAGCATAGGGCTTGGGTGTTGGCCAACTCAATATGTGAGGTCGCATCAGTCTAGTGTGGTCTATTTTGGTTTAATTTTGTTCTAAATAAGCTAACTTTGGAAATATTGAAATATATGCTTGGTTGAAAATAATTTCAGTGCTATTGAGGTCCTTGAATGATATCGTGATAATAAAAAAGGTGTGGTTTTGGAAGCCATCGAGCGTTCAAACGAAGTATTTTTTTTTTTCAAAGTGCTCCAGAGTAAATATTAGCTTGTGATATATTTTTTCAAAGTTTAGGTGCATTGCATCTATTTTGCCTAACAGTGATCACGATACTGATATTAGGGAGCGACCTATTACATACTAGCGACCTCCAATACAACAAATAAACTTTGTACTACCCAAATAAGATATATATATGAAGTCAAATGAAGCTAGTTGTGATCTGGTGAAGAATTGAATCTGGGCACGAATAAAAAAGCCATTCGTCATGGTAATATCACGATTTCTTGACACATGTACCTTAAAAATTTGTGTTCAAGTGTCCTAAAAAAGGACCAACCAAGAAGGAAGCTGGTTAAAGGCAGAAATGCTAAATCCATGATTCTCATATAAATATATTTAGAATTGAGGTCAAATATAGATCATCCTACGGATTGAAACTGGAGTAGGTCGCTATGCTAGTCGACTGACTTTTAATATAGAGGATATTATAACAAAAGCACGCAGATTTCAGGTGCATTTTCTGGGTCTAACAGGCAACTGAACCTCTTTTGAGCCCATGTTGGCAGAAAATTATTCTATGAACGACTACTTGTAGTTTGGTCCCCTTGGCTAAGGAGTATTCAAGAATTGAGTACAGAGCTACTTAAAGCAAAATTTAACCAGACTCTAAACCTGATATACATGATCAATTGATTCTCTATATAGGACGGATGGAATCATGCCAACAATATTGTAACCTCCAATGGCCTCAAGTCACGATCTCACGAGAAAAGTCTCCATGATAGTAATAATCCGTACATAACAGCATAAGAAGACAAATTAGAACTTCGTGGGAACTCGTAACGTTCAGAAGTCTAAGTTTGATACATGCCCAAGTGATGAAGGTGGGTGTGAAACATAAAGCCAAACTGAATGGCACTAGCTAAGTTAAATATACAATTGTGCATGGATATACGTGTATATTAAGCAATATCTTATAATTCGAACTAGAGTAAGGGTACAGCGTAGTCTATTTTTGTTGTGTTCTGAAATGAGCATTTATGATGAAGGGCTGAGGCAGTGGCCTATGAGTGGTAGGCCCATGAAAAATAAGCCCTGGCTCCCTATCAAGATAACAGAATGAAGCGCAAAATAATATTCTGTGGTTTCCTTTGATATATCGCTGGAATGGCGCAATTGATATACTCAATGAGCTATGGATCAAAGATGTTTTGATTTTTAATGGAGATTGATCTTGCATACATTTTACTTGGTTCACAATGTTTGATAGATTTAATCTAAAAATATTCCTACTGAGTCTAAAGGGCAATAAAGCAATCAAGTTTGAGCACAACTAGAAGAATCAAATCATTTATTCCCAATATAATTATTCAAACTTTGACTGAAAATACGTTGTGACAATCTCTGTTGGCTGGACTACACTGGTTCTTGGATTTGACAAGTCAAGATTGAAACATAGACATGGAAGATAAAATATAGCTAAAGTTTACAAGCTGAGGATTGATTATAATAATTGATTAGCAAAACAGACAAATTTGCTTAGCAATTATACTGGAATAAGTATCATCAGGATATTGGATGAGTCTCTTTAACTTGCTTATCGCCAACTGATTTGTTGAGTTCAGCTCATACCTCGTTAGCTTTGTGAGTATAGATTCTACTGTATCTTAACAAAACCTTTATCAATTCATGAAAACTTTTATACATTTAAGTCCATTTTCTGAAGCCAATAATTTGATCGTGATTTGTTGTTACTGTCTATGTTTCCATCATGATTTTACTGCATTGAACCAAGTTTCATCTTTGATGGATTGCCGATGAATGCACATTTGAAAAGGCCCTGAGCGTCTTTACTCGTTAAGTAGAAATCTCAATTCTGGAATTTCATTGGGCTTTACTTTGGTTTTATCATGTTTATTTCAAATTGCTAGATGCCTTTAACGAACCATCCATGCAGACCATAAATTCGTAGCAAAACATAAAGGTAGAAAAAATCACATTAAACTGCTATTGGCGTAAATGTATTCTCTCGTATTGTTTAGATAAATCCATAGATTACGAATTTAAACGCCCTATAGTAGATTTTTACTTCAATTATTTCAGACTCGATAACATTTAAGAAATAAAGCCAAGCTAGCGACATCAGGGATTTCCCCCGCAATTGCAATAAGGTTAATTTACATTCTCATAGAAAACCAGTTTTTGGAAATTTTAACAAGATTGGATTTTTGAATACATGAAATTTTATTGTTTTATTGTTTTCATTTTTACATTCGCTCCTTTGATGACATCTTCACATGTATATCATCTTGAGATTGGAGCAAGGCCCTGAAATTTCATGCTCATGATGACCCAACAATAGTGAATCTCAAGTTTATCAATTATTCAATCGTTTATTGAAGATTTGGTTTCATGCTCTTTGCTCTTTGACAAGATTTCTGATGTAACTTTGCTGCTCTTGCAGTGTAAGTTGATTCTAGTCGTGCACATCAATCCATATATAGTGGACCACAACTTGATAACCTGTTACATTAACTATGTGAATCAATATGGAAGAACCATATCATGTAAATTCATGACAGAGATCCAAATGGAACATTCCACAAGCCATTTGCGCGAAACTGTCCCACTACTCAAATAGTTCTTCAGGATTTAAATGTAAAATGATATTCAGGTTGGCTTCAAAAGAGGGGCCAAGTGGCTTTTTTATCCAGTTTCAATGCCTACATTTTCAATGTATATAAGCGCCGCCCATGAAATAGAGTCTTGGGGGTCATCTTTGAAGCGCTAAACATGTGTTGACTTTTCCGTTGAGAAGAAAGATAGCAAAGAAGCAGCTTACCAAATTTGACAGATGCCGCAATTCTGATTTAACTCGTATTGACTTTTCATCCTAGACGATTGTTTAGAATTATATGCTGCTGTTCCTACTCGGCATAGGCCTATTGGCTCTGGCAAAATTTTCGTAGTTGCTATATCCTGCGGATCACAAAATTGCTGCTTCGTATTCATATCTCATCGCAGCGAGTAGCCTATCGAACTAATAACAATCGGTATAGCCTTAATACCATTGTATGTATTTGAATGGTATTTATATCTCGGCCTGGCTATTCTTGAAAAATGTCTCTTGCGTTAAAATGGTTTCCAAAATACAAAATGATCAGATATCAGAGTTTAAATATTGGTGAAGAGAATCTAGCAACTTCATGTCCTGTGGATATAACTTTTAATTCCGCTGCTAATAGGCTGTTCCAAGTTATTCTCTCGAGTACAAAGTAACCCGGCGGACCAGTTATCCTGGAGACCCGCGATATTTGTTTGACGTACCATCTACATTTATTAATAACTATAATAGTATCTACTAGTTGTATTTCATGCAAGAGGGATTATTGGCTTCTTCGTATTCCGAAGAGACCTCTCCTGTCGACTTATGATGCTTAATATTGAATCCCTATTTACACAAACGCAATCATTGGGTCTTCAGATTCCCCCTGGATCTCAAACTTAACTATCAACAAATGTAACTTAATGTTCATATTGGATGTGTTTTTAAGATTTTACAGTTTTCTACTCTGTGTCTCACAAAGCCTTGACCTTCTTTGCAGTCGAAGCCTATCTTTATATGGGGGAGTACTCCATAGTATACGTACTTTATACCACTAACAAAAAATATAGTTCATACAGTGTACATACATGTATCATGATGTCGTCACTCTCATATGTCGGCCAAGGTACAGCTGTCAACTGATGAACTGCGCGTTTGTAAATATCCCTGAAGCAAACGGGTATACTCTGCGTAGCAATTTGGATATCAAGACTATACCCTTGCAGCCAAAGTTCATTTTTTTGGTAAATAGCCGCCGACATTGGAATATTTTTGTCCGCATCTAACGCAGTATGAATTGCAGTCTCAACAAAGAATAAACTTACTAATGAGAGTGATACAAATGTGTCTATATAAGGTCTTCTAAACAAAACAGACTATTCACCTATCAGAGGACTTATCTATGCCACCGTTATCTATCTGTGTTCTCATCAATCACTGAGATGGTCAGAAACAGACCTCTCAGCATCGGTATAGCGTCAATGTTTAATTTAATAGAATGCGTGTGATGATCATATTCCGTTAAAAGGAAGGAATCTCCCCATCGAACAGATTTTAACACATCGACCATATGCCTCGCCGTTACATCACCATTAGAACAAGATATGTGAATATTATTAAGAAAGAAACAGACCAAATGCATAGGTACAGCCCATTTCCCCTCCGTCTAACTCTACTCTATATGGAAAGGAGAAAGTCAGAAAGAATACGAACGCCTTTTGACCAGTTCCAAACAATCTTGCTTTTTAAATGCAAAATGTAATATTTATAAATGGCGGGGTGAAGAGACTCTACAACAACGTCACCTCCACTCTCATGGTCACTTGCCTATTCATTTTCAATTTTCAGAGTGGAGATGTGAAAAAATAGACCAGGAGTAAAGGACACTAGGCACCTCGTTAGGTATACATTAAACCATTGTAG
>JAJMHO010000020.1:122939-185605 GCA_030566085.1 Geotrichum histeridarum
AAAAAAAAAAAAAAAAACGACGGTATCACCCTGAAAGACCGACGGAGCACGAAAGCTCGCTAAGGTCAGCATATGGCTGGAATATGAGCAGCTGTTTCATCTCTACTTATCTCCAAGCGGTTTGCGTTGTATATACCAATGCAGCCGAAGATAAGAAAAAAGGTGAAGTGATTGGATACATTTACGACCCTAACAATCTACTGCTCTAGTAGCTCTACATTATCTATGCGCATTGAACCCGGATGGTAATGGGTACCCAGAAGCACCAGAAAACTCGCGGTTAGAGACACGGCAAGCTGGCAAATTAAGTTCCATTCATGGGCGCTGGGTCGGGTGCCAAGAGGACTGGGTAGAACTCATGCCAAGCTCGCGTGCCGCCAGGTTAAGTGTACCGACAGGTGGAAAGGGGCGACAGTGGCTAGTCCAAAGGGTCAGGGTGAATCTGTTCCCAAGTGGGATAACAGCGTATTAGCTACATAGGGTGAAGGGTGGCCGATACGGCCTGGCGGAAAAGTAGCGAGGGCATGTGTGCGTTTTCAAATCATTTTCCCCGCAGTACTAAGTTACCCAGAGACAGAAGCAAGCATAGATCAGTGGTAACGGCGGCTTATCATGGAACCTGAAAATTAATGATCATCTGTGTTTTGCCGCCCCTTGAGCACTGAAATCCTAAAAAGGTAGCTTCAACCTTATGAGGGTCCTTGATAGAAGCCAAGATGTAATACTTCTTTTTTATCTGATAATCTCTTGTTATTACATGGGTCTTAGGGCTCTCGCTTTTACGTCGTCATCATTTAATGGTTGGTTCATGTATACTGTTGTTCTCATTTAGTACGCGTAATAGTGTTGCAAGAACCAGCGGAATTAAATTCCTTTTTGATAGCACCCTGCTTGTCCAGCTTTACATTTTATTTCCTATGCCTATAGGCGGACCATTATCGATGTTATGCCGTACACTAGTCTATAGGTCGTTCAGGTTATAAATTCGAAATGGGTCCTTCGTACATCGACATATGACAAGATAACAAGTACTCCTGAGCTATAGAATCGTAGACGTTGGAATCCCTGACTTGAACCCATATCAGTAACACAGATTCATGGCTAGTTGGTAAAGTTTGATGGGCACAATTTTTTGAAGGATAAAACATTTTGAAATACGGCAGATTTGACTAGCTCCTCTCGATACTTTTCCCATTCATATTGAATTTAAAAACCTTTTGCATGAAAAGACAAAAAAAGGAATATAGACCTATTGGAGGAAGAAGTAATAAATGATAATAAAACGTAAAAAGAAACAACAAAAAAACAAATAAATACTTCGAAAGTATAAATAAAACCTTCCTGCCCTCCTTATCTCAAACATTTGAATCCTTTATCGTCTTTAAACAAAAAAATAAAATTCAAACGTAGGGAAACAATGTCCTCTCACAAGTACGCCGACGAGGCTCCTCACCATACCACCTTGGCTGGTGAAGTCAACGTTGAAGAAATGAACGTTACGACCATTTTCTCCAATAAACATATCCACCCCGTTGTCACAGACCACATCATGACGGCAGATGAAGAAGCTTTGGTGGCCCTCGGTTACAAGCAAGAGTTTAAGCGTGAGTTTGGTCTTTGGTCATCTTTTTCGGTATCTTTTGCTCTATTGGGACTTCTCCCTTCAATTGCGTCCACTCTTTTCTACGGTTTAGGTTACGCCGGAACCGCTGGTATGACTTGGGGTTGGCTGATCGCTATGATTGGTATCCAGGCTGTCGCCAACAGTATGGCTGAGCTGTGTTCTTCCATGCCAACTTCTGGTGGTTTGTACTATGCTGCTGCTGTGCTGGCTCCTCCCGGTTGGGGTCCTGTCTCCGCCTGGTTGACTGGTTGGAGTAACTGGATGTGTCAGGTCACATCGTCTCCCTCTATCGACTACTCCATGGCTTCCATGATTCTCTCTCTCAAGAACAAGCACGACCCTACATACGAAATCCAAACGTGGCATGTCTACCTTTTGACTGTCGCCATCATGATTGTTCAGTCAGTCTTGTCATCCATGCCTACCAAGTTCCTTGCTCGTTTCAATTCTGCTGGTACTATCATGAACTCGGTTGCCTTGCTTGTCGCCCTCATCGTTATCTTGGCTGCAAACAACCGTAGCGACCCTCTTCCCAAGTTCAACCCCTCTTCCGAGGTCTGGGGCACCATTACCAACCAAACTGACTGGCCAAATGGAATTGCCATTCTCATGTCCTTCATCTCCATTATTTGGACCATGTCCGGTTATGATTCTCCCTTTCATCTTGCCGAGGAGTGTTCCAATGCCAACGTTGCTTCTCCCCGTGCTATTGTCATGACTTCTTCCATCGGTGGTATCCTTGGTTGGGCTTTCCAGCTCACCATCGCTTACACTGTTGTTGATGTCGTTGGAGTCATTAATGACGGCGACCAACCTTTCGTAACTTACCTTTCTCAGGTTCTTAGCCCCGGTTTTGTCGATGCTATCACTTCTCTTACCATTATTTCCTCTTTCTTCATGGGTCAGGCTTCCATGATTGCCGCTTCTCGTGTCGCTTATGCCTACTCTCGTGATGGATGCTTCCCCTTGTCCCGCTACTGGGCAACTGTCAACAAGATCACTGGCACACCTGTTAACGCCGTCTGGCTTAATACCACTATCGGCTGCCTTCTGCTTTTGCTCATGTTTGGTGGAGACGTTGCCATTGGTGCCATTTTCTCCGTCGGTGCCATTTCCGCCTACCTTGCTTTTATCATCCCCATTGGCATGAAGGTGCTGTTTGCTGATGACAAGTTCAAGCCTGGCCCATGGCACCTGGGCAAGTGGTCCAAGCCCACCGGTTACATCGCCATGGCTTTTGTCCTTCTCATGACCCCTATTCTGTGTTTCCCACAGTACAGAGGCGACAATCTTACTGCTGAGCTCATGAACTGGACAGTGGTTGTCTACTTTGGTCCCATGATCTTTGCCCTTGTCTGGTACCTTGTTTATGCCCACAAGTTCTTCAAGGGACCTAAACTCAACGTTGAGCATCTCATCTATTCCGAAGATTCACCAAACAGAGCTCGTGAGGGCATCATTGAGGGTGTTGCACCTACATCAACTGACGAGGACCCGAAGGACCAAGTCATCACGAAGCGGGCCACTTTGTCTTAAAAATGTTGGTCTTCATATGAGATCAGATATCTTCTTCCTCCTTTATTACCTCTCTCACTCCCTCTCTTTCTTTCTCTCTTCTTTTTTTGTTTCCATGTGTCGTTTTTCTTTGCTGTCTAGTTAGTTAGTTAGTTTTAATATGCTATTTTTCCTCCATCATTGATTGATAATTTCACAATCCTTTTTCTTACCTAATAAATCGACCTAACCCCACTAGGGCTTTTTTCAATCGCCTCAAGGTCTTATTAAAAGCGAAGTTCCACCTCTTTTTGCTCCCACTGTCAAATCTCACTTGACTCTTTCCCTTTTATCTTGCCTCCCCACCACCTCCTCTCCTTTGCGTACAAGGGCACTGTACGTTATCCACAGCGAGGACCTTCTGTACCTCTTCGACACCAGCTCTCATAATGCCTCCTCAAACTTATAAACTCCGAGTTACAAGTAAGTTCATTGTCGTGCCATATGGTCATTTTGACTCAAGGCAATTGCTAATAAACTCTTTCTAGTCATAGCAGCCGATTCCCTCTACAAGAGAGATGTTTTCCGTAAGTTTGGACCCTTTTCATGTTTGGACTATCCAGTTTCTCCGTATATTCTAACTTTTTTAAGGCCTCCCTGATCCTTTTGCGGTCCTCACCGTAGATGGTGCCCAAACCAGCTCAACTTCAGCTATTCGAAAAACCCTCAGCCCCTACTGGCACCAGCAGTTTGACGTGTAAGTATTCTGTCTCAGCGAATATTCTTTTACTAATCCTCTAGTAACGTCACTGAAAATTCCATTATTGCCATTCAGATTTTCGACCAAAAGAAGTTTAAAAAGAAGGACCAAGGCTTCTTGGGCGTTATTAACGTCAGGGTCAGCGACGTTCTTGACTTACAGGTTGGTGGCGATGAGATGATCACACAGGACCTTAAGAAGTCAAACGATAATTTGGTAGTCAGTGGCAAGCTCATCTTCAATTTGTCTACTCATGTCAGTGACCCCATCTCGACCCCTAATGGTAATGGCGCCTCCTCTTCTACAGCCGCAGCTTCTTCCTCCACCTCTGTCCCAGCCTCTATTCCGACATCTCGCGCTGAGTCCAGCACTGCAGCTTCCGAACCTTCCGAGACTGTCGCTCCTGCCTCTCCAACAAATAATAGACCTGTGTACAATTCCTTTGAGGACCAGTACGGGCGCCTTCCCTCAGGTTGGGAACGTCGTACCGACAACTTGGGCCGCACATACTACGTTGACCACAATACTAGAACCACCACCTGGACTCGTCCTGAATCCAATGCAACTGCAAGCGACCAGCGTCTTGCTAGACAAAATACCACTGACCTTGAGCGGCAGCGACATCAAAATAGAATGCTACCCGAAGATCCCACTAGAGCCAGTTCTCCTTCTTCTTCAACTCCATCTGCGCATTCTCTCTCTACCCCTCCTACTCCATCCAGTCCTACTGGAACCTCGATATCCACTAATAACACAGCCAATGCAGCTAGCGCCATTCAGATGATGAACTCTGGGGCGACAACTGCAGGTCTTGGCGAACTCCCTGTTGGCTGGGAACAGAGATTCACCCCTGAAGGGCGACCTTACTTTGTTGACCATAACACTCGCACAACCACCTGGGTTGATCCTCGACGACAACAATTTATTCGTTCTTATGGCCCCAACGCCTCCAATACTGGAACTATTCAGCAGCCAGTTTCACAACTTGGACCACTACCCAGTGGATGGGAAATGCGACTTACAAACACTGCCCGAGTTTACTTTGTCGACCACAATACCAAAACTACGACCTGGGACGATCCTCGATTGCCTTCTAGTTTGGATCAAAATGTTCCTCAGTACAAGCGTGACTTTAGAAGGAAGCTCATTTACTTCCGATCCCAGCCCGCTCTCAGAGCTACTGCTGGCCAGTGCCATGTCAAGGTTCGCCGTGACCACATTTTCGAAGACTCGTACCAAGAAGTCATGCGTCAGACTCCTGCCGATTTGAAGAAGCGATTAATGATCAAGTTCGACGGTGAGGAGGGTCTTGACTATGGTGGAGTGTCACGAGAATACTTCTTTTTACTATCGCATGAAATGTTCAATCCTTTCTACTGCTTGTTTGAGTACTCTGCTCATGACAACTATACCTTGCAAATCAACCCTCACTCTGGCATTAACCCTGAGCATTTGAACTACTTCAAGTTTATTGGACGTGTTGTTGGTCTGGCCATTTTCCACCGTCGATTCCTGGACGCTTTCTTTATTGGAGCATTCTACAAGATGATTCTACGAAAGAAGGTCGTGCTTGCGGATATGGAGGGTGTGGATGCAGACTATTCACGAAACCTGGAGTGGACACTTAACAATGACATTGATGGAATCTTGGATTTGACGTTTTCGGTTGAGGATGACCAGTTTGGAGAGATTGTGACCGTTGACCTCAAGCCCGGTGGCCGTGACATTGCAGTCACCAACGAAAATAAGGGGGAGTATGTTGAACTTGTGACTGAATGGAAGATTTCGCGTCGTGTCGAAGAGCAGTTCAAGGCGTTCCTGAGCGGGTTCAATGAGCTTATTCCTCAAGAGCTGGTCAACGTGTTTGACGAGCGCGAGCTGGAACTGCTCATTGGTGGTATTTCAGATATAGATGTGGACGACTGGAAGAAGCATACCGATTACCGCGGATACACCGAGTCTGACGAAGTCATTCAGTGGTTCTGGAAGTGTGTGCGATCCTGGGATAGTGAGCAGAAGTCGCGTTTGCTGCAGTTTACAACTGGTACCTCGCGTATCCCTGTCAACGGTTTCAAGGATCTGCAGGGAAGTGATGGTCCTCGTCGGTTTACGATTGAAAAGGCGGGCGAGCCCGAGCACCTTCCCAAATCGCACACCTGCTTCAACAGAGTGGATCTTCCACTTTACAAAGACTACGAGTCTTTGGCACAGAAACTGACTATCGCCGTGGAGGAAACAGTTGGTTTCGGCCAGGAGTAATTGTAAGACGAATAAATCGTTTCTTCTACTTTGTACACGTATCCATTATAATAATCAACACCAAGGTATATTTCAGGTATTTGCTGATATATTCAACGCTGAGAGTAATTATAACCATCCGTTCTCAAGTTATATAGAACGAGAACTTGGATGGTTGAACATGAAAGACAAACTAATAGTACAAAACACACAAAACACTAATTTTACAATCAACGATAACAAAACAAAAAAAGAGAAAAAACACAAGTTCGTCAATCTGCCTTGACAGAGGCAGAGACAATACCAAAGGTTCTAGCTGCAGCGGCAGCCACAGCAGCAGCAGCTTCATCATCAAACGGCGGTTGCTCATCCTTAGACGGGGTAGACTCCTTAGTAGGCTTGGCTGTTTTCACAGGCACTGAGTCTTCTTCAGGTACCTCAGGAATAGTTATGGTGCTTGAAGAAATGTGAGCCATGTACGAACCTGCCTCGGACTCATCGGCCTCCTCAGGGGTTTCCAGGGATGGAGACACGCTGAAATGTGCAGATCCGTTCAGCATTGCATCAGGGTCCATCATGAGTCCGTAGGAAGACTGCTGGAGCAACTGCTGTTGTTGCTGCATCAGCTGGTGATGTTGGAGACCCGGTTGCTGCTGTTGGTGCTGTTGAAGGCCAGGCTGCTGCTGCTGCTGTTGCTGGAGGAGTGGCTGCTGAACCTGGCGAGACGGGTTTCCGCACCGGTCCTTTCCAAAATTGATTTTGAACTTTTTGTACTCCTCCTTCTGCTTGATGCGCTCAATGGCCTTAATGGCATTCGCGATGTTCGTGAAATTGACAAACGCACACGACTTTTCGGGGAGAAAGTTAATTTGCTCAATCTCGCCATACTCCGTAAAGTCGTGGCGCAGCTTGGACTCAGGCCAGTTCTCGCCAATATTGCCAATGTACACATTGCGCGAGGCACCAGCGGTTACGGCCATGGCAATCGCATTGGGAAGGGGGCCAGAGTGCTTACCCCATCCGATTTTAAGTCGCCGGTTGTGGATAGCAAGGCCCTGCATGTTGGCCACTGCAAAGAACTGGGCAGCAGCAGTCGGATCAATAAAAGTCACAAAGCAAATGTGCTTTTCAGGAAGATAACGAATGTTGTGGAGCAGGCCGCCTCGCACAACATTGCAAATCTCTTCAATGGTTGTTTCGGGGTGAACGGAGCCTAGGTAAACTGTTCTATTACCCACATTGTTGGCCCCTCCAGCCGCTGTGGCCACTGCAACTGCAGCCGCAGACTGCTGTGCCAGTGCTGACGAAATGAGGTCTCTGTCTGCACCCACAATTAAATGCTCGTAGCCAGGAGCGATGCCAAGGTACTGAGCCGCATTTTGTTGTTGAGTCTTCGAAATGTAAGCACAGCGATCCTTGCCATAAAATACTTTACGTTCAGCCCAGTTGGATTCCTGTGGAAGCTGTTGGACCACCTTGAGAGCAGTGCTAATGCTGAGAAAATGGACAAAACCAATGTTCTTTTCTCTGACTAGCTTGACAGTATCGATAGGACCAAATTTGGCCAGCTCGGTCCGCAGCTCTTCTTCAGTGATGTCTTCAGGCAAGTTGCCGAGATACACATTGCGAGAAGCCCCATCTTGAGCCACTGCGAGTGAAACCTGAGCAGAGACAGGCGTAGACTTTCCCCAGCCGATCTTGATGTCCTGCGAGTTCAAAGAAAGCTTTTTAAGAATAGCATCAGAGTAAAAGTGTGAAGCAGAGGCGGTATTCAAAAAGGAAATGAATGCGCAGTTCTTTTCAGGGACCAGCTTCAGGGACTCAACGACACCAGAGCGAACGTGATTCAGGAGATCCTCAGCCG
Organism: Geotrichum histeridarum; assembly: GCA_030566085.1. Taxonomy (NCBI): domain Eukaryota; kingdom Fungi; phylum Ascomycota; class Dipodascomycetes; order Dipodascales; family Dipodascaceae; genus Geotrichum; species Geotrichum histeridarum. The sequence continues at coordinate 130,920 of JAJMHO010000020.1, forward strand.
TAATTTCAGCCGGCACATTTCCAAGATACACAGTGCGCGAAGCAGATCCTGAGTCCATCGAATCGAGCTGAGGAGAAGTGCTGTAGTACTGGGGCATTGGGTACGCCATAGAATTGAAGTCTGGGGTTGACGAGTATGCGGCTGAGGACGGACTCTGGCCAAAGTTGGGGTACTGTGGCATAGTAGGAGTTCCTCCTTGAAAAGGAGAGTTTACTAACAGTTGAGAAGGGAGCAGGTGTGTGTACTGCATGTCGTATTGAGCCATTGGAGCGGTTCAGGAGAGTTTGTTGGAAATAGGGGAAATCGATGAAAAATGGATCCAAGCCGGACAAATATAAAAAAAACAAAAGACTAGGTAAATGAGTGTCGAGAAGAAATAAAAAGAGCGGTTGTACAAGGTCGAAAGAAAGTCGAAAGATCAAAAAGTAGAAGCGAATGAAAGTCTTTGAGGGCACGAAGAGTAGAGGCCTTGATTGTAAGCAATATCAAAAAGAGTGACTAAAGTTGAAGAAAGAAGATAAAAAAAAAATAGATTAAGGAGAGAAAAGAAAGTAAAGAAAGAAAGAAGAAGAGAAAAGAAAGAAAAGAAGAAGAAACCGACTGAACGTCAAATAGTCCGAGAAAGTATCAAGGTCTGGGTATCGTGTAAGGCCTAATCCATTAACAACGAGGAGAGAAGGAGAGAAGATATTATGGAACTGTGATTTCTACTGCGTTGGCTTCCACAATGTATGAGGCAGTAGGGGGTATATCGGGCTAGGGCTGTTGTGTTGTCATGGAAACTTAAGATTGGGTGTAAGTCACAAGTCTTATATCACTCGGTTTCTTCGCCAGATGAGATCACTTGAGGCGAGGGAGGACCATGGAGACTGAGGAGATGTGCTGATGATTCTTGTTTGATCGGCACAGCTTCGGGTTCTGGGGATTCACTGTCGTCACGCTGTGGCGTTTCTGGATCCTCCAAGGCATTAACAAGATCAGCGTCGTTGTCAGGCTCTTCATCAGGTTCTTCTAAAGGCCGCTTCAGAGACTCCTTGGGAGGAGGGAATGCTTCAGCACTAAGGAATCTTTCACTGGAAACCCCGTTCTCGTCTTCATCCTCGTCAGAGTCGCTGACGTCCACGCCAGCTCTAAGCGCTCTTAGCTTCGCCTTTTTTGCATTCAACAACAATGCAAATTTTTCAAACAGCTCGGTTTCAGTCTGTGATTTTTCGTCCAAAAACATTTGGAGTTGGTCCTGGACAGCACTGAACTGCTTGCGGACCATCCGGGTTTCGGCTAAGCTGGGACCTAGCTTCGAGGCACTCAGAACAAGCATTTGAAATGGAGTCATAGCGCCCTTTTTGCTGGCAGGTTTGTAGGCCAGAGCGAAAGAACCAAGAATAGGAATGGAGGCCTCGGCGCCGGGACGCGGAGCATGGCCTTGTCGCACGTTTAGAGTTAATGAATTGTCGTCAATTCCTTTAGTATATGTGCAAACAACAGGTTTTGACGCTACTAGCGGCGTTCCAAACAGTACTGAAATGGCTACTTTGCGCCATTCGTCCTGCATCTGCCCGCCTTTGTCGGCGAGGTAGTAGTGTAAAAGCTTGGACTTGACCACCGCATTGTAGGCCTTGTCGCCGTCGGTAGCAACCAAGTCAATCACAAAGTCCTGGTCCATGACTTGGGATGCCGACCCTTGGCTCATTGACGCCTGGCTGCCGTCGCGTGCATGCGAATCCAGCTCCTGCTTGATTTTGATGCTTCCTTGGTCGTTTCGCGAAATTGTCTGAAAAATAGCTTTGGCGGGGCCCGTTTCGGGATGTCCCTCGTCTCTCATATCGTATCTATCATCCTCGCACTTGTCGACAACAAACATCCACAGGAGACTCATTGTTTGGTGGTTGTGGTGGCTGGTGTATGCTGGTACGGCTAAAAAGTCAAGATGCTGGGGTTAGGATCCATTTGTCAGCCAGAAGGGTTTTCTCCCAAATAATTTTCATTGTGAAGTTTTTTCTTCCAACCGATTTGATCTACATAGAAAATGGTGAGTACTATGCAAAGGATATGGAGCTGAAACTGACTGGATGTAGTCTACAAAGCAGCATTACGGATCATGGAAGGGCCCTAAGCCTGGATCAAAACAGAGAGCCAACGCCCGTAACCCTACGGGTCTGGGTCGATCTCTCCAGAACATGCAGAAGAAAGCAAAGAAACCGCAAGGTTATGTCGACGGCGACGGAAACTTTAGATATACGACTGATCTTGGAGATGGGCCTGCTGGTGGTTCTACGCAAGAGCCTGGCTGGGTAAAACTTAGATCAGTCACCGCCGAGCGACCGCTAGACGAGTTCTTGTCTACAGCTGAACTTGCATCGACTGACTTTACAACTGAGCGAACGCAGAATATTAGAATCATTCAGGCGGGTGGCACGGTTCCAGCTGGTTCAGGAAGCACATTACCTTACTCGAAATTCTCAGCACACAACCCGTACCTGTTGTCGCTGGATGAGCGGCGAGCACTGGACAAAGTCCACTCTGAAAATAAGAGCCGGTTGACGGTACCCAGACGCCCGCAGTGGAGCAGTGAGACGACGTCGCATGAACTGGACAGAGCCGAGAAGGAAGCATTTCTGGAGTGGCGTCGAGGACTGGCTGTGCTGCAGGACAACGACGACTTGCTGCTGACACCGTTTGAGCGTAACATCGAGGTGTGGAGACAGCTGTGGCGTGTGGTCGAGCGGTCTGACTTGGTGGTGCAGATTGTGGACGCTCGTAACCCGCTGTTTTTCCGGTCCGTGGATCTGGAAGCCTATGTGAAGGAGCTGGACGATGGGCGCAAGAAGAACTTGCTGCTGATCAACAAGGCTGATCTCCTGACTGATGTACAGAGACAAGCCTGGGCAGCTCACTTCAAGGAAAAGGGAATCAGATACGCATTTTTCTCAGCGTTCACGTCGCTGAACTTGCAGGAAGCAGAGAAGACCAAGCAGCAGGAGGAAGAGGAAGATGACGAAGAAGATGAGGAGGATGAAGAAGATGACAACACTGAGGAAGAGGAAGAGAAAGTAGAGGAAGAGGAAGAGCGTGAGACGATGACAGCCGAGAAACTCGCCCAAGATCCCATCCACATTCTTACCGTTGAAGAACTCGAAGAGCTATTCCTTTCCGAAGCCCCCGCCAAACTTGAAAACCCTGACCAGGCGCCCAACAAATACAGTAGTGCCCTCCAGATTGGTCTCGTCGGCTACCCCAACGTCGGTAAGTCCTCTACCATCAACGCTCTGATTGGAGCAAAGAAGGTGTCGGTTTCGAGCACCCCTGGTAAGACCAAGCACTTCCAAACCATCATGTTGTCGCCAACCGTCGTGCTCTGCGATTGTCCTGGTCTCGTGTTCCCGAACTTTGCATCTACGGACGCTGAGCTCGTGTGTAACGGTGTGCTGCCTATTGACCAGCTCAGAGAGTACACAGCACCAACTGCCCTGGTGACCCAGAGGATACCTAAGTTTTTCTTGGAAGCGATTTATGGTATCTCGGTGTTTACAAGACCGATTGCGGATGGTGGATCGGGTATTCCAACCGCAGAGGAGCTGCTGAATGCCTACGCGAGAGCCAGAGGTTACATGCGGTCGGGACAGGGCAACCCGGACGAATCACGGGCAGCAAGATACATTCTGAAGGATTACGTGAACGGCCGCCTGCTGTTCGTGCACCCTCCTCCATTGCTGGCTGATGACGAGACCTCCTTGGAGGACCCAGATGCACGTGCGGCTGCGTTCAACTCACAGCTGTACAACCTTGCAAACATCCCCGAGGCAAGACGGTTACAGATTCTGCAGGCCGTGGCCAAGAGCCGGCACGGAGAGAATGCGACCGCATCGCAGGTGGATTTGGACTCGGTGGACTTGGCCACGGAGCTCGAGACGCTCAAGTTCTCGCAGCATGACCCGCTATCGTCGGGTTTGACCGCGCTGCCCACGGCGTCGACGGCGGCGGTGTACAGTGCGGGTGCGACGCTGGACAGAGACTTTTTTGCGTTGAAGAGCAGTCGAAGCTACCAGGCCCAGCCATTCCACAAGCAGGTGAGTGACGGTGTTGCCGGGGGCAAGAAGCATCATAAGATGAATAAGAAAAAGAAGGGCAAGGCAGGCGGCGCCACTGAAGCTGAGTTCAGTGCAACGTACAGTGACTTTTACTAAACGACTTAACATGCAATCATCTACACATTGTTTTATAGAGCCTTTATACAATACACTTTTTTTTCTGAGATATATATTATTTTCGTTTGTTTTCTTCTGTTGATATTGCTAATCTTCTTTCCGGTTAGGATCGACCGTAATCACCTTGTCCGGGTTCAGCAAGCACAGCGGGTCTAATGCCTTCTTGACCCTCCTCATCAGGTTCACAGCGTCTGGACCCAGCTCTGCATCCAAGTACAGCTTCTTACCCACGCCCACGCCGTGCTCGCCCGTACATGTGCCGCCCATATCCAGCGCCCGCTGCACCATCCGATGCACTACGCCCTCTGCGATCTTGCGCTCGGTGTCTGGGTTGTAGAGGAGGATGGAGTGGAAATTGCCATCGCCGACATGACCTACAATTGTGCCAAACAGACCGCTGTCGTGAATGTCGGCTTGTGTCACCCGGATGATCTCGGCGAGGCGTGACATGGGGACTGCGACGTCGGTGGTCCACGTGTGCGCACCGTGGGGACCTACGTCGATAGTCGCCCACAAGGCGTTCTTGCGTGCGGACCACAGCTCGGCCCGGTCATCTGGGTTAGTCGCGAACTCGAAGGTCTTGTTTGCGTGGTGACCGGCAATCGTGCGCACAGACTTGATCATGTCCTTGACGGAGTCCTTGGAGGGCCCTGCGAACTTGAAGATGATGGTGGGTGCTTCAGCCCAGTGGCGGGCGGTGGTGCCAGAGTCGTTGATAGCTTTCATCATGGTGTGGTCGAGGAGCTCGACGGCACCGACCTGGATGCCGTTCTGGACGACCTCGGCCGCCGCGCCGGCTGCCTGCTCCAGCGAGTCGAAGGTCGCAACCGCAATGCTTTCGTTTTGGGGCAGGGGGACCAGTTTCAAGGTTGCCTCAGTCACGATTCCAAGGGTGCCCTCGCTGCCGATGAACATCTGCGTCAAATTGTATCCTGCCGAGGACTTGCGGGGCCGCTGTCTCGTTTTAATAACAGTGCCATCCGCGAGGACAACAGTCAGGGCCAGCGTGTTCTCACGCATGGTTCCGTACCGGTACGCGTTGGTACCCGAGCACCCCGTTCCGATCATTCCGGCGATCTGGGCGCCAGGACCCGGGTCCGGTCCAAAGAACAAGCTTTGCTCCTCAAGGTACTCATTGAGCTCTTCCCAATTAACAGCCGGCTGTACGACAACATCCAAGTCCTCCTTATGTAGTGCCAGCACCTTATTCATTCTCGCAAAGTCGATCGAGATACCTCCATGTACCGGCGTGAAATGGCCTTCCAGCGAGGTGCCACCCGCGAATGGGATCACGGGGACCCTGTACTTGTGCGCGATCTTGGCGATCTTGACCACGTCCTCCGTGGATCCGGGGAAGCAAACCACGCCAGGGCGCTCGTTTGGTTTGGCGTGATGCGAGTTCCAGTAAGTGTCGGCATGGGCATCCAGGGCGTCCTTGGTTTTTGTCACATTATCTGCGCCGAGGGCCTCCTCAATCTCCTTGAACGCCTTCTCGAACTGGTCAGGGGTGCCATACCTGGGGGTCGTCAATTCTTGGAGCGGTGAAGTCGAGGTCTTGGGGAAGATGGACGTCGAGTTAGCATCTGCGTAGGCCGTGTAGGCACCACCAAGCGCTGCGCCCGACGAGAACAAGAAAATGGCTTTTGCAAATTTGTTAAACGCCGAAGATTGAGATTGCTGGTGATCATGGTGGGGCTTGCCGTTGGGATTGGGTGGAGGGGGTTTTGACCTGACTGATTTTATAGTTGACTGGGTCGAGGCACGTCTTGAGAACGTTCTAGTGAGCGTTTTTTGGCTCCAGTATCCCTGTCGTTTAAGCATTCTTGTGCAATTGGATTCCTTTCTATCTGTGCTATCTATCGAAAAGGATGAGTAAAAAGGAGGAAGAAGAGAGCAATCGAGGAGGTTAACTACAAAGTTTTGGCTGCGTTTTAAGTTTTTAATATTTTTTTGTCTTTTGTTTTTTGTTTGGTTGTTTGGTTGGTGAGTGAGGTGAGTGATGTATGTATAGCCTGATATATTGCTGCCTACTTCTTTACTGGATAAAATGCTTAGGTCATATACTAAAAAAACTGGGTTCGCCAGCCGAACAAGATTAAGCTAAACAAAGGCAGCAACAGGGCAGCGAGACATTTTGTTGGTTTTACATTAATTGCTGAGTAGGAGAGTAAGTGTAAGAGTGGAAAAATCAAGTCTCATGAAGCCCAATTTCACAGGCTTTGACTTGAAAATTGATAATTTTCCGATGGTTTGAAATGTCAATTTGCAATTTGATTTGGACTGTGCTGAAATGGGGTTTATGACTATTTTTGTGATTGTTTTCATCATTCATTTTATGACTATTTTCATGATTAATTTCATGATTATACTAAAAATTTAGACAGCCCTGCATACCCATACTTTTTATAATTGCGATTTTTTTTTTTTCCGTATTGACATTATCACATGATCAAATTGTATTTTCTTTGATCTCGATATCACAAAAACATCTACGATTCTTCTCAACGATTACTACTAATGAATCCCTAAATAATTTCACCTTCCCCTACTAATGGAATTAAAAATTAGTCTAGCCCCTTACTTTCTTTTGCTGATACCTCTTTTTCAATATCACTGTTGTTGATTTCTGCCTCCTCATGGTCCGTCTCACCACGCTTTTAATGAGATTCGCAAGATTAATTGACTAGACTGACTAGAACTGATTGGACTTACTGGGCCATTTGCAACTGGAAGGCTGATTGGACTGGATCAAACTCACGCCTTCCATTAATCACAAAGTACTAGACCCAAAATGTTTTAGCAACAAAGAATGGTAAACTATATAGGCCAATATAATAAATGATTTGATAACTAACATAATTTAAAAAAGGACTCAATTAAAAAGACGCCAGTGCAGCGTCGCAAGAGAGTGCATGTTAGTAATTAATAGTTGAGAAAAGTGGAATACGGAATAGATGGAATGTTTTTTTTTTTCATAAAATGAACCGAAATAAACAAACCAGTTGGACCCTTTTGGTCTCCAACTTTTGGTCTTTAACTTTTCTGATAATGGTATCAATTGAACTTGAACTATATACAATGTTGATCTCATTGGTCTCACAATTGTAACATTAAAACTAATTAATGAACCAGTCGGCTCGATACGAGGTTCTAGCTATAGATGACCTTTTATTCTTCTGTCTTTTGACTTTCTTTTTCAACAAAATTCATTTTTATAGTTTATTTTCAATTTTCGTTGGATATTTTGAGCACGAGAATTGAGGACGCCAGGCAGTTTCATGATCAGTCCTTCTTTTGAATATTTTGTAGATACTTTGCATAGATTGTTTTTAATATATCATCTGCCTTGATAAAAATTCATGCAGTAAGGGTTCATAATTACAGGTACAACAATGTAGATTTAAAAGGTTGAACGGTTTTCCTTTCTTATTTTTTCCAACTGTTTGAGATTTGTATTCGTTCAACATGGCAATTCCAGTAGTTTTACTACATGATCATGGGCAAGAGAGCACGCTCCATATCAAGGGTTCTAGGAATTGGTTTAGAGTTCATGTGTCTATTGCATCTTTAGTAGTGCATTTTAGTACGTTTTAGTACTGTTTTTACAGTTTAGATTTTTGACTTGAGCTTGATTGGTTGTTACCACAATTATAAACTTTTTATGCTTCTCTTCTTTTTCTTTCCAATCCTTTTTCTTAATTATTGGAACCAAAGGTCTAATTGGTGCCAAAACTTCAGATCGTATTCAAATTGAAAAAAAAAAAAAAATGTGTAAACTAGTTTTGCATCCCCCAACAATAAATAGACTATATGAACTATGAATTATGAATTTTCATGTATTCCATGTCCCGATATTCATATGAGAGGAGAGAAACGTAAGGCGAGAAGAAAAAGGAATCCTAATTCATGTGCTGGGTACGTATAAATTTGATATCAGTTCAGTCTAAATTGTGAATTTATACCTGGATAGGTTTAGTGAAATATTTAGGAATCCAATGAATCTAACTGAAAATTGATGTTTATATATATTAATTACTAACATGAAAGATGGGATGCGTTGAAAAAGAAGCCCTGAACTTGATTGCAATATATATATGGAGGAGGGGCAATTTAAAGGCGTATAGATATGTTATTGCTATTATTTTACCTTATTTTGGTTAAATTCTAATTGGTCACCCTTTATTGTAAATGATCTTAAATCACAAAAAAAAAAGAAAAGAAAACACAGCAATACTATTAATCATAATATATCCTGTTTATAATCATATTTTAGTAATATTATTATTATCGTATCCAACTCTTACCACCACCACTGCCCACCGCTACGTACCACCACCACCCACCCACCACAGTTTTAACTTTGCTGTGCCACGGTTGCCTACGTACGCCTATAGCGTAAGCCCTTTAAATTTAACGCTGACAAAAAATAAAAATTTCTTTCTTTGGTCCTTTCCTTCCCATTTCCAACTCAACCTTTTAACAACCACTTTTTTCTCCAACTACTACCAACTTTCAAAACTACTCTTGATATAAGAGACAAAATCAACCACATGAACGTCTTATAATAGTATACACTCTTGACCGCCTACTTAACAGCCAATCCAAATCAGTTCTAGACTTCAATTATAGCACCACCACCACCACCACCACCGCCACTACTGCTGCTATAAGTTTTATAACTAACCAACTATTCAGTCTAACCAAAAACATTATTAAAATACCTATAAAAAATAATTAGAAAAATCCAATCTCTCTCATTGAAATATTCTTCCCTTCTTTCTCTCTCTTTCTTTCTCTCTTCTCTTCTCTTCTCTTTACTCTCCATGTTTATATAAAACCCTCTCTTGATCCTCTTCTTCTCTCCTTTTCTCTCTCTCTCCCTCCATACATTCATCCTCCTCCTCCTCCTCCTCTCTTTTCCTCGCCTCCTCACCCTCTTTCGGCCACGCCTTTCCTCTAATCCTATGTCCTCAAGGATTAAGCAGTTCCTACAGGTGCCATCTCGTGAGGACGATGGCGCACCTGTCAGCACCTGGCGTATGTATACATTTTAATATTACATTTTTAATTTTTCTTTCACAAGCACATGTACTAATGTTTACTACCAGTCAACAGAGATCTCATTCCCCTACCGTGAGTTTTTATTTTATTTTATTTTTTGATTGTGATTATATTTGGCTTCCTTCTGTCTTTCTCTTCATTTTATTTTGGTTCTTCCTCTCTTTTTGTTTTTGTCTTTATATCCATGCTGTGGCTGATTCTAACCTTGGCTTAGTCCCAACCGACGAACATGGTCTGACTGGGATTTCATTGTATGTATACTCCTACATCTCCCTTATTCTTCTTGATCTGGCTAACTCGTATGGATATAGGGCTTTTGGGCGGTTATTGCCTTCTCCATCTCGACATGGCAGGCTTGCTCCTCGCTGCTCGCGGTTGGTCTCAACGTGTGGCAGTCCATGGTTATTGTAATCATTGGCAAGGCCCTGATCCTTGCTATCGCCATTTCTCATGGCTGGGCAGGCGCTGTCTGGCACGTCGGGTACACAGTGCTGTCCCGCTCCGTCTTTGGCATGTGGGGTTCCTACATCGCGCTACTACAACGCATTGTCCTCTGCATTGTCTGGTACGGCGTCCAGAGCTACACCGCCGGCCAGTGCGTGTCCCTCATTCTCTCTAGCATCTTTCCATCATTTTTCACTCTCAAAAATACTCTTCCAGAGTCACTGCCCATGGATACAAAGCAGTTTGTGGGTTTCATTATTTATCATGTTCTTTCGGTGCCGTTTTTAGCTATTCCACCCGAGCGCCTAAAGCTGCCTTTCCGCTTTATCTCGCTCATTGCTGGGCTCACCGTCTTTGGTACGTCCATCGGCTCTATGGTGCATGCCGGCGGCGCAGGCGAGCTGCTGCACGTTTCCTCGACGATTCCCTCGGGCGCGGCCTTGGGCATGGCCTGGATGCATGGGATCAACAGTATTATCAACGCAAACGCCGTGGGCTTGGCCAACCAGCCGGACTTTAGCCGCTTTGTGCAGCGACCCGGCCAACAGGTCTGGGGACAGACGATATCAATCATGCTGCTCGGCACAATCATTCCGCTATTTGGTATCCTCGGTACCTCGGCCGCGGCCTCGTCGTACGGGGACGTGAGCAAGCTTAATCTGTGGAATCCGCCAAATATTATTCTACAGTGGCTATTAGAGTCGTACAGCCCGCGGTCACGGTGTGCGGCGTTTTTTGCATCGTTTGGCTTTTTGGTCTCAACGCTGGGCCTCAATACAATCGACAACGGCCTCTCTGGCGGCATGGACCTGGCGGGCGTGTGGCCCAAGTACATTAACATTCGTCGAGGCACATTTATCATTGCCGCCATTTCTATTCTAAGTCAGCCTTGGCAGATTCTTAAAAACGCCAGTGTTTTTCTCAACGTACTAGGCTCGTATGGCCTGTTTCTGGGGCCCATGATTGGCGTGTTTACATGCGACTACTTTTTTGTGCGCAAGCAAAGGCTCAAGCTCTGGGACCTGTACCACGCTGACAGCGACTCGATCTACTGGTTCCTTGCTGGCTTTAACTGGCGTGCCTACGTTGCCTGGATCATTGGCTTCATTCCCGGTATCACGGGCGTGGCGTCTGTGAACCCGGCCAATACCAGCGTACCTGCTGGCGCTGTCAAGACTTTTCAAATCTCGTTTATAATTGGATACCCGCTTGCTTTCATTCTGCACTATGCGCTGTCTTACTTGTTCCCGCCAACAGGGCTGGGTCAAGTCGATACAGTTGATCACTTTGGCACCTTTTCGAGAAACGAGGCAGATAAGTTGGGGGTTGAGATGCTGGGCAAGCCGGAGGACTTGGGCAGCGACAGTGGGTCGTCTGGCATCAGGCTGGTTGATGCTGAGAAGCATCAATACTAGGCTTGGTCCGAGCACAGCTTGAGTTTTTTGCATAGTTCGCGACCCAGTTTTGTTTTTGGGGTTATTTTTGATGTTTGTTTGCTGTTTTTGTTGTTCCTGATGTTGTTGTTTCGTTTATTTGCGTTCTTTTGCTTGATGATCTTTTGATGTTTGAATTCTTATTATTATTATTATTGATGTATTCTGATGGTGTTTGATTTTTTTGTTGTTTCTGTTAATTGATTATTCCGTTATTCATGTTGATATTTTTCATTTTCATGCTTATTTCTTGAGAACCGAGGGGAATTCAACTGCCCACCCCATGCATACAAAGGTCGACAAAAAACCGAAAAATAATTAACGATCTGAGTTCAAGATCTTTGAGTGTTTAAAATTATAGTAATTTGAGATGCGTTCTGCATTCATGCATTAGCAACTTTAAGGTTAAGCCTAATTAGGCTATGCGTGGCATCTGCAGATGAAAGACAGAAAAAAAGAAAAGTTAACAAAATGAAGGACTAAAACGTAAAATGAAAAGAAGCCGCACCTGACATAGATTACCCTACTTCTTGTCTAGTAAAGCACAATAGAAATTTCAAACCCAAAAAAGTAAAATAAAAAAATGAAAATAAAAAATGGTCTATGGAAACATGATTGAGTAGCAAAAACAAAAAAGGGATTCAAATACGCACATGGAAGCAGCTATAGCACTAGAAAGAAGCAGCCATAGCAGCAGACCCTACATAAGAAGCAGGCAGCACTGCGCACATGATGATTGGAACCCAAAAAAACATGGCCTAAAAAAAAGAGGAGGCCAGGGAGGTCAGGGAGTTCATGCTTAGGCTGTCACTTTGGTACACACCACCAAAGGCATATTGCAACGCAAAGTGCGAGAGGTCATAAATTAATAGAACCTAGCTAGCTTAGAAGAGAGATATATAACCGCTAAACTAAAACCAAAGTTTAAAAGCGAGCTCTGACAAGTATTGCAAGCTTATAAAATTAGGTTCGAATCGACAAACGATGATTGTCGACGCGCGCTAACCTTAGTACTTACAAGGCCCGGGCGAAACATGCTATAGATCTGAAGGCGGCTAAGAGAGTGTACGTGCGCAACGTGCATAGAGGCAGCAGTCGTAGTCCACATGGTACCGTGGTGCGTGCGTTATATGTATTATATTGGTCTGGTGGTGCGTGCGTTGTTTTTTAGGGGGGATCCTGGAACAGGCGGTTGGGTCGCAATCAATTGCCAATCAAGTCCGTCAGTCCGTCAAGTCATGTTACGTTAGTGCTAAGTCGTGTTGAGTATAGCTCTCAAGTCGAGTGTACGAAGTTGTGAAGTCGTATTGCAGGTGTGTGGGAGTGGAGTAAAATTTCGTCGTCACGTACGTAACGGTAGAGTAAAGCAGTTAGTGGACAATGTAAAAATGAGGTTGCAAGTGATTTGATAGCTGGTTCTCGTTGTGGTAATTGGGTGGGTAGAGGTAGTAATGGTGGAGTCAATCGGTTCATGACTTTTTCGTTTTTATTGCTGTTGAATTTGGAATCTGAATGTGACTTTGACCTTTCTTTCTTTCATTGTTTCGTTCGTCATCGGTCATCTTTTGACCATTCCTTCTTCCATGCCCTCTTTTTATCGTTCACTCACATTCTTCCATTCTTCTAGTATTCATTCAGTCGTTCAATCGTGCGTCTAATCGTTATACCAAAACAGTCACCAATGCATTTTCCAGTTCTGCCGTCGGGTATTGTTGTGGTGGGTTCGGAATCTTTGCGCGCCACTGCTCGACGCCGTCCTTGTACACGACAAACGTAGGCCACCATACCACGTTGATGAGTGCCTGCATCTGCTGGCCTTGATCCTCGTAGCCGTTGATCTTTTTGAACAAGCAAAAGGGTTAGCGTTACAGAACAAGAAGAAGGTTCCTGGAGGGGTCTCAGAAGAGAGAGAGAAGGTTTTCGGAGAGAGCAACCGGTTTTCTCTGGAACAAAAGAAAACGGGCAACAAGGTTTTTGAAAGTGGTTTGCAAGATATATAGGGGGATTAAAAACTAACCTTGTAGAATGTCGCACACGGGTACTTTTCCGCGAGGCTTTGGTACAACGGCGAGACGACCTGTTCGTTGAGTTAGATAGTTGCTTTAAATCATATATGATTTTGCTGGGTGTTTTGATAAGGAGATAGGAAAAATAAACTTACTTCGCAGGGCGGACACACTGGGGAGTAAAAGTCCAGGACCACGATGCCGGGTTGGCTGATTGCTGCTTTGAAATCAGAGACCTCGTTGATTTCTTGGATGAGCGGGCGGGTGTCCTTTTGGGTTGATGCCATGATTGATATGTAGAGAGTAACTTAGAGAGGTGTAGATGAAAAACTGTTGAGAATTTTTAAAGAGAGAAAAGGACGTGAGAAGGAGTCAAGATATATTTATATCTATATTTTTTTAGGTTTTTTTTTAATAATTTTTTGTTATTAATTCTGTGGTGGTTAATTAATTATTCTTGATGGAGCTGAAGAGGATGACGATTAAGATGGAAATGATGATGAAAGATTGAAGTGCAAAAAAATGAAAAGAAAGAAAGGAAGGAAACAAGAAAGAAATACAGTTGTATAATATTTAGAATTAAGGTATTGTAAAAAAAAAGTTCAATTTCATATCTCAATCAACCAAAGAAATATTTTTTATAAAAATTAAGACATTGTAAACCCCATTTTCCACCAATTAAACTAATCTTGCTCGCGGAATTGGAAAGCTCTACTCCTCTCGGACTTGTCGTCCAGTTTTCACGGTTTTACAACAAAGAAATAAAAACCAAAAAGCAGCCTAAAGCAAGCTCAGAGAACGAAGTCAAAAGTAAAAAAGTCAAAAGGTAAAAGACGTAAAGAGGAAAAGGGATGAGACAAATTACTTGTCAAGGTCAAGCTAGATAGGGATGAGATGATGACTATGGATCTCGAGATGGGATGAGCCTCTAGGATAACGCATGAAAACTTTACCGACTTTATCAACTTTCAATTGCCAACAGTTTACACAGACCACGGGGTTTCTATGATAAACTTACAATTGTAACGTTAAGGTAGGTTTAACCATGGGTTAACGGACCGCTATCGATCTGGAACTTTGGTCTGCAAGTGTAGAACATAACAAGTAGAACATAGTCCTAGAAAGTAGAACTAATCTGAACGTGACTACTCTTTTTGGTCTTATCTGATCTTTAACACGTGATCAAATGACGGAAACCACGCCTCTCTTCTCTCACTTGCACATACTCGCTCAACAACATATAGCTCTAACTCAACATTTACATACCAATACACACCCACACACACATCTATCTCCTATCACTCAATTCACTGTCGCCACATTTTTTTTTTCTTCTTCTTCTATTATACAGTTTAACAATGGCAGACATCATAGCATCATCGCCTTCTGTGCCGGTGCCTAGTTCAGCCATACCAGAAAGTCCATCATCGTCGTCAGCGTCCCTCAAGTTTGCCCCGTTCCAGTCGTTTGTAGACAGCGCGTTCTTCCACGATCTGGCCTCCCGCAAGTTGGATGAGATCAAGCTGGACGAGGGCGAGATTTCAGTGACTGCAGCGTACAGCGTGCCCATGGCGGCGGGCAGACAGCCGAGCTTGGCCGTGTCGAAGGCGAGTTTGGCGGGGTCTGGAGAGCATGGCAGTGGAAAGGCAGAGGTACAGGTCAAGACGATACCACAGGAGTTTACGGCGAAGGGAACGCTGGTGGGATTGAATACTATAGAGGCGTTTAAGGCTTATGATAAAAATGCAGTGCTCAGAGCGAAAGTAGAACAGGTAAGTTGAGCATTCTTCTTCTTCCATTATAGATTACAAAGCTAACATGAATAGATCTATGAAGATATTAAGACGGGCGCTGCCCTCAAAGATCCGACCTTATTAGCAGCCTTTCATGCGCTCGTGTTTTCGGATCTCAAAAAGTACAAGTTCTACTACTGGTTCGCGTTCCCAACCGCCTTGATCAACTGGACCCTGAGCCCAGAGCGACCTGACATCAGCCCGTTTACAGGAACCCAGGACCTGACTACAGCAATTGAAGATTGGCGACAGACGGTACCGCATAAACAATGGGGCTTTTTCTTTGTATCGCAGAAAACAGGCAGCGATGGGTGGACGGTGTCAGCGTTGGCTGATTACGATAAGTTAGATCAAAGCGAAACTACGTATGTCGCGTTTTGCGACCCCTCATCGTACCCTCAGGTTCCCGGCTGGCCCCTCCGTAACCTGCTGCTGCTCATGCACCACTACAATCTGCTGCACTTCCCTGTGCTTGCCTATCGAGGGGCTCTTGAGGGCTCTAGTTTCACGTTAACAGCGCACGCTGCAGCTGTGCCCGCTGCAGACTCACCAGATTTCAAGGTCACCGGCTGGGAGCGCGTCAGCAACAAACTGGTTCCGAAACAAGCCAATCTCGGAGCGTTGCTTGACCCGCTCAAGCTTGCGGACCAAGCCGTCGACCTCAACCTCAAGCTCATGAAGTGGAGGATCGCCCCCGACCTGGATCTAGACATTGTAAAAGACACCTCTTGTCTACTTCTCGGCGCAGGCACGCTTGGCTCGTACATTGCGCGCGGGCTCATGGGCTGGGGTGTCCGCAAGATCACGTTTGTAGACAGCGGCCGCGTTTCCTACTCGAACCCAGTCAGGCAGCCGCTGTACACGTTTGCGGACTGCGCAGACGGAGGTGCGGTCAAAGCCGTCCGCGCGGCTCAGGCTCTCAAGGAGATTTACCCGTCCATGGACGCGGAGGGATACCAGCTCGAGATACCGATGGCAGGGCATCCAGTGCGGGACGAGGCGGCTCAGCGCGCTGATTATGAGAAATTGGCTGAGCTGATCAAAAGCCATGATGCGGTGTTCCTGTTAGTGGACTCGCGCGAGAGTAGGTGGCTGCCGACGGTGATGGCGGCGGCGCAGGGCAAGTTGGTCATCAACGCGGCGCTGGGCTTTGACAGCTACGTCGTCATGCGGCATGGTGTTTTAAACTCTGAAGGCGATGGTAAAGAGCCAAATGTGCCAAATGTGGGGTGCTATTTCTGTAACGACATTGTGGCGCCCATCGATTCTCTATCCAACCGCACGCTGGATCAGATGTGTACGGTGACGCGACCGGGGGTCTCCTTGCTCGCCTCCGCATTCGCAGTCGAGATACTTGTCTCGCTTCTCCAGCACCCCAAACGCGGGCTTGCACCCGTTTTCTCAACCGACAAGTCCTCCTCTTCCGCCAGCAACGACAGCGGGGCCCTTGGCACAGGCAGCGGCGTGCCGCACCAAATCCGGGGCTTTCTGGGCTCATTTGAGACACTCCAAATCAGCGGTCAAGCGTACCCTTCTTGCTCGGCTTGCTCGGCGCCTGTACGCGAGGCATGGGCTGCTGAGGGCTGGGAGTTTGTGAAGCGTGCGTTAAACGAGCCGGAGTACGTTGAAGAGCTGAGTGGGCTGGGTGAGATTAAGCGGCGGGCAGAGGAGCTTGAAAAAGAGATGGAGATGGGAATGGGGTGGAGCGATGATGAAGATGGAATAGAGATTGCCTAAGGACGGGTTTTGGTGGTGAACGGGGCTTGATCTTGGAGGTAGGCTGGAGGAATGGAGTAGAACAGTGGACGCTTTTTATAATAAGAGAAATAACCAAATTGCATAAGATATGAAAGTATTACAAGAAAAATTTAAAAATGAAACTGAAATGAAATAAGCAATGAAGATTGAGAGATAAATGAATATGCACTGTTTGCGAGAGTAAAAAATGAGGTACATATTCAAAGTAAAGAAAATCAACAGCAAGTCCAATATACCTCAAAGAGCAAAAGAATTGATGATCCAAAAATTAACGATTTAAATCTGGTTTTCTTCTTTGACATGTTCATGGATGGAAAAGGTCAGTGATAACGTTTGAGTTGAAGTTCAGTTCTTATTTCAGATCCGCACTTCATGTCTCTAAAATATGTTTGTGACACACTTAAATTTCATCAAGTTAACGAAAGGCGATAGAACTGAGCCAGGCCATCTCCCTATCAAGCCTAATAGCTCTGTTTTATCTAGCACAGTGTGATTCCACTATAGCTACTTCCTGAATCGGAGTCCTCGTTGCCATTCTTTCAAGTAACTAAACATTTGAAATTGAACCACAAGCTGAAATATCTGAAATAAAATGATAAAAGTACAAATATTTATTTGCTTTATGAAAAAGAATAAAATGGGCACACTAATAATACTAGCAAGAATATAAAAAGCCAACTACACTACAATATAATGATTTGTTATCTGGAAAGAAAGAGAGAAAAAAAAAGTGAGAGAGGAAAAACCCAAAAAAAAAAAAAAAAAAAAATAACTATCAACTCTCTCAATCCTTTTTTGCTTCGTTTTGGTTTCCTCGTTCTTTCCTTCCTCCTTCTCTACTTCGTCTAATTTTTGGACTGAAAATTATCACCAACCAATGGTTAACCACCTTACTTGTCATCGGACAACGACACTACTGGACTCGTCTTCACCTTGAGCCCGGACACAGGCGACAGCGTCTTGACTTCAGGAGCTGCTGCAGCCGCAGCCGCAGCCGCAGCCACGACACCTGATAGAACGTCCTCAGCCTCGGTCTCGTCGTCGTCAGCGTATTCTCGTAGCGACCCGGCAGCGGCCGCAGCAGCACCAGCAGCACCAGCAGAGCTCGCTAAGCTGCCTGTACTTGATGATGCACCGGTCTCTGAACTGCCGCCCAGGGGATAGAGGGACGCTCCCGCTGCAGCTCCTTTAACCTTCTTGGGCTTTGCAGTTGATGCTTCCTCGTCCTCGTCCTCGACCGCAGTAGTTACAACAGCCTTCTCGTCTTCCTCCTCGTCATCGTCGGTGGACGAGCTAGTCGTCATGGCAAACACAACGCCCTGGTTGCCCGCCTCGTCAGTAATCACAGTGCCAATTCCTGGCGTCACTTGGGCCTCACTGTCAGTAGCAACGGGATCGTTCTTAAGAATGCCGGCGAACGGGCCCAGCGCCTCCTCTGTCACCGTCACAATCGAGCTTGAACCAGAGCCGCCGGCGGTGGCAGCAGACGCAAGCACGCCGCCCACCCTGTAGCTCTCGGGCACGCGGTCGCGGGTCTCCCAGTAACTCTTCCACAGGTCCATGCAGTCGCCGGTCGACGCGCAGTCCAAGTTGATTGCCAAATCGCCGGGCTGGTACGACCAGGGCCACTCGGGGCTCTCGGGGTACGAGTTGAAGACGCGCTGGGGGACGAGACCAAAGTGCTGCTGGAGACGGGCGTGGTTCACAAACAGGTTGACCAAGGCGTCCTGCTGCTGTCGGATCAGCTTGCTGCGTACAAATGTGGGGTCGTCCCAGATGTCGAGCAGGAGGCTAGTGAACCCGGATCGCTTCAAAAAGAAAGACCCTGTGTTGATTCCAAAGTAGTCCTGGCTGATGACAACGTCAATATTCGAAGTGTCAACCTCACCCTTGCTCATGTACAAACCATTCATAAAGCCTGACTCTGAGTTGCGCAGAGGGCGGGCGTAGGTAAGGCGCTGCTTAAGGGCCTCGGGGCTCAAAACCTGCTTGGCCAGATCGACTTCAGGGTTCATGATCAAAACGCCCGGATCCAGCATCCAGACCCACTCGGCGGTGGGGTTGGCGTCGAACGCCTCCTTGATGGCGCTGATCTTGTCCCAGGAAGACGGGCGGCCGGCTTCGGTAAACTTGGTCAGGTTGACAAAGTACTCGGTGTACCCGTGGTATGCCGCGTATTCTTTGCGGTTCTCGCGGGCCTTTTGCACAATAGTCTGCAGGTCCTTGTTGTTGCGGGCGTCGGCCGCCGTCAAGATCACAATCTTGTCGCCAGTGAGCTTGGATTTGCCGGTAGTTGTGATGGAGTCGTCGTCCTCTTCGGTATCAGCAGAGACTACGGGCTCGGCAAGGTTCTTTGCATCCTTTTGCTCCATGGCCAAGTAGCGCTCTTGGAACTTGGTCGAGATCTTGGTCTTGTCTTTTGACGAAAGCTTTCTAAACTGTCTCATCCAGGCCTGGTATTTCGCAGCACGAGTTGCGATCCGCGCAGACAGCGGTTGCTGGGCCTGGTCGGCGAAGGTCTCGTCGTCGGTAAGCAAAGCGGTGACAGCAGTCTCATCAGACTTGCCATCATCTTCCAGGGTAGTTTGATCATCCAGCTCCTTTTCCAGCAGCTGGGCATCGGCTGTGAGCTTTTGCTTCTTTTGTTCCCGCTGCTTCTGCTCCTTTGTTTTCAACAGTTGACCCTCCTGGACCTTTTTACGGTCGGTCTCGACTTTTAGCTGGCGACGTTCTTCCTCCTTTCTGCGCTCTTCCTCTTTCTGTCTCATTTCCTCCTCGTGGATCTTGCGGAAGTCGGGTTTGCCCTTGGGGAAGGGATCGGGGACCTGGAATGCATTTCGGATGTGGGCCTCTGATGAAACCTCATAGTGATCAGAGTAGACTGAGTTGAGGGAGTAGATCAGGAACAGCAAACCCAATCCAAAGATTAGGTAGCACGCAAACAGACGTCGTCGAATGATCATTAGCTTGTCCTAGCAACGGGGAGGGTTAGTGGCCACGGAGTACTATCAGATAAGCTAAACACAAAAAAAACTCAAGACACGAAACTAGAGCGAAAACTCTAATAGCCGAGTGTTGGGCGGGGGATGGATCAGACTTACAACACTATGGGGATTGAGTAGAAGAAACTAACGAGAAGGGGGGAGTTTGGTAGATGGGCCTAACCAAGTCAATATAAAGGGTACTCTTGATATCGAGAAGGATGGTTTAGAGTATGGATTTGCTTGGAAAGTGATGGACAAGTAGAAAGGAAGGGAAAGAAAGGAGTAACCAAAGATTTTTTTTTTTTTTTTTTTTTTTTTTTTTTTTTTTTTTTTTTTTGTATGCGTTGGCTGATTTAGTAGTAGCGGCGGGTTATGGCGATGATTTGAGATAAACAATGAGCATTAAAAGTTTATTCTACCATATCAACATGTATAGGCCTATATATATGAACTCTCTTATATGATTGATCTACAATAGGTAATGATATATATATATATATATAGCCATGGTCTTTGAAGCCTTTTAAATAAAGAAAGAAAGTTGTAGTATATATACAGTCAAAAATTTAAGAACGGTCAAACGTGTTGAACTGCTTTGATCACCGTCGATCTCTCATGAGCCAAGACATGACTGCCCATCAAAACAAACACCACCACTATCCTGGGTCTTTGCACTGTTTGACTGGTTAATTGAAGATTCAAGAGATCGATATATATAGCTAGTTTTATCGCTTTGATATCGAACTTTGCTTTAGGCTGCTTGCAGGTTCAGTCCCAGTCGCAACTAGATCAATCAAGAAAATGAATGGAACGTACGCGAAGGCGGAATTTAATATGAGGACATGGGCCTGGACCATTATATAATACTCAACAGACTGTGCAGATACCGCTTTGGAGCTTATACGTTTTATTCTCCAATTGGAGCCCCTATAGCATATATATAGGAAGTCGACATTAGCAGGGTCAACTAAAGCATGCCAACTTGGCTATAAACGACATAATTTGACGCAGTTGACGCATTCAATGGCCTTTCATGGAATCTAATCTTGATAGGAAAAGAATCGAAAGAAGGAATTTTAACAACGACTTATAATAAGACACGAAAAATCAATGGGCACCTTTATAGGTCGAGGGCCTACGTGGCAGAAGGACATCAGACGGCAAGTAAACGTTTGGTTATATCGTTCTACAGACAAACACCATAGATTTGCAGGGCTATAGCTACAAGGGCATGGTAAACTCTATCGAACACACACTTAGCTAGCTAGTGCTTTAGGATTTATTATATATAGTTATAAATCTTACTCGCACTGACTGCTGATTAGCACTTAACAATCGACGTTGATCCACTTTACTTTACCACTGAGACGGGCCTATAGTGTGGATCCCCATTATATAAGGGGTTGTTGATTTCAAAGATCTCAAGAGAGAGAGAGTTCGAGGGTTGGACAGAAATTGCTTTTAACTCCTGCCTGCAGCAGCCACACAAATATGTCCTAACCCTGATATTATGAGAGAGATTGCAGTTTATGCCTACCACAGCTGGAAAAAAACGCCATCCAGGTGCTGCTGCTAAGCTTATCAAGGGCTTATTGGCTCAAGGAGAAGAAGAACAACCAAAAAAAAAAAAAATAAAACGCACAAGCAGCACGGGGAGACTGCAGATATACATATTAATCAAGAATGGAAGGAAGCGACGATACAGAGGGGCTTGACGTGGAAAAGAGCGAGGTTGAATTGGACACTACTACCAATAATAAAAGAAAGGCAAGTGAAATACCCGAGGACGACGACGCGACCCAAACGGTCAAGAAACAAAAAACAGAGGATGCAGAGGGTGATGACGGCGATGAAGAAGAAGATGATGGAGATGAAGATGAGCCCAAGAAGGAGGACTCAGGGGCAGCGGTTGAGCCGGACGATAATGACGGGAGTGCTGCTACGTCGTACGTTATAGACGGGGTCGAGTACCCCTACAAAGAGCGCCCGGCTGTCGTTGAAGAGCAAGACGGCGTTATCGAGTTCCGCGTCGTCAACAACGACGGCACCCGCGACCACCTCATCATCCTCATGGGCCTCAAAAACATTTTCCAAAAACAGCTGCCGGAAATGCCCCGCGAGTACATTGCCCGCCTCGTGTTTGACCGGTCGCATATCTCGATTGCTATTGTCAAAAACAAGCCAAACCCCATGACGGTCGTGGGCGGCATCACGTTCAGACCGTTTGAGGCCAGGGAGTTTGCTGAAATCGTGTTCTGCGCAGTGTCCTCGGAGCAGCAGGTCAGGGGCTACGGAGCTCATCTCATGAACCACCTCAAGGACTACGTCAAAACCACGTCCAACGTCAAGCACTTTCTGACTTATGCCGACAACTACGCGATTGGTTATTTCAAGAAACAAGGTTTCACCAAGGAGATCTCGCTGTCGGATGCAACGTGGATGGGTTATATCAAGGACTACGAGGGCGGCACCATCATGCAGTGCACCATGCTCCCGCGCATGCGGTACTTGGACTCAAACAAAATCCTGCTCCTCCAAAAAGCCGCCATCGCCCGCAAGATCCGCGCGTCATCGCGCTCGCACATTGTTTACTCCGGGCTCGACGTCTTCCGGCACCCCTTACCAGCCGACTTTGAGGGCATTGACTCCATGACTATCCCGGGATTAAAGGAAGCTGGGTGGACACCTGAGATGGACGCAATTGCGCGGCGGCCGAAACGGTCTCAGCATTTTGCTGTTATGCAACAGCTTTTGACTGAAATGCAAAAGCACGCGTCGTCGTGGCCGTTCCGGCAGCCTGTGAACCCGGACGAGGTGGCTGATTACTACACGTTTATCAAGGAGCCGATGGATTTGTCGACGATGACGCAGCGGTTGGAGGAGGACAAGTACTCGACGGTTGAGTTGTTTTTGTATGACGCGCGGTTGATTTTTAACAACTGCAGAGCGTATAACAGTGAGTCGTCGAATTATTACAAGAACGCAACAAAGCTGGAGAGGTTTTTGGAGCAGAAGATTAAAGAGTATCCAGAGTATTCGTATCTCTTGGACTAGGCTTTGAGTTTTTATGAAAATGGAGGAGGGGGCGGTTTCATGTATTTATATTTATATTTATTTATTCTTGAATGTAGTCAAGATTCAAAAGATTTTTCAATTACCAACTATAAGAAATTGCAAGCAAGTGCTTTGAAGATTACAAAGAGTTGTGATATGACGCCTAAAGAAGCAATGAATTCATCTTTAATTGTAACGCACTCGAAGTCAACTTAAAATCATTAGACGATAAAATCCGTCCTGCCTGCTTATTCTCGAGTGCTTCTCTCTGAATCGCCTTCTGTCATCCAAGGTATCTTGTATTTAAAAAATCTTGACTATTTTTGTGTATTGTTTTTTTTCCAATGCTACCTACTCGTACACTTCTCTTCTTTTTAGTTTCCTCTTCATTCCTTCTTTTTCTTGTTCTTTTTCAGTATTCATCCATTTCTTTCAGATTGTTCTTTTGTCTTTTTAATAATATCTACACTTCAAGGCAGTCGCTTTCGACTGCATTTGGTTCATTCTTTCTTTCCTTATGGTGGTGTGGTTTGTCAATTACAACAACATAACACCAACTCCTCCGCCATTCAGTTCGCTCTCCAATCCACCCTTCTTCTCCGCAAACCCACTCCGGATCGGGAACGCCTTATAGTTGAACAAGTAGTAATTCAGCGTACCGGTGCCCACTCCAAACTTGAGCTCGGACAAAAACAACGGGTTGTCAAAGTTGGACACGGCGTTGAACACGTCGAAATGAAGCTGCTTGGCAAGGATCAAAGCGTTTTGGAAGAGTAGCTTCAGGCGCGCAGCCAGGGCCTTGGTGTCGGAAGTGTTGGGATTGCCGGAAGCGTCGAGTCCAGCAGTCGTGGCGTAGTAGTAGCCGTAGGCGATGGTCAGTGTAGAGTGAGAAGGGTTGTTGAGCACGGTACTGTTGAGCCTGTAGAACGAAAACATGTCGGTCAGCTCAGAGGGGTCGCTCTCGCTTGGCACCACGTACGTGAACACCGGTTTAGTCTCGTCTGTAACCTCAAACAAACTGCTCTTTCCGCCGAGGAACCAGTGGGTGACTTCTTCCTCGGTCAAAACAGGAGCCAACTCGAACCGCTTAAGGTAAGAAGTCAGCAACTTGTGGACCTGGGGCACGTCGGCGGGCGTCATGGGCCGGATGCTGGGAAGGGTCACCTCCTTGGGCAGTGCGTACCGGCTCACCATCTGGGCAGGAGTCTGGCCAGGTAGCACCGACGAGAATCCGATATCGTTCAACTTGGGCCAGTCGAGAGGACGGTGAAAGTACCTCGGCACACTAATGGGCGACGGCAGCACGATACCTGCGGTGTACAAGGCCTGCCAGATGTTCTTGAGGTTGACCCGTCTCGTCACCTCTTTAATCAGCACAGGAGCCAGACGCTTCGACCTCAGCTTTTTGTGGACCACCAAAAAGTTGATCTCGGCGATCTTGAACGGTTTGTTGTCTCTCACCCTCAACTCCTGCGGGATACCCGAAATGAAAGCCACCAGTTTCTTTGTTGACTTGACTCTCACACCAATATTCCACTCCTTCTCCCAGCCCGGGCTCTTCAGGGCCCATTCCAAGAACTGGGGGTGGTACTGGAAGCGTAAACTCTCGTCGTCGTCCTCAATGTAGTGTCCGTACAGCAGATCGTACAGCTCCTGGACCTGATCCTTGTCTGCAATGTCGACGGTGGCCCATTCAAAGTCGCCAGGGAGCCTGGAGGGTTCCTTGTCGACCTGATCAACGGTTTTGAGCGGATCGATGGGACCTTCCTGATCCACGACTGCTTCAAACGACGTCACAGGCTGGGTCTTCCAGAACTTGTAGTCCTCCATTGCCTTTGGCTTGGATTTCTGTATCTCTACCGTTAGACCAAAATCAATCAAGTGAAATCAGAAACAAAAAAAAATAAACTTACAGCGTCTTCTTGCTGGCTCTGCATGGCCAACATTTTGAACAGATCCTCTAGTCTCATGCCTGCCGTCGCCGGCTGCTGCTGCTTTTGAACAGTTCCCTCCTTCTTTTCCTGGGTTGGTTTCTCCGACTTGTCCGCCATTATTTTCTATACCTTTGGCTTAATTTTGTAGGTAATTGAGTGTGGTACGCTATGGTTTCGAAGTGAAGGGTTGTGTGGGATGTAGGTGGCAGTGGGGGCAAGAAAAAAAGCTCAAGCACACACATCTTACTCAGGGGAGAGCAGATCCCATCACGATTTGATTCAGCGATCACGTGAACTCTACAGTCACGTTATTTCAATCACGTGAGTATTGTGTGTTATTCAGCAGTGATGCAATGATTACATATTCACTAAAAACCTATAGGATAGCATGCACGTGAATTTCGGCATTTCGATACATGGTCTGCCGAAATTAACTTCAATTGAGAAATCTAAAAACAGTGTAGGACCGATAATTATCCTTCATACAAAAAAAAAAAAAATGCAGTCAATGAAAGCTTCAACTGAAGTCTATGAATCTGTTAAAGTGATGAGTGTTTTTTGTCCGTTTGAAGTTTTAATCTGATGTCGATAGAATCTTGTTCTTTTAACTTGACTTAATCTATGGCTTATTAGAAATTGATCCGTTGTCTTATCCATCTCTCATATAAGGAATCATATATAAATCGTGATATCAGATATATCAATATATAAATATTGCTGTTCCTTTAACTGAATCTAACTGTGTCTTATTTTGATCATCATTTTGATTCCCCTCGTCTGCTGTATATTGTTGACTAGTTCATATTTCAGTCGGCTCTTCCAGCGGGCTTTTATTCCTTCCTTGGCTGATTTCTATAAGGTAGAGACCCCCCCCCCATTTATTTTATGAAACAACCAACTTCTTACAGATGTCGTCTGCTATTTGATGCTGTACCCAGAGGAAAAACTCCGCCAGTCCGATACCTCCGTGGTATTTTGTACGTCTCTCCTCCGTTCGCTCTGCATTTTTTTGTTTCGTTGGTTACATTCATCCGTAGGTCATGTGACTTATTGATTGAAAATATATGTGTACGGCTGACTGCATTGGGTTTGGGTACATGATAACGCCAAACTTGACAATTGACAACAGTTATAATCCACTGCAGTTGAAAAGTTATGACCTCATTGATACTAATGGAAAATGGTTGTATCGGGCTAATCCATTGATTTAGATTTTCTGCTTCAGCGAAAAGTAAAAAAAAATAAAATGAAAAAAAAAAAGAAATATTATGTGACTAGTCTTCAAGTCAGTCACTCATACAGTGCCCCTCATAAGAACTTCTTCAATTAGGCCTATAATAATATACTGAACTGTTGGTGGCAGTATAAAAAAGTTAAAGGGCCGAAAAATGGCCTCGGGAAAGTCCGTTTCAAACTCCGTTATAAGTTCGTTCCATATATTGAATTAATATATATATAGGCCTATATATGTAGGCTACATATGAGCATAGCTCGTATTCGCTAGAAATTGGCCCAAGGCCTTTTGCAGCACATCAACCTGACAGTATTTGTGTGGGGATTTTATATATACATGAAGAGGAAAAAAATATTGTTGAAAACTGACATGTGATTGGTTATAGATTAGGCAGGTGAATGGGCATTTGATTGGTTGGATTGACTGTGCTTATGTAACGATAGAGCATTAGTTCGTTTTAGTATATATTTATGTGCACGTATAGTTGATGTCAAAGCTGGGATTGATTCAATATTGACACACAGACATTTTACTATCCATTGAGACAACGACTATGCTTATTAGGGTTTTCACTATGGACACAATTAATTGACCATACTACTAAGACTGGTAGTACTAATAACGGTCATCAAAATATAACTGATATACGGTAAAGTGAGAGAGTGATGAAAGTGAAGTGAAAAAATTCATCTCATAATGAAGTGACTCATAGTTGTGTGAAAAAAATTTTTTTTTTTTCAAGTTGATCACATTGTTCAACTATACTGCTAGCTGCTGCGCTGCTTCTGCTGCCAATGCTGCTGCTGCCTGCAATGTTTTTTATTTATTTTAACGTACATTTTTCAATACTAAGTTGGTGGGTGGAGGAGAATGAAAAAAAAAAAAAGTGGTTCAAGCGAATATCGGACATTTTCGGAGAACCGGCTTCCACCATTTTACGGTATTTTTCCTTTGAGTTTACTTTTGCTCATGAATTCTATACAATGGCAGTATCCTAGCAGAATAAAAAGAATTGTCTCAGTCTCTTTAGGTCTATACATATTCAATTGTCTGCCACTACTACTGTTTCTACTGCTGAGGACAATATAGCAGGCGATGATCTTGTTGATGATGATAATGATGATGATGATTACATTATTGTTGTGGTTTTGGTTGGTTCATTGGCGTAAGGAAGGAAAGAGGGCGGCGGCCCAGTTGATGTGCCAAACACCCCCTCCACCACCAGTTAAGGCATATAGTCCGTTTTATATGGAGCTCCATAGGTTATATATATATTCGGCTAGATCTAATATATATCCAATGCCAAAGTATGCAATTAGCGCTGACTCATCTTGTTAATCTGATGTAAGCTTTTAATAAATAGTTTTGTATACGCGACTACCATTTCCACCACTGCAACTTTATAATTGTGAATTCATCAATCATAGGCATATAGGCCTATATTAATAAAGCAGTCACAAAACCATTTTTTGAGTTCAGTCCATATGGTCCAGTACTAGACCCATTAATTTTGTCATTCAATAATATTAATTGATGACTACTATGACTATGAAAAAAGAAGATGACGATGAATGATGGTGTTGTTGATTCAATTGCCCAGTATACACCATGATCAGTGTGCATGCATACATCATTTATTACCATTTTGGGAAATTATGACCCGATTTGCGCAATCGGCAAATCCGACATCGCAAGGGTTAGGTTATATGACAATTGATTTTGATTTGATTGGCTGATTTCATTTTAACAGCAAAACAGAGACATTATGGTAGAAACACATCAAATGCACCATTAAAATCAATGAAATGGGTAGGTGCCCATCTTTCATGTTCCATTTAGGATTACACATAGTGACAAATTTTACTATGGGGGTGGCATAGATTTTCCTTGTGATTGAGTATATAAAGACATTTGAAAAAAAGAAAATAAACTATTTTCCCATACAAAAACAGTTCTCTTACAACCCACCACCACGCAGCATTCAATTTTGACAATAAAAAAAAAAAAACAAAAAAAAAAAAAAAAAAACTCCGGAGGGACAGGATTATTAGTACAAGAGGAAGAAGAAGAAGAAGAAGAAAAAAAAACATTTAAAGACCATGGGGTTTCCCTCGATTTAATTCTTTTCTCTTTTTTTTCCTTTCTTCCTTTCCTCTTTTTTTTTTTCCCTTCCTTCCTTTCTTCCTTTCTCTCACTTTTACCATCTCCATCATCATAGAGTTTCATTTTTCTCATTAAACCATTATCATTGCTACTACCAGTATTCAAATTGATCACTGAGATATTCACTTATTCTTCAACTCATCAATTTGGTTTTTTTGTGTCCAGTATCAACTTCATCTACATTTATTAGTCTTTTGATTTTTTATCGACTTTCTTTTGTAAATCATTCAAATCAAAAGTAAAAACGAATAAAAGAGATCCAAATCATAGGTATGCTACTACTCTTTGCTTTCATTCTCTCTTTTTTTTGCAGGTCGTTTTGCCATTATAGCAGTAGCTTTCTTGCGCTTCAAGTGCTTGCAAGTCGCTTAATTCATCCTTTAGATGAAAATCAAGCCTTTTTTTCGCTTCTGACTTGTCTGTCACTTCTCGCCTTCTTGGATTTCTTGCTACCATCATCTGTTGCTGCTCCTGCTTTTTGCTGCCTCTTTTTGTTGATTATCACTTTGGCTAACATTATTATTATCATTGCCTGACAGACAGTACAAACCCTTTCCCTTTCTGTCAACTTTCCTTATCACCAACCCAAAACCTCGAACTCTTTTATCTCAATCACAGCAATAGCTTGTGACAATGTAAGTACACTTATCGTGAACACCAACCCAAATTCTTTAAAACTAACAAAAAAACCTCGATAGCGAATGACCGCTAATGATGAATTAAACGAGCAGTATGCTCCCTATGATTATGTCAACACCCCAGAAAACCCCTCTTGGGCAGGCGCTCTCCCCATGAAGCAGGGTCTCTATGACCCAGAGTACGAAAAAGACGCCTGTGGTGTGGGTTTCTCATGCCACATCAAGGGTAAAATTTCCCACAAAATCATTTCCGACGCTCAGGCCCTCCTCTGCAACATGACTCATAGAGGTGCTGTCGGCTCTGATGCCCGTGATGGTGATGGTGCCGGTGTCATGACCTCCATTCCTCACAAGTTCATGGTCCGTGAGTTTGAGCGCGAGAATACCTTCAAGCTCCCTCCCCAAGGCCAGTACGCCGTCGGTAACCTGTTTTTCAAGAACGATCAAGACGTTCTTGAGCAGTCTAGAACCACCTTTGAGCAGCTCGCTGACTCCCTAGGACTCCGCGTCCTCGGCTGGAGACACGTTCCCAGAGATTCGTCCATTCTGGGACCCGCTGCTCTTTCTAGAGAGCCTCTCATTCTGCAGCCCATTGTTGTTCTTACCGAGGCATATGGTTCCGGCAACTTTCCTCAGGTCACTGACGAAGCTGAGTTTGAAAAGAACTTTGACCGTCAATTCGAGCGTCAGCTCTACGTTCTGCGTAAGCAGTCCACTCACACCATTGGTCTCCACAACTGGTTCTACATTTGCTCTCTCTCCAACAAGAACATTGTCTACAAGGGACAGCTCGCCCCTGTCCAGGTCTACAACTACTACCACGATCTCGTCAATGTCGACTACGAGGGTCACTTTGCCCTCGTCCACTCTCGTTTCTCCACAAACACTTTCCCCTCTTGGGATCGTGCCCAGCCTCTTAGATGGGCTGCTCACAATGGTGAAATCAACACTCTGCGAGGAAACAAGAACTGGATGCGTGCCCGTGAGGGTGTCATGAAGTCCGATGTTTTCGCTGAAGAGCTTGACCAGCTCTACCCTGTCATTGAAGAGGGTGGCTCTGATTCCGCTGCTTTTGACAACGTTGTCGAGCTCCTCGTCATGAACGGTGTCGTTTCTCTTCCTGAGGCTGTCATGATGATGGTTCCTGAAGCTTGGCAAAACAACCCCGACATGGACCCCAAGAAGCGTGCTTTCTACGAGTGGGCTGCCTGTCTCATGGAGCCTTGGGATGGTCCCGCTCTTTTCACCTTTGCTGACGGCAGATACTGCGGTGCCAACTTGGACAGAAACGGTCTCCGTCCTTGCCGTTACTACATTACTGATGACGATCGCATGATTTGCGCTTCCGAAGTCGGTGTCATGCACATTGACTCTGAAAAGGTTATCCAGAAGGGCCGTCTCCGCCCTGGTCGCATGTTGCTTGTTGATACCAAGGAAGGTATCATTGTCGACGATCGTGAGCTCAAGAAGAAGGTTGCTTCTCGCTTTGACTTCAAGTCTTGGATCAGCGCAAACCTCATCACCATGCCTGATATCCTGAACAAGCTCTCCAACAACCCCACCGCCCTCGCTGCCCTCAAGCCCATTTTGGACGACTCTACTGTCCAGACTGACCCTAAGCTGCAGGCCTTTGGTTACACTTTTGAGCAGCTCTCTCTTTTGCTTGCCCCCATGGCCGCTGACGGTAAGGAGGCTCTTGGTTCCATGGGTAACGATGGTCCTCTTGCATGCTTGGCTCCTCAGCCCCGTTTGATCTACGAGTACTTCCGTGAACTCTTTGCCCAGGTCACCAACCCCCCTATTGACCCCATCCGTGAGGCCATTGTCATGTCCCTTGAGTGCTACATTGGACCCCAGGGCAACTTGCTTGAAATGAAGCCCAACCAGTGCAACCGTTTGCTCATGAAGTCTCCTGTTTTGTCCATTGAGGAGTTTGCTTCCCTGGCTCACTTGCCCACTTACTACCCTACCTGGACTATCAGCACCATTGACATTACTTACCCCAAGTCTGAGGGTGTTGCCGGTTACACCCGTGCTTTGGACAGAATCTGCCAGGAGGCTTCCCAGGCCATTGCCAACAACAACAAGATGATCATCATCTCTGACAGAAACACCTCTGCCGATCGCGTTGCCGTGTCTGGTCTCATTGCCACTGGTGCCGTCCACCACCATCTCGTCCGCCAGAAGCAGCGTTCCAAGGTTGCCCTTGTTGTTGAGACTGCCGAGGCCAGAGAGACCCACCACATTTGTGTCCTCGTTGGCTACGGTGCTGATGCCGTCAACCCCTACTTGGCCATTGAGACTCTGCTCAAGATGAACCGTGAGGGTCTCCTCAAGGAGAACCTTGCCGACAGCAAGGTCATTGAGAACTACAAGCACTCTATTGATGGCGGTATTCTCAAGGTCATGTCCAAGATGGGTATTTCCACTTTGGCCTCTTACAAGGGTGCCCAGATTTTCGAGGCTCTTGGTATTGATAACTCTGTTGTCGACCGCTGCTTTGCTGGTACTGCCTCCAGAATCAAGGGTATCACCTTTGAGTACATTGCTCAGGACGCCATTGCCCTTCACGAGCGTGGTTTCCCCTCGCGCTCCACCGTTGCTCCCAAGACCCTTCCCGAGTCTGGTGAGTACCATTACCGTGACGGTGGTGATGCTCACGTTAACGCTCCTGCTGCTATTGCTCACATTCAGGATGCCGTCCGTAACAAGAACGAGAAGGCTTACGACGAGTACTCCAAGAAGGAGTACGAGGCCATTAAGAACTGTACTCTTCGTGGTCTTTTGGACTTCAACTTTGAGGGCTGCAACCCCATTCCTATTGACCAGGTTGAGCCTTGGACTGAGATTGTCCAGCGTTTCGTCACTGGTGCCATGTCTTACGGTTCCATTTCCATGGAGTCCCACTCTACTCTTGCCGTCGCCATGAACCGTCTTGGTGGTAAGTCCAACACTGGTGAGGGTGGTGAAGATCCCGAGCGTTCCATTGTCAACGAGTCTGGTGATACCATGCGCTCTGCCATTAAGCAGATTGCCTCTGGCCGTTTCGGTGTTACCTCTCACTACTTGTCTGACGCTGATGAGCTTCAGATTAAGATGGCTCAGGGTGCTAAGCCCGGTGAGGGTGGTGAGCTTCCTGGCCACAAGGTCTCCAATTCCATTGCAAAGACCCGTCACTCTACTCCTGGTGTCGGTCTCATTTCTCCTCCTCCTCATCACGATATTTACTCTATTGAGGATCTCAAGCAGCTCATTTACGATCTCAAGTGCTCCAACCCCCGTGCTCGTGTTTCCGTCAAGCTCGTGTCTGAGGTCGGTGTCGGTATCGTCGCCTCTGGTGTTGCCAAGGCCAAGGCCGACCACATTTTGGTTTCTGGCCACGATGGTGGTACTGGTGCCTCCAGATGGACTGGTATCAAGTACGCTGGTCTTCCTTGGGAGCTTGGTCTTGCCGAGACTCACCAGACTTTGGTTCTTAACGATCTCCGTGGCCGTGTTGTTGTCCAGACTGACGGTCAGCTTAGAACCGGTCGTGATGTTGCCATTGCCTGTTTGCTTGGTGCCGAAGAGTGGGGTTTCGCTACCACTCCTTTGATTGCCATGGGATGCATTATGATGAGAAAGTGCCACCTCAACACCTGCCCTGTCGGTATTGCTACCCAGGACCCTGAGCTCCGCAAGAAGTTCGAGGGTACCCCTGAGCATGTCATTAACTTCTTCTACTACATCTCCAACGAGCTCCGTCAGATCATGGCTAAGCTTGGTTTCAGAACCATTAACGAGATGGTGGGTCGTGCTGAGAAGCTGCGTGTCCGTGAGGATCTCCGCAACACCAAGACTGCCAACTTGGATCTTACTCCTATCCTTACTCCTGCTCACACCCTGAGACCTGGCGTTGCTACCCGCAATGTCCGCAAGCAGGACCACAGACTCCATGTCAGACTTGATAACAAGCTCATTGATGAGGCTGAGATCACTCTCGAGAAGGGCCTCCCTGTCAACATTGATGCTCAGATCATCAACACCGACCGTTCCATGGGTTCCACTCTTTCTTACAGAATTTCCAAGAAGTTCGGTGAGCACGGTCTGCCCAACGACACTGTCCACGTCAATGTGTCTGGTTCTGCTGGTCAGTCCTTTGGTGCCTTCCTGGCTCCTGGTATTACTTTGGAGCTTGAGGGTGATGCTAACGATTACGTTGGAAAGGGTCTTTCTGGTGGTCGCATTATTGTCTACCCCCCTACCAACTCTACCTTCAAGGCTGAGGAGAACATTATCATTGGTAACACCTGTTTGTACGGTGCCACCTCTGGTACTTGTTTCTTCCGTGGTATCGCTGCTGAGCGTTTCGCTGTCCGTAACTCTGGTGCCACTGCTGTCGTTGAGGGCTGTGGTGACCACGGTTGTGAGTACATGACTGGAGGTCGTGTCGTTGTCCTTGGTGGCACTGGCCGCAACTTCGCTGCCGGTATGTCTGGTGGTATTGCCTACGTTCTTGACATGGGCCAGGAGTTCATTAACAACGTCAACACCGAGATGGTTGAGCTCTGCCCTCTTGAGGACCCTGCTGAGATTGCTTTTGTCCGTGGTCTCATTGAGGATCACCGTCACTACACTGGCTCTGAGCTTGCGGACCGCCTGCTCACTGACTTTAACCGTGTTCTTAACCGCTTTGTCAAGGTTTTCCCTACTGACTACAAGCGTGTTCTTGAGGAGGAGAAGCAGAAGGCTCTTGCTGCCAAGAAGTCTGAGATGACTGGTCTCTTCCACAACATTAAGAATGACCCTGAGGCTGATGCCACTCACGGCGAGATCAAGCGCTCCAAGACTCCTCTTCCCACGCACGAGCCCAAGGTCGCTGATCTTGAAGACACCATCCTTGACCACAAGGCTGAGACCAAGAAGGCCAATGTCCTCAAGCTCGACAAGACCAAGGGTTTCAAGCTTTACAAGCGCCGCGCTGAGAAGTACAGAGCCCCTGCTGACCGTACCAAGGACTGGGCTGAGCTGTCTACCCGTCTTACCAAGGAGGAGCTCAAGTACCAGACTGCTCGATGCATGGACTGTGGTGTTCCTTTCTGCCAGTCTGACACTGGTTGCCCCATCTCCAACATTATTCCCAAGTGGAACGAGCTTGTTTTCAAGGACAGATGGTACGATGCTTTGCAGCGTCTGCTGATGACCAACAACTTCCCCGAGTTTACTGGTCGTATCTGTCCTGCTCCTTGTGAGGGTGCTTGTGTCCTTGGTATCAACGAGGACCCTGTCGGCATCAAGTCTGTTGAGGCTGCCATTATTGACCATGGTTTCGAGATGGGCTGGATTGTCCCCACTCCTCCTACCACCAGAACTGGCAAGTCTGTTGCCGTTATTGGTTCTGGACCTTCTGGTCTTGCCTGCGCTGATATGCTTAACCGTGCCGGTCACTCCGTCACTGTTTACGAGCGTGCTGACCGCGCTGGTGGTCTGCTCATGTACGGTATTCCCAACATGAAGCTCGACAAGCGCATTGTTGACCGAAGAGTTAACTTGATGCGTGATGAGGGTGTCAAGGTTATCTGCAACACCACCATCGGTGAGGACATCACCGTTGAGGAGCTGCAGTCTAGCAACGACGCTGTTGTCTTTGCTGCTGGTTCTACCATTGCCCGTGACCTGCCCATCCCTGGCCGCAGTCTCAACAACATTATGTTTGCCATGCAGCTGCTCAAGTGGAACACCAAGTCTCTGCTTGACGGTGACATGGAGGGCGTTCGTGAGCTGCTCCACGGCAAGAACGTTGTTGTCATTGGTGGTGGTGATACCGGTAATGACTGTATCGGTACCTCTGTCCGCCACGGCGCCAAGTCCGTTGTCAACTTTGAGCTGCTGCCCAAGCCTCCTGCCACCCGTGGTAAGGACAACCCATGGCCCCAGTGGCCCCGTATCTTCCGTGTCGACTACGGTCACACTGAAGTTACCTCCCACTACGGCAAGGATCCTCGTGAGTACTGCATTCTCTCCAAGGAGTTTGTTGGTGACGAGGATGGCAATGTCAAGGGTATCAAGACTGTCCGCGTTGAGTGGAAGCAGTCCGAGTCCGGTGCCTGGCAGATGGCTGAGGTTCCCAACTCTGAGGAGTTCTTCCCTGCTGAGGTTGTGCTGCTCTCCATGGGTTTCGTGGGCCCTGAGGCTCAGAAGCTGTCTGTCGAGCGTGATGGCCGCGGTAACATCAAGACCGCTGCCCCTGGCGGATACAAGATCAAGGACAACCTGTTTGCTGCTGGTGACTGTCGCCGTGGCCAATCGTTGGTTGTCTGGGGTATCCAAGAAGGTCGCCAGGCCGCTCGCGAGGTTGACTTGTACTTGGAGAAGAACACTCAGCTCCCTGGCAGCGGATCTATTCTGCAGCGCGACTTCAAGCAAGTGGAGTAAGAAGCTTGCTTATTTTCAATGATTAAAATTTTTAAGACGTTTATGTGTGATGTATTTTTTGGAATTGCTATTAGAATAAATGATTACAATAATTAATGAGTTTATAACTTGTAACACTTGGTAGGATGGAAAGCATCGTGGACGTATAACAGCAGCCATTGGGAGGTTTATAGACAAAGGTTGGGAGTGAAAAAAAAATTTGATCCATCACGCACATTCACATCACCATGGGCAGACTACCAAACATCATTGTGACCGGCACACCTGTACGTTTTCTCATGGACTGAATAAAGAAAATTGCTAACAATTCTATTGTTCTAGGGTACAGGCAAAACCAGCCATGCACAGCTCATCGCCGAGCGCATGCCTGACCTGACCTACTTCCCCATCAACCAAATCGCCAAAGAGCGCAACTGCTTCAGTGGCTACGACGAAGAGCGCCAGTCCGACATCGTCGACGAGGACAAGCTCCTCGACGCTATTGAGGAGGACCTCGAGCGCGGCGGCCTCATCATTGACTGGCACGTGTGCGACCTGTTCCCGGAGCGCCTGATCGATTTGGTCCTGGTCCTCCGTGCTGCAACTGACCAACTCTACGATAGGTACAAGGAGAGAGGGTACGCTGAGAACAAGTTGCAGGAGAATCTGGATGCGGAGATTATGGAGGTCTTGCTGCAGGAGGCGAGGGAGAGCTATGAGGAGGAGGTGGTAGTGGAGTTGTGGAGTAATGAGGTGGACGAGATGGAGAGTAATGTGGAGCGGGTGGTGTCCTGGCGCGAGGCATGGGATGCTGAGCACAAGGACGACGAGTAACTCTTTAGAACAGTCTATATTTCTTCTATATTTAAAACAAAAAAATTGGCTTTGATCTATCCTGTTAGGCCCATAAAGGTGTGGTCGATCGAGGTATGTGTAAGTAGAGTTTACTCTTCGAGGGACTCTAGGAAGACCTTCAACTTCTGCAACGCCAAATACCGATGCGAGATCTTATTCTTCAGCTCTCCATCCATCTCCGCATACGTCAAGTCATACCCCTTCGGTTCAAACACCGGGTTCCACCCAAAGTTCTCACCTCCCCTCGGGCTCACAATGCTGCCCTCCTGGATACCCTGGAACAGCTTCACCTCCTGGCCCGGCCCTGCGCAGTAAGCAAACGTGCACACAGCCTCTGCCGTCTTGTCCTCAAACCCGGCCAGCATGTCGTACAGGCCCTGGTTGCCAACGGCTTCCAAGAACCACTTGATGTAGGGGCCCGGTAGGCCCTTGAGAGCGTTGAAGGACAAGGCAGTGTCTTCGACGAGGACGGGTCCGTTGAGGGCAGCAGCAGCGGCGAGAGCTTTGGCGGTGCTGACTTCGGCAATAGTGCCTTGGATCTCAACGAGGTCAAGCTTGTGGCTGGTGAGCTTGCCTTCTGAGCCGAGAATGTCGTTGGTTTCTCTCAGCTTGTTGGCGTTGCCTATAGCCGTTTGGTTAGCGGTAAACTTGAGAGCTTGGAGATTGAGAGGACTTACCGGTGACAAATACAATTTTGGAGGCCATGATTGAAATATTCAAAGAAGTAGAAGTGTTTGCTTGAATTGAAACGAAGGTGGTTATGTGAGAGTAATCTTTGTTATCTATCTAGATCACATTCAAAAATTTCAACGTTTGAGATTTTCCTTGATGACTCGTCTAAACATTACAAGTCCCAAGTCCCAAGTCATAAGCCTTTAAATCCATAGATCACAAAAAGTCTATTGTAATGAGCTCTACATCTATGGCAGTAAGTCTAAGCCTTTTCATTCAAACCCTTCAGAATGGAATCGATGACCTTGACCACAGTCAAAACCTCCTCATGTGTATTGTAAAAATGGTTGGGCGCCAATCTGATCACATCCGGCTGCCGTTCGTCACTGATAATCCCACGCTCGTCCAACGCAGCAAAGACAGCCTGCATAGTGCCCGACCCTGGCGGCAAGAACAGCAGCGACAGCTGCGCACCCCGCTGCAAAGGATCTGACGGTGTGATAATCGTGAACCCCTTCTTGGTGCTGGATTTGTGGTCCGCCAGAGGCGTGTAGCTGGGCAAGGACTCGAGCAGCGCAAAGAGGTAGCCGGTCAGGCTGAGGGACCGGGCGCGCAGGGGCTCCATCCCGCCAGCAGCGGCGTAGGTTTTGAGAGACTCGTAGATGCAGACGGTGTTGAGCACAGAAGGGTTCGACATGCGGAAGCCGGCGGCACCGGGAATGGGGTCGAACCGGTCGAGCATTGCGAATCTGGTTGCAGGGTTGTTGCCCCACCAGCCTGCGAGACGAGCGCCCGAGCTGCTGCCATTGCCGCGGTTAGGGAGCACGGCATCACTGTGAACAAACACACCGCCAATGCTGCCGGGCCCCGAGTTGAGGTACTTGTAGGAGCAGAAGACTGCAAAGTCGACGCCCCAGTCGTGCAGACTCAAGGGCACATTGCCGACAGCGTGCGCTAGGTCCCAGCCCACAATGCAGCCCTTAGCCTTACCAGCCTTGGTAATAGCCTCAATGTCAAACAGCTGACCAGTGTAGAACTGGATACCAGAAAACATGACCACCGCGATCTGGTCGCCGTGCTCCTCAATTGTCTTTAAAATATCCTCAGTTCGTAGCGTGTACTCGCCCTCACTCTCCCTCGGGGCCAACGCAATAAGAGCATCCTCTGGCTCAAACCCATGCAGCTGGACCTGGCCCTGAAACGCATACGTATCGCTCGGGAACGCCTTGGCCTCGTACAAGATCTTGTACCTGCCCTTTGGATCCGGTTTGTAGAAGGCCGAGAGCATAGTGTGGAGGTTTCCCGTGAGGGTGTTCATGATCGCCACCTCGGAGACGTCTTTTGCTCCGAGGACGGGTGCGAGGAGGGGGCCGACAGGGTCGTCGATGGAGACCCAGGGCTCGCGACCGTCGGGGCGCCGGAAGTGGGAGACGACGCCCTGGTCCTGCCAGGCTTGAAGCTCGGCGTTGACAGCGGCAGCGGTTGACTTGGGCATGAGGCCAAGCGAGTTGCCGCAGAAGTAGATTGATTGAGCGTCGGCGTCTGCATCGGTGATCGCGGGGAGGTTGAGTGATCTCAGTGTGGGGATAGCGAAGAGGTGAGCGTGGGACGGGTACTTCTTGTCCAGGGCCCTTGCGTGCTCGATCGAGTCAAGAGATGGTTCTGCCGACATTGTATACGGAAAATTGAGGATATTCTATGGGTCAGTAAAAGGTCAATGAGTTTGAATGAAAGATGGAGAGTTTGTGTAGACCTGAGTAATATACGGCTCGAGTTGACTGACTTGACTGTCGGCGTTGAGGAGTCAGGGTAAGTTGAATGAAAAATGACTGATGAGTCTCGCTTGAGTATGGCAGCGGCAGTTGGACTGGACTGGGGAAGCTGCGTTATGAGGGCCGGATTTCGACTGAAATTTAGTAACTGCTGGAATACTTGATTCTTTTCATTCCAAGGCTCAATTGAATTATGTCTACTAAGAAATCATGTCTGTTTACTTGGTGGCCTATATAGTCCTTGACTTCTACCAGTTCAATTTGATTTGTAACTGATTTCATCATTTATTTCCTTCGTTGATTTTTTTTTATTTTATTTTTTTTCATCCACTCGCAGGGCTTCCTCTTTTGACCACCACCACCACCCTTATTCAACTCGACTACTGACGGTCACTGTGTTCTTGACAGGTCTACTGATTTATAAGGTTGAACACTTGCGAAACTGGGCATCCGAATTTTCTGTAGGGTTTTTCTGTTATATTCCCTCGGGCCCTCTCTATAGTCTTGATTTTTCATTGGAATCAAGCGGACTAAATCACCGTCTTTTCTGACTTTTCCGACTTTTGTCTACAACCACAAAACTACCAAAATAATGCCAGCACGATCGCAAATAGGTCGCATGGGTATGTTGATCCGTCAATTTCATTGTTATCAACGGGATATAGTGCTAACCAGCAGCAGGCCAAAGCAGCAGCGGGCTGTTATGGGGATCAGGGCCTAATCAACCGTCACCGGCTCTCAGCAGTTCACGGACAGGGCAGCAGTCCTTTGCGCAAGCGGCAGTAAACAACATTAATGGAGGCTCATCATCGCTGTCAAGTGCGTTTGGCGGCCTGAGCGGGCAGCCCTCATCGTCGGCACTCGGCGGAGACCACCTGCCGCATCAACCTCAACAAGTGACGACACTGGATCCTTCTGATTTTCCGGCACTAGGCGCCGCCGTGGGTTCACATATCCAGCAACTGCCGCCACCGCCGCCGCAACAGCAGCAAGCATCGCAGCAACATCAAGCAGTAGGCAGTTCAGGGCAGAGCCTGACTCAGGGCACTCTGTTCTCAGGCCAAACAACAACGACGGATCCTAGTCTAAGCGCGAGTAATAGCATTAGCAGTAGTCGGATGACATCAGCAGCAGGGCCACCCGGGCTGCAGGGCAGGACGATGGCGCCTTTGTCACAAGCGGTGGGCGGCCCAAGGCCTAGCAGCAGCGACGAGTTCCCGGCACTGCCTGATTCAGCAAAGGTATGACTACAATAGCAGGATTGGTAAAAAAATATAGCTTTGCTAACATTGATAGGAAACGAAAGGTAATAACCAGCGCGACATGGAAAAGTTTGGAATGAACGGACTGCAAGGCGTGATTCGAATGGAAAACAACGATCAGACGGCCGTAGCGATTGGCAATGATCTGACCAGCCTAGGGCTGGACGTGAACCCCAATGGGTGAGTCCATCTTGTTGTGTGGTGATCTGCATTTTTCTGCACCCATATATACTAACCCGTGGTATAGCACATGGATCACCAAATCCTTTGCTTCTCCCTGGCTCGAAGCCGCTCGCTTCAAACCGGAGCCCGCTTTCAAACTGCCCGCGTGCTACGACGTTCCCTCTGCCGTGTCGCAGCAGCAAAAGATTCAAACGTTTTCGGACGAGACGCTATTCTACATTTTCTACACCATGCCCCGGGACGCCATGCAGGAGGCCGCTGCTGTAGAGCTGACGAATCGCAATTGGCGGTACCACAAGGAGCTCAAGATGTGGCTGACGAAAGATCCACTGAGCGAGCCAATACAGCAGTCTGGCCAGGCGGAGCGGGGCATTTATATATTCTTTGACCCCCAGGCATGGGAGAAAGTCAAGGTAAGTTTTTTTTTTTTTTTTTTTTTTACCTTTCTTCTACAACAGTGATTATTGATTGAGTGAGTGAAATGAATGCTAATGAGATGAAATAGCGAGAATATTATTTATTCTACCCTGCAATTGCATGATGACGAGCGACAACTTATCAAAAATACCAGACAGGAAGCAAAAACACAAGAGACAATTGAGTTGAGATATACTCAGAGGACAAAAGTAACAAGAGTTGTATAAAAAAACGAATAATAAAAATATTTCAACATGTTTTTAGCAATGAGAGATTGGAATATGTATCTAAGGAGGCCAAGCTATTCTATAGTGCTGGTACTACCTTCTTGTGTTCATATGCCCCTCCTCGATGATGGACATCTCGATTTGATCTTTGACGTCCTTTAAGGAGTTGAAATATTTCACAAGATTCAAGGTCATGGATCTGTGTGGTTTTTATTATTCAATTACGTCATAATTAGTCCTTCATTGAAATGCAAGTGTTCACGTGGGTAACTGCGCATTGTTTGAGATCTGAGTGGTTGCCAGTCGTTATAATATGGTTGTTGTCATGACAACAAACAGCTTTTTGTGATCGTGATGGGTGTTGTTGATAAATTTCCTTTTTTGGGTTGAGTATGGGCAATTTTACTTTGTATGTGCTTATGCAAGCATCTACATACAAAATTTTTTCAAATTTAACATGTAGAGCTGGTTACAAACAGTTGCAGTCTGTGCTGTAACTGATCAACTATGGTAGTAGCGTTGCAGGAGAGAATTTTATATGCTATCAGACCTAAAAAAAATAAAAAAAGACGTTGGTGTCCTGTTTCTGTTCTGCTCTGCTCTATATTCTGTCGTTTAAAAAACGCCGTAGTAATAATATATAGCCTAGACCTTAAATATTTTTGTGATTTCTCATAGTAAAAAGAACAAAAAAGGTTAAAAATAACTTTTGGGTGTTGGCCATAATGAGAAGAAAAAATAACAAAAAAATAAAAATAAAAATAAAAAAAAAAAATTAAATAAAAAAAAAAAAAAATCCCAACCAACGCTCTCCTTCTCTCATTCTCTCTTTCACCACCTCATCACTCTCTCCCTTCATTCTTTTCTTCTCCTACTAACCACTTCCTTTCCTCATTCACCACGGTATTTACTACTAATAGTATTGCCAACACCGCCAAATAAACAAACACCCAACTTTTTTAAGGTGTGCTCGACCTTTCGTTCCACCTGTTTCAGATCGTTTCACCCTTCCTAAAATCTTTGGTAAACTCAGGAGTACTAGTACAACCCTTAACATTACTACTACTACTCCAACCTTCCACCTTCGCTTAAAACCTTCCTCTTCTTATCTTTCACTCACTCACTGAACTCTCAGTATTTGAGTTGAGTTTGATTATTCTGTGGTTCCAACTAAAAGCAAAAATCTAAAATTACCAGTAAGTACTCAAAATAACATCAAGCTTGTTACTCCTTCCTTTCTAACCAACACTTTTCTTTCTCTCTCAACAGTGGACAGAGATCAAAGGAACTACTACGATATGGAGGCCTCGGGCCACAAGACGGAGATGTCCAGAAAAAAGTCTCTCGTTAGACCTGACAGAGCCCGCATGGACCCATCTCACCCTCAATACCACTATGCCCAGCGCACAGCCCAACAGGCAAACATGAACGTCCAGCCTTCAGCAACTGGTAATGATCCGCATCTTCAAGAGTTTCCCACCAATGCCGACATTCCGCTGACAGACATGCCTCGTTCCCAGCCGCTGCAAAATGTCAGGGAAGTTGAGAACTACTCTCCCGATGTTTACGAGCCAAGAGGCTACCCCGTCAATGACAACCGCTCTTCGGAAGAAGAGTACCCTTACACTCAAGAAATGGAAAAGGACAACTATGGCCAGCCCGCCCAAACTTACAGCCCACAGCAGTACGGTAACCAGGAAGTTCAAACCGGCACTATCGACGCAGACACGTTGCTCAACTCAAAACGACTCAGTGCCTCCGCTGCTAAGAATAAGCAAAAGGACAAACGACCCGGTCCTCCTCCTTCTCTTTGGAGAATGTACTGCTACCTCATCACCTTCTGGGCTCCGCCTTTTATTCTGAAACGATGTGGTATGCCTACTAGAGACCGTCAAATTGCGTGGAGAGAGAAGATCGGTCTCATCACCATCATTCTCTACATTGCAACGTTTGTTGCTTATCTTACCTTTGGTTTTACTGCTACTGTTTGCAATGCTAATGTTGTTCGTCTCAGAAATAATGAGGTCAACACTGGAATGCTTATTATTCATGGACATGTCTACGACCTGTCTTCGTCAACTCACCCTGCAGCCTTTGGAGTTCCTCCCAACTCAAACATTCTTTACCCTCCCGTCAATGCCGGTGGACAGGATGCTTCGTTCCTTTTCCAAAACGTCAATGGCCACTGCTTGAATGTTCTCACCCCCAAGGATAATGCATCTATTCCTCACTCTGGCAACGAGCTCGCTTTTTACATGCCCTGCCGCCCCTTCGCCCAGGACGGTTCCACCCAGCCCAACTTTACCACTCAGTATTACAATGGCTGGGCGTGCCATACTTCATCTGTCGCCCGTCAAGCCCTGTATAACTTGAAGATTGCTGGTGAAGTCTATTTCACCTGGGACGATATTCGCAACTCTTCTCGTAACTTGATTGTTTTCAACGGTAACGTTATTGATTTGGATCTGATCAACTGGATTGACACCGATTCCGTCAATGTCCCCCAGCGCTTTTATGATCTCCAACAGGACTCTACCGTTAGAGGTATCGATGTTTCTCAGATCATGGCTCAGGGTGAAGACCGCAGAGTTATTAGATGTCTTACCGATATTGCCATGGTCGGTTTTATTGACTCTGACCAAATCGGCTGTCTCGCTTCCAAGGTTGTTCTCTACGTTTCTTTGGTTTTTATTCTTGGTATTGTAGTCATCAAGTTTATGTTTGCCGTTTTCTTCAGATGGTTTGTCTCCGGTAAGCAGGGTGCCAACTACATGAACAACAAGCAGCTCGCTAAGCACGACAACGAGATTGAAGACTGGTCCAACAACATGTACGCCCAAGGCCCTGTCAAGAACGCATCTTCTCTCAAGCCGTTTGCTACTCAGACCAACCGCTCTTCTTTCCGCCCTCGTAACTCCATGGGTCCTGGTAACATTACCATGGCCACTCAGGTGCCTTCGTCTTCCACCTCCAAGTTGATTCCTACAGGAACATACCTGAACGAAACTGTTGGCTCGAGAAGCTCTCTTTTCGCCCCTGATGATCCTTACAGAACAAAGTCTTTCAACGGCGATACCTCTTACATGGGCGCTACCGTGGAAGGCAGCTATAGCGAGAACTCGATTGAGCCCGGCTCTCCCGACTACCTCGTTCCCCA
Source organism: Geotrichum histeridarum (assembly GCA_030566085.1). Taxonomy (NCBI): domain Eukaryota; kingdom Fungi; phylum Ascomycota; class Dipodascomycetes; order Dipodascales; family Dipodascaceae; genus Geotrichum; species Geotrichum histeridarum. The sequence continues at coordinate 174,565 of JAJMHO010000020.1, forward strand.
GCCTCCCATTGACTACCAGCCTTTTGGATTCCCCTTGGCCCATACTTTGTGTCTGGTCACTGCGTACTCCGAGTCTGTTGAAGGTCTGCGAACCACGCTTGATTCCGTTGCTACCACCGACTACCCCAACTCCCACAAACTGATTCTTGTTATTTGTGATGGTCTTATTAAGGGTGCCGGTAACGACATGACTACCCCCGAGATTGTGCTTTCCATGATGAAGGATTTCACTGAGCCTCCTGAGTCGGTTCAGCCTTACTCCTACGTTTCCGTCGTCAGTGGTGCCAAGCGTCATAACATGGCCAAGGTCCACGCTGGTTTCTACAAGTACGATAACAACACCATGGATCCCTCTAAGCAGCAGCGTGTTCCCATGCTGACTATCATCAAGTGTGGTACCCCTGCCGAGCAGAATACTCCCAAGCCTGGTAACAGAGGTAAGCGTGACGGTCAGATCATTCTCATGAGTTTCTTGCAACGCGTCATGTTTGACGAGCGTATGACCGAGCTCGAGTATGAAATGTTTAATGGTATTTGGAAGATTGCAGGTGTGGCGCCAGACTTTTATGAGATCGTACTCATGGTTGATGCAGATACGAAAGTGTTCCCGGATTCTATAACGCACATGGTGGCTGAAATGGTAAAGGACCCAGAAATCATGGGTCTGTGTGGAGAGACTAAGATTGGAAATAAGAGAGACTCCTGGGTTTCCATGATTCAAGTGTTTGAGTACTACATTTCGCATCACCAGTCCAAGGCCTTTGAGTCTATCTTTGGAGGTGTCACATGTTTGCCCGGATGTTTCTGTATGTACCGTATCAAGGCTCCCAAGGGTGATGAAGGCTACTGGGTTCCTATCTTGGCCAACCCTGATATTGTTGAGAGATATGCTGAGAATGTCGTCGACACTCTGCATAAGAAGAATCTGTTGCTGCTTGGTGAGGATCGTTACCTTTCCAGTTTGATGTTGCGAACTTTCCCCAAGAGAAAACAGATTTTCGTGCCCAAGGCTGCCTGCAAGACCATTGTACCTGATACCTTTAGCGTGCTGCTGTCGCAGCGTCGTCGTTGGATTAACTCGACTGTGCATAACCTGATGGAACTGGTTCTGGTCCGTGATCTTTGTGGTGTGTTCTGTATTTCTATGCAGTTTGTTGTCTTCATTGAGCTCGTTGGTACCCTTGTTCTTCCTGCTGCTATCTCGTTCACTATCTACGTCATTATTATCTCGATTGTGCGCAAGCCCACGCCCGTTTTGTCCCTGGTTCTGCTGGCTCTGATTTTAGGTCTGCCTGGTGTGCTGATTGTAATCACAGCCTCAAGACCATCTTACGTCTTCTGGATGCTCATCTACTTGATGTCTTTGCCCATTTGGAATTTCGTGCTCCCTGTCTACGCGTACTGGAAGTTTGATGACTTTTCATGGGGTGACACTCGTACCATTGCGGGTGGCGACAAGGGCGGCCACGACGAGACTGAGGGTGAGTTCGATTCAAGTCAAATCACAATGAAGCGCTGGCGCGACTTTGAGCGGGACAACCACCGCCTTGCTGCTGCCAACGCTGCGCACCACCAGCACGGACACCCTGCGTCTTTGCATTCCCAGATGAACTGGATGAATGATAATGGCAGCAGTGCACTTGGTGCTGGCTCAGCGGGTATGGAGGATCCTAACTTCCCGTCGCCGCCGTTGCAGGGTATGAGAAACCACTCGGCTACGCCTGTGTCGGAGTTTTCGGATATGAGACATGCGACGGCTGACTCTCTTCACAATGTCATTTAAATCCGGAATGTCTTCCATGCTTCAAAACCATTTCTTCACCCCTCTCCTCTTTTCATCTTGCCTCTCCATCTTATTTTGACCACATTAAATTTCATGTAGTTTCATATAGGGGGTACCTGTATCGGCCTCCCACTTTTTATAGTTCATTTTTTATTTTGAGAAATTATCATCAGATTTTATAAACATTTGTATCGACTTCTGTAACGTCATTATATTTATTAAAGGAATCATTAGCAATCCTGGATTAACTCGTACTGGTAGTAACTAGTTGATTAACTTGAGGGAGTAACTATATTAAAGGAAAAGAACAAACGAAAAGACGAGATAAAAAGAAGAAAGACTAATGTATATATGAACAAGAACGAAAAAATTAAGTAAAACAAGGATAATTACTGCGGTTCTAGAGCGTCAAGGACACTGATCTGCCTTATGGATGAATACTCTTGGCCTGCCCAATCTTCAACAACAGCATCTGCAACAAATTCAAAATAGGCTTATCGTTTTCAGCAATAGGAATGGCCTTCACAATCAGCGGGAACAGCGGCACCAGCGTCGTCGACATCTCAGTCTGCTGGCCGGTACCTGTGCTACCAACTTCAACCACAAGTTCAAGGGCCTTGACAAGCTCGCGACGCTGAATCTTAGGCATTGGCAATTTGCCTCTTAGAGGGTGGTCGGTTATGAACAAGTACAAGACCAGCGCGACTCTGAGCGTCAAGTACTCTGTTGCAAGCTCTGCAATGTCAGCCTGCTCCTCGCCAGTCTTGCTGCTACCCTTGGACGTAGCAGGTGTGGTACCAGGGGTAGCCAGCAGCGCTAACGCAGCCATACAGATATAGGCCAAGTTCTGTCTGGGCTTAGGCACGAGCTTAACCGTGGACCCGAAGAACGTGTTGCTGACAATATAGGCGACGGCCTCGCGGGGCGGCAGGATAAGCGCCAGTTCCTTGTCTGAGTCCTGGAGTGAAGCAATCACGGGCGTCGACGACTTGGCCAAAAACCGGGGCATGTCGTAGATGAAAGACGCTTGGAAGAGGGCTTGCAGAACCTTGATCCAGAAGGAGCTGGGCACGGAAACGCCCAGCTCTGCTACTGTGCGGGCGCTTGAGCCTTCTTCTGAAGTTGATGTAATGAAAAACTTGATGAAGGTATTGTAGCTTTCAATGTCGAAGGCTTCGAATTCAGCGCTTGCCTGTAGGCTTTGCAGCTCAGGCGAGGAGGCCGCTTTATTTGATTTCAGCACATTGTGGCCAGCCAACAAAATGCCCACAGCACCATCCGCAAACAAGTCCCAAAGCTCCAGTACCTGCGCGGATGCCTCACCGGGGGCTGTCGCAAACACCACAATCGCCATCTCCACCAATTCCAAAAACCTCGTCGTCGCCAGCTGCCACAACTGTGGCTTACCACCTGGAATAATGTACCCATTAAACTTAGCATTAATCGGAATCAGCAGCGCTTGTGTCACCTGGACTGCCGTGCCTGTCACAAAACTCTCCGGATACTGCTTGGCCTGTTCCAGAGACGTCTTGAGGTACTGCAAGGCGTGCACCGACAATGCCACAAACGTGGGTCGCCTGAACTGCTCTTTGTTCGTGGGTACGCTTGCTAGCTCTGCAATATTCGCAAGCACGGTTTCGTCAAAGGGCAGGGCCACGAGCTTGGCCAGCAACTTGAGGACCTGCTCGCTGTTATGCAGGCTGTCCAACTTGATCGACTCAATCTCCTTCAGCGCAGCAGCCTGCAGCGGCGACAAGTGGTCTCGGTCAGACGAGTATGGAGACAACACAGGATAAGTCGCGCATTTCTGCAAGACATTCACCGCAGCAGTAATCCTTTCTTGGGGAAACTGTTTCGTGATTCTTGCCAACATGGCATGCAGTTCGACTAACGCCGTGTAGGTATCCTGAGCTGCTTTGGGGGTGCTCGTGTTGGGTGTAATCGCCTGGCTCACCCAGAATTCCCAAGTTCTATCAATGCAGTTTTCTGGGAACTCGATGTTTTGCTTCGAGACACCTTCCAGGATGGTATAAAGCGATTTGTATACAGAATGCGACACATTGAGTCTGTTTCTAGCTGTGAACTTTTGGAAATGGTCCAGTAGACGGGTCCACAGCTGTTCAAAGTGCGACTCTTTCACAAAGATTGGCATGAATGTAGAGTAAGTATTGCCCAAGCCCGCAAACGACAAACTTAGGGTTTCGCACCACTCTGTATCAACAGTCTCTGTATGAGCTGCACCCGAGAAAGGATCGTGGCTCATGATAGCTTCCAGGACAATCACTTGACAGGCCTTCCAAACTCTTGGAGGCAGCTGGCTGCCATGAGCTTCAAAGATTCTAAACAAGATTTGCACTGCGCCGTTTCTGACTTGCGGCCGAGAATCATATGCAATAGCAGCTAGTCTCAACAATGCAATCATCCAAAGTGCATTCAAACTGTCTGAAGGATTGGACTTCTGTGACATCTCGAACAAGTCTTGCTTGGTCAAAACCTCAGAAGACAAATCGACAGAAACATCTTCACCCAGAATAGATCTCAGATTATCCGACACAATCCAAAAGAAACTGATAGAAGTAAAAGAGATATTCAAATCACCTTCTTGATGACAGAACTTGTAAAGTGTGTCAATCAACCGAATCAAACAAGATGTAGGCAAATTTTCCAAAAAGTCGTTGCAGATCAGTTGCAAAGACTCAAAGCCAGACTTGACTAAATAGTTGGAGCGTTCCAATAACAATCGGCGGTTTTGCACCTCCATATTGATTGGTCCCTCTGGAAGCCAGCCAAAAACTGTATCAATGATATCAAACACAATATCCCATCCTTTTTGCAGAGTGCCGCCGCACTGATCCAGAATTTTGTTCAAGTAGTCAATAGCCATAACATGTAGCTTACTTTCAACGGTAAGCAAACTGATGGTTCCATCTGGAGGCAATCCCAACACTACTACTTTCTTGACCTCCTCGGTAAGAGTAGTCAAAACCAGGTCTTGTGCCCTTTGTGATAGTTCAGAGTTTTGCTCTTTCTGTAAATCTGCAGCAGCAAAACTGTTTTTGCGAATCACCTCATTTAGGACTTGTGCTGCTCTCACTCTGAAGTCAGCATTGAGCTGTCGTGAGGTTTGAACCGTAATCAGGAAATTAGTGAGCAGGTTCCAGGTTTTGATTTCTTGCTCATCTAGCGTGATGAATCTGGATGCGTTTCTGTTGCAAACAGCACCCAAAAAATCAAGCAAGAAAAGAGGGTCACAATCTTCGAGTTTGCCAATGCCAGCAACGACCACACCTTCTTTAGCAGATTCGCCACCAGTGTTGAGCACTAACGAAGAAAGATTTGTAATAGAAGAGATAAGATCATAGAAAGACGAGACTGAATAGTCCCTACTCGAGTCCAGCAGTCTGCGAATAGAGTTTTCCACGCTCTGAAAGTCAGATCCAAGCTGAGAAAATGGTAACGGCGCAGTCTCTATGTTGTAATCCATGTCACCTTTGGACACAGATCCACGCCGTTTATCAGCGTTGATTCCATTGATAAGAAAATTGGAGTACTGAATAGTTTCAAGTAAGATAGCCCAGCCCTGGCCCAAAGATGGACCGAGAGCAATGCCCAGATTCAAAAGAGCTCTGAAGCATAACACATTTCTAGATGTCAAAACTGGTTTGCTAGGAGTGGGTGCTGGGATACTAGAGCTTGGAGATCGGATGTGGTCTCTAGCAATGGCTGGGCTTAGTGATCCTACAAGAGTCTCCATACTCAGCAGTCCACCCGACTTGGGATTAACGGCAGGCGCAGAGTCTACTCCCAGCACTGCGACACTGAATTTACCCAGAAGCGATAAGAACGCATCTCTCGAATCTAGTATTCCCAGGATTCCAGAGGCGTGTGCAAACTTTTGGGCTGACCGAACAAGAGCCCGGTACATGTCCGAGTCAGTCGTAGCTTGGAAGAATGTTGTGTATGAGGACAGGAGTTCTGGCCAGCATACATTGACTAGGGAAGTAGTAACCACTGTTTGGTCAAAAACTTCCCCTTTAGAACCAGACTGAGTAGTATGACGGGCAGGGGAGGGAGACCGGGAGCGAGGCGGTTCTTGAAGATCTGTTTGCGAAGAAATAAAAGGCATAGATGCAAGTTTCCGTTTCTTGTCCATAGCTGAGTTTGCAAAAACGGATCTCGCAAGTCCTTCAGATAAAGAGTTGATGCACTGCAAAGCCAGGTAATACAGGTAACTGGGTGGAAGTTGAGGAGGCTCGGACTTATCGAGCAAGTCAATGCAAGAGGAACGAACGGTTGAGGTTTTGAGAGAAATTCCCTTTATTTGACCAAGATCAAATGATGCTCTGGTCACAGTTCCGTTTGTAAAGTCAGTCAAAGTAGTTATACTAGATGCAGTGGATCCACGCTGTAATTGTGATTCATCGGGGACAACAATTGGGGTTGAAACCTTTCCTAGACCAATAACATCAGGACTCTCAGCACAGAGCTTGTCAAGTGCAAGCACACAGCTCTTCACAATGGCCCGCCGACCATCTTGGAAATCATACTCTTGGTAGATGTTCTGAATGAGAGAGAATTCCGAGCAAACACCTTGAAAGACTTCCATGCACAATACGCGCTTCCAGTATGAAGCGGCATCTGGCTCAAGCATATGAGTTAGAAGAGATAGAATAACTTCACACTCTACCACAAGAGTGGACAACTGCTTGCGAATCAGCAAATAGAGAATTCTGGTTACTCTCACGGTGACAGGGAAATCCCTCTTTTCTGAAAAAGCTCGTAGTAGTAGAGGAACCGCTCTCGTTCGCAAGACGTAGCAAAATTCTACGTGGTTAATGAAGATGTCGCTATGAGTAGTCAAAATGCTTTCAATCAGCTCAAGGCCAACAGTTTCTGGAAGCTGCCCAAACTGGAGAAATAGAGGTTTTTGATGCTCAATTAGATTCGAAATATCAAGAAACACTCGCAAGGCATCGTATGCAGCTGGACTGACGAGTATCTTATCGTTGGTATCAATTGGAACCTCAAAGGTTTTAGGCAGCGGGACGGCCAGGCTATCTTCCTTTACGACCTTGTCGAAGACTGAAATAATGAGCTGCTGAAGAGTAGCTAAAGCAGTATTGACAACCACAGGGATCTTATTGCCCCCCTGCAAGATGTAGCAGATGAGAAGCAGCTCGACAATCAACTGGTTGAACATGTAATCGCCATAGTTCTGGATCAAGGATGGCAAAGACTGGAGGATCTTCAATTGGATCTCCACACCCAAGTGAGTGGCCTCCTTGAGCGCATCCAGAACTTCCACTATACGATCAGGCGGTAGACCTTCGAAATTAATGAGTGTATGTAAACATTGTACAGCAGTCGCACTATACTTGGCGTTTCGGGTTGAGCATGCAATGAGAAAAGGACTTATGAATTCAGGATGTTTGGATAGACCTATACAATTAGCAAAATCTTGAGTTGAAGCAATTGACATACCTTTGAGAAACTGAGGTTCATCGGAGTTCGGTACATATGTCTTCAGGATTTCTAAACTCTTCTCTGAAGACTGAGGGAGGTCAGTATTGATGTCATGATCCTAGCAAAGAACTCACCTGTCGTAACTCTGTGTTTCTCCTCTTTGTCTGAGATATTAAATTGCTGAGCTCAGTAGAGATCTGGTGAACCGTCGACATTTTTCACCTGGAGGTATGAGGATGACCGCCAGGTCTCAATTAGACTTGATCTGAAGATAGAGGTGACCTGGGCTCGAGAAAAGACAGAAAATCCGCGGCAACTTCAACAAAGCACAGTAAACTCGATACACCGTCTCAAAACACAGGTAGATACTGAGCTGGAAATAAACTAGGTCAATTCGCGTAAGTGTTAGACTTCCATACTTTTGTACAATCTCAGAGACTTGAATATCGAAGGGTTGTCGTGGTCTTTGAAACCATGACATAATCCAAACGTCATCATATTTTAATGGGGTATTGTAAAAGTTACCCTCTGCAACTTTTTTTCTTGTGTGCTACTGGGAACCAGTCAAACGCACTCATTTTTTCTTCCATCTCCTAACTTTCCACTGACCACAATCACATCGCGTGCCCAGATCAACGCAAAGTTACACGATGTTGTCGGGTATATCTTTGTCCAGACAGGCTCTGAGCAGTAGTAGCAGCAAGTATGCTCTTAGATCAGCCTTCTCTACGAGTGCCTGCTTGCAGGGCAGCATCAGCACCCACAGACGACGAAACTCTTTCACCATGTCATTAGATGCATCAAAAACCACTAACATGGCGCGATTCAAATCATCATCGGCTCCTCCTGCATCAATGAAGGCTAAGACTATGCCTACAATCTCGACCAGCCTTTTTGAGCAGACTTCGGCACCCAAGAACATGCAGGCGAAGGAACTGGCTCTTGACATGTTTTTCTCCGGCCATCGCCCTCTGTTTTTGATGGATCACTTTGGTGCTGAGGCCAGGGCTGAAGCTGGAATCAAGACCAATACCCCTACAGACACTCGTGAATACATGCCGTGGGATGTATCCGTTTCAGGATTGCCATTGAACCCTGCCATGAAGGATGTCCCCCGCCCTATTGTCCGAAACCTTGTTCCCTTCCAACCTTCCCCCACAGAGGAAGAAGCTATCAGCATCGAGACCAGCCGTCTGCAAAAGAGACTTGAGAACGAAGCTATGTACGGTCCTAATGGAGGAAATGGTGTTAAGGTCTTTTCTATGGAGGTCAACAACCAAGAAGGCATCGAGGGTGCTTCTAACAGCGGCAACAAGAATGGCGTTACCGAATTTTCCATTGTTGTTGATGAGGAGCTGGCTAATCATCCTGAGGTGACCCGCAGTCTGGCCAAGATCAAGAACATGTTTTTGAATGATGCCGACGTTGATTCGTTGCCTCAAATTGTATACTCGCCAGTTTCACTATCATTTGGCCGCTTCATCCATGCCACTAGTGTCAAGCGAAAGAGAAAGCTCAAGATGAACAAGCACAAGCTCCGCAAGAGACGGAAGCTGCAAAGAGCTGTCCGCAGAAAGCTCAAGCGATAATTTTATGTTTTTGTTGCCAGTCAACAATGAATAGATTAACGTGAAAAAACTTTTGTAAATAGGAATAGTGTATAATATATTATGTACATGCTATTATTGCCAGAATAGTTATTCAGAAGATCTCTGATTATTTTTTCGAAGAGGGTACGAGATCTGAGGCAGATCATGCCGATCAGACAACGAAGATGCAGTAAGAGAGTGTGTACCAGAAGAGTCTGTTTGCTCATCCAGTGTTTTGATATGCAAAGAGTGATTGTTTGAAAGGAGTTGGTTAGTAGCAGGTTCATCTGCAGAGGAGTAGTCGGAATTATTTGAAGGACCTGAAGAAGAACTCAAAGGGCGGGACACCGATAAACCAAAGTTGATAATTGCATCTGAAACCACAAGTAATGGATGAACCGCTTTGTGAAAGTACTGTACAAAGATGTTGCGATCATTGTAGAGATCAAAAGGAGAGTCAATGACAACGTAGGTAACGTTAGTTCTTGCACCGCGTGGGGATGGTTGAGACCGAGATGGGCCCTCTGAACTCCGCCCAGGAGGCCGGTTGTGTACTATGACCGTTGGGTGATCAGACCCAGTAGAATGCTCATGGCTGTTGGAAAACGAATCAGATGAGTTTCTCGGCTGTGGAATATTCCTGGGATTTACATGGTTCCTTGAATGAGGCTTCATGGTCATTTCCATTTCGCTTTCAAAAAGCTGCCTTCCAAGAATACCATTCTTTTCACGGTGTCTTTCCATGAGATATATCCGGTCGGCCCATTCGCGCACTGCCACTATAGAAAGCACAGTGGTAACCCATGCAATGGCGTCTGACCACTCAATGACCCAAACATTAACCAGGTCAACTATAAACAAAATGATTTGGGATGCAGCTGCAACTATTGCAAGAATAGTCAAAAGCAAGATAGAAGGCTGAAGTGTACTTTGCCGGTTGGTAATTGTATAATACAGCACACAGCAAGTGTAGAGTACGCCCATGGCGGTTTGAAATAAGAATGCAAAAGCAGGGAGAGATGAAATGGTAGAAGCAGGGTGAATAGTCGATAAGCCCCAAGTGGTTTGGGCAACAACTATTAGGGAAAGCCCCAGCCAGAGAACGAGTCGCTTTTCCTTTTGACGGTTGAATAAGGACATGGCTGTCTGAACCTGGGCAAGGTAGAGAATAGTATTAAAGGATAAGTTCAACGCGTTGATAGCGGTGTTTGTTCGTATCATTAGTTTGAGTTCTGTTGAATCCAAGTAACCTTTGTCGAACTGATCGTTTAGAATGTCGGTGAAGTATATTAGCACCAGTAGTAGATATATAGAAGCGCACACCAAAGACAGCTTGTACAATATTGGCCGTTTGTGTTGGAATCCCATTACGACTAGAGTCAGAAGCCAGCAGGCGGCAGAAGACGCTGCGATGGAGTACATAAGAGGGACCACCGAAGTTGAGAACTGACCTTCACCATCGAGCCAACTCTGCCACTCGTCGATTTGACCTTCAACAATACCTGATGTCGGGATGGGTTCCGACCCAGCCACCGGCCTGCCGTTCAAACACCGTGGATGAAATACGGGGAGCCCAGGAACATCAGACGGAACTATTATAGTGGAAGTGCCAACTATAAATGTTCCAGGCTGTAAGGTGACAGGACTGCATGCTGGACTATCGTACGAAGTGGTGACAGGACCTCGCCATACCCCTTGGCGTTTGTGTAGATTTTCTCCAAAGTGGGGTTCTTCAAGTGTGGGTAACGGAGATGGAAATGCTGAAGTAGATGAAGGTGCTGGTACATATGGAGATGGTAAAGAGGATGGGATGGACACTATGGGATATTGCGCAGTGGCGGTCGTGAATGTTGTGAGAGGGCTGAGTTCATTTGAAACTGTACTGAGGGATGGTGTATGGCTTTGAAAGGGGGCGTACGCGCTGAAACTACTACTGATGCTAAGACTAGATGTTTGAGCAGGAAGAAACATAAACGATGCGAGAAGGAGCTCTTCTCACTTCCTACGCGTCAAACGTTAGTGCTATCGTGGTGAGAAACTGGGGAGAAGAAGAAGTCGTGGTAATATCGGGATAAAGTGAGGAATTAAAGTGGGAATTAAAGAGGAGATTTAAACTAGTCCCACAAAATTCCAGAATAGGGTTGTGAGACGTCTCGACGAGAGAAACTGTGGCTTGCGAAGATATAGAGCTGGAGTTTTGATTAAT
>JAJMHO010000020.1:185705-213540 GCA_030566085.1 Geotrichum histeridarum
AAAAAAAAAAAAAAAAAAAAAAAAAAAAAAAAAAAAAAAAGAGCAAGAAACAATCAAAAGTCACGGGACTAATTACATCACACCTTAATAATCATTTATAATACTATTATTAATAATGATGTAACAACTTGCGATAGAACGAAAACCGTCTTCTTTCAGCGAATTTTAACTTTTTTTTCTCCCTTCCCTTTTAGTCTTCAAAGCCTTTGGGCTTGTCTGTCCTTGTCCCCTGAAAGTTCTCACCTCATTCTCTTAATTCACAACCACCACCACCGCTACTGCCCTCACAACTTAAAAACGCTATTGTGTTTTAGAAAACTGCAATAGTAGCAGGTTGTTTCATGCATCTTTGAAGAGGCACTACTCAGCACTTTTCCTTGTCGGCACTAACGACAAGTATGAGCATTAGAGTCTGGTACTAAAGTATCCCACTTAGTATTGAACACCCCAAGCACTCTGGCACCAAAGAGACCTTCAATTTCAGCATTCTCGATCTCAGGTTTTTGCCATTCAGCATCTAGCAATACAGAATACACTTTAGCAAGCTCTTCTACTACTCTCACGTATATACACACACTCACATTGTTCATTTTTCCAATCAACATTCAACACAATTCATGGTCTCTTCGACGGTCAACTTTGAGCACTACAGCTTCTCTCAGCATCAATGCCAGCGTATTCTAATTTCCCTAGATTTGGGAATAGCAACCAAAGCCCAGGGGCAATAAAGAAACCGCCTTATAGCCCAACTGGCTTATCCGGCCCGGACTCATTCACTTTTGCTCCGATGGTGAATCAACAATCACTCTCTTCTTCCAAATCTAATGTAGATTTGCAGAAACCAGGCAGAAAAGTTTCGCCTCATCTCCCTATGCCAGTTACATCTTACCCCCGAGCAAATTCATTACCGATGCCATCGACGGCCCGCACAGTCCACCGAGCCCGATCTTCTCCAAACCTCACGGCTGACGGGAAAAAGCCGCCGTCTCTGCAAACTCATCCTCCACTGCCGACTAATTTTGACTTTAATGATAGAAAAGCCCCGTCTCCAATACCAGGAAGCCTACTCGGTGACCGATTCTCAAATGCATCCTCCATGACTACAAATACTACGACCACTATTAGCACTTACTCAGATAGAAGCAGCACAAGCAGCAATACAGTATACCCCGTTTCTGCAAAACCACCATCGAGTCGTACAGTTGTCTCACTTGAAGTGGAGCCAACTGTGAAAGATTCACCCAACGCTAAAAACAACACTTACACCCATTCATATTCCGACTCTCTAAATTCCCAATACAACTCCGCTATCGACATCATTAACGACTACACAGATGACATTAATCCCCCTCCAACGACTGCATCTTCGAAATCTACAGACAATAATACTAATATGCATGCTGCCACAATTCCAAGTGACGACCCTCTGAGCAAAGTTTCGTCTTCGAAACCAGTGTCTAAACTCCACGTCCCCCCACCAATTCAACAAAGAGATCCCACGCGCGATCGCTATGGGTTCAACAAGAAATCAGCACACATAACTGAAGCTCAATACGACAGATGGTGGAGCGAGTACCAGCCATACATGCAAAGGCGCGAGAAAAAGTGGGCAAAGCTGTTGAGAGAGTCAGGGATTCCAGTCAAGTCTGGAGTCGCGCCTACGGTGTTTCCGCCGAAATCAGAAAAAGGTAAGAATTTGAACGGATCTTGAAACATTTTTTCTAACAAATTAGTAAAACGTTATGTGCGGAAAGGTATTCCTGCAGAATGGCGAGGCAACGCGTGGTTTTTCTACGCGGGTGGCCAGGAAAAGCTGTCTGCCAACAAAAGTCTCTATGCCGACCTGAGCAAAAAGGCAGACGAGCTCGAGAATTCAGATGCTGAAATCATTGAACGAGACTTGCATAGAACGTTTCCAGATAATATTCATTTCCGATCAGATTTGTCCTCTGATGGCGGCAGATCGCGAGAGACAGAGGCTTCCATGATTACTGCACTACGACGGCTGCTCCGAGCGTTTTCGATTTACGACACCAAGATTGGATACTGCCAAAGTCTCAATTTTTTGGCAGGTCTGCTGCTGTTGTTTTTGGAAGAGGAAAAGGCGTTCTGGATGCTGGTCATTATTACGGAGCGGTACCTCCCTGGTGTGCACGAAGTCACTTTAGAAGGCGTGAATGTGGACCAGGGAGTGCTGATGCTCTGTGTCAAAGAGTCTCTGCCAAAGCTGTGGAACAAGGTTGGAGTCAATTTTGAAGGCGAGCATTACAACAACATTTTGACGTCTCTGCCACCAATCACCTTGTGCACGGCGTCTTGGTTCATGAGCGCGTACATTGGCGTTCTCCCTATCGAGACTGTACTACGGGTATGGGACTGCATGTTTTACGAAGGTTCCAAAACGCTATTCCGAGTTGCCATGACCATTTTCAAAATCGCTGATCCCAGCATTGAGCGCCTGAGCGACCCCATGGAGATCTTCCAGCTCGTCCAGACGCTACCCAAGCAGCTCATTGACGTCTCGGCTCTCTTTGCAGCATGCTTCAAGCGGCGCGGTGGGTTTTCACATATCTCGGAAGACGATATAAAGAAACTGCGCGAGTTTGTGAAGGGCCGTCGCCAGGAAGCACTGCGAGCCAGCATTCACCAGGACTCTAGTGCCCAGCGCGACCTCGACCATGGGCTCGACAACATGCATTTGGCGGACCCTCCGGCAGATCAGAATGGACAGCATCCACGACCACCCAAGGGTGGCCCGCCTACATTGCGGGAACCGCCGTATAGCACTAATGATCTGAACGAGTACAACAATTTCAAGCATGCGTCATCGAGGCTTTCGCATTTCAAACTGCCAAAACGAATGAGGTCGGTTAGGAACCCAACTAACAGGGCCAGGTCAATCCCTCCACCAGCTGTCAGGGAGGCTGAGTAGATTTAGGAGTCACAGGACACAGTAAGGGAAACGGTTACACAAAAGGTCAATGAAATACTAAGGATCATCACAAACACCAAAAAAGATACCAAGAAAACTCTACAAAAAAACCAATTGAATCGACATAATAATTAATTAGATGTTTTATTAATGTAATAATATTTAGCAACAAGTCAGTAATAATAGTAATAATAATAACTTCTGCACCTTCATAATCCATTCAACAAAATCCTTTCTCTTCTTCTCTTCTGTTGCCTTGTCCAAAATTAGAAAACTTCATCTTCGATTACTCTTTCCCACACCTCATGCCCCTCATTAAACTCCTCCAGCTCCTTGAAATCGCACACAATCTCTCCTTCCTTCACCACTACCGGCAGCTTGCGGCCCTTGGCCTTCCATTTCCAAACCCGCTTAGCGCGCTCATCCGTCGCCACGTCCACGTACGTAAACTTGATCCGATGGCTTGTCAAGATGTGTGCCATCCTATTCGTGTCTGAAACCATGTTGAGCATGGCGCTGGCCAGTGAAGTGTAGACAAAGATCTCGGGCTGTTCTTGGGAGGCATCAGAATCATCATCGTCAGAGTCTTCCTCTGAGTCGTCTTCATCATCGTCAGAGTCCTCTTCAGAATCATCGTCGTCTGAATCTTCTTCAGAATTGTCACTCCCGCTCTTGTCTGAGCCGTCTTCAGATTCTTCCTCGCTGTCCTCTTCTTCCGAATCTGACTTGGCAGCAGCGGCAGCGACAGCCTTTACTTGTTTCTCGCTAAGGTCGCTTTCTGATTTTGTGTCCTTAACCTCCTTATCTGTTGAAACAGTCTCTTTTTCTTTGGCAGTGATAGATTCAGTAGAAGTAGTGACAATGGAGGAAGCTACTTTTTTGATATCATCCTTGATCTCGGATGGAGATTTTTCCTTAATCTCAGATGCAGACTTCTCCTTGACCTCAGATGTAGCCTTCTCCGTCTCCTTGACCTCAGATTCAGACTTAGCTTTAGTCTCGGATCTAGACTCCTCCTTAACATCAGATGTATGCTTATCCTTAATCTCAGACGTAGACTCATCCTTGACCTCGAACAAAGACTCCTTAGACACAGACGTAGCAGATTCAGCATGATTCACCTCTTTAGACACAGTTGATGCGCCCTGAGTATCCTTCGATTTAGAATCCGCAGACTCAGCATTTGTGGACCTACTAGGAGTTGCCTTTTTCTCTTTAGAGTCAGATTCGTCTTCCTTGTCCGCAGATTTAGATTTTGAAACCACTCCCTCAGGCTCATCTACTTTGAGATCAGCGAGAGACTTGGTCAGTTCGGGAACCTTGGCTGATTCATCACTGGATTCGGACTTATCAGAGACTGGCTTTGAAGAAGAGGCTGTCTCTTCCTTGTGAGATGACAGGTTATCAGCCTTAGCTGACTTGGGACTGTCCTTGCTCTCACTATCATCATCTTTATTGACAGATGATGATGACGATTCTGAAGATTTTGCAGCTGGTTTCGAAGTCTCGCTTGCTTTATCTTCTCCTTCATCTTTATTTTCAGTCTTGTCCTCCACTACCTTGACAGCAGATTTGGCTTCATCTTTTGATGCTGAAGCTTCAACCTTCTTGTCAGTTGCAGATTCAACGTCCTTGGACTCTATAGCTTCCTTCTCGTCTGGCATTTTGGTTTCTTGAGTAGCAGCCTTGGATCCCTTAAGAGAAATCTTAAGATGGTCACCAGTAGCCTTGAATTCTTCTCTTGCAGACACAAGCTCTTCCTCAATAACTTTAGGTGATTCAGTGACAGCCTTTGGTTTTTCCTCGACGATCTTGGTCTCCTTACTAGGCTCGTCCTTGACTGTCCTCGTTTCTTCCTCAGCATGAGACTCAGGAGCAATCTTAGCTGGGCTTTCGGCAGATTCAGCAAGGTCATCCTTTTTCTTTTCTGATTTGGCTTCCTTTTTATCTTCAATTGAAACCGCAGCCATACTTTCAGTGACGGATTCGACAGGCTTTTTAACTGAATCCACAGACTTGTCCAGCATAGGGGCAGCAGTCTCTTTCTCATCTGAACCCTTTGAAGCAGCATTAGCAGTTGATTTATTAGTCGTACTTGCAACACTGCTTTCTGGGCGTTTGGCTGGGGCTCCTAACGTGGTGCCAGTCGTCGTCTCTGCCTTGGGCTTCGAATTGTTGTCAGCCTGGCTCTTAGCCTCTTGCTTGGTTCCAGACTCAGCAGCCTTAACCGGACTTGATTCTGGCTCAACAGTGTCAGTTGATTTGACAGATTGCTTGACAGGCTCGGATTGAGGCTGCTTCGATCCCACATCGGCAACTGAATCCGGGGTAGATACAGGTGCTGAAGGCTTAGACTTGGGCTTGGCTTCTTCGTCAGTAGCTTTGGATTGCAGATCAGAAGAAATTGGTTTTGAAGAAGAGGTGGTGAGAGTTTCAGATACTAATGCCGGTTTTTCTTTAGAGTCTGCAGTGGTGGTTGATTGAACTTGCTTTGAACTGCTAGGTGTTGATTTGGAGGCAATCGCAGCCGTAGCACTACTAGCAGTAGGTTTGTCAACCGCTGATACAGCTGATGAAGTTGCCTTTTCAGAGCTGGCAGAAGTGGAAGTGGTAGCCTTTGCTGCGGATTCCTTCTTCTCCTTCACCTCAGAATGTGAATCTGACGTCTCGTCTTTGGCAGAACTGATTGTGGTCTTAGAGCTAGACACAGAAGGTGTAGTCTGTTCATCATCTTCATCATCCTTAACCAAACGAGTTGCAGGATTCGACATTGTTACTATACCAAGAAAATGTAAAAGATTGTAATTGACAGTTGGTTAGTTCAGTTGTGGAGAGAGAGAAGGGGATGAGATCAGGGAGACAACGCAGTTTACATAACTCAACACTCAAACAATACTATCTACTAACTTAGTACTTGGAACATAAGGTTTATTTCCGTTCTGGGAGATAAACTTGGACACGAGTACGCGTGACCGCTACCGCGAATTGAAATAGCCCTTGCCCTGCTGGGCTTGATCTGGGACTAAACAACAGCCAGGAACCGATCTGAGCCGCACAGTTTAAGCGGGTTAATGTCAGTATGATGTTCACGTTTCATTAATAATTAATCAACACTAGTATAGCTACTATTTGGATGAAAGAACCTGGTCGACGATGGCCAGGAAGATGTCAGCATGCTTCTCTTCAAAAGTCAGTGATGGTCTCAACCGCACCGACTGAGGTCCACAGCCACCAATGTTGAGACCAGCGGCTCTGCAGTCCTTCAAAAAGACATCTCTGGCTTCAGGTGACTCCATGTCCCAGGCGATGAATGTAGCTCTGTTCTTGCCGCGCAGATTTGCAACATCTTTAGGGAATTTCTGGGCCAGAAGCTCGAGCTTGGCAAAGAGGTAGTCGCCGACGCGGGCAGTGCGAGCGACCAAGTCGTGCTTGCCGATTTCCTGGAAAATAGCACGGGCAACCAGGGCTTTCGAGGTGTCACCGCACCAGGTATTGAACTGACGGTATGGCAAGTTGGGAGTGATCTCGGGGTTACCGTAGTAGTAACCGGCGGCTTGCGCCTTCTTAGAGAACGTCACAATGTCAGGTGGGGAAGTCAGGTTCCAGTGCTCGTGTGCCCAGAACTTGCCGGTGGCGCCAACGCCGGTCTGAACTTCGTCGACGATGAACAGAACGTTGTGGCGTGCGGTGAGGTCACGCAGGCCTTGGAAAAAGGCGGACGATGCGTGGTTGTCACCGCCCTCGGATTGGATGGGCTCGACGACGACGGCGGCGACAGGGGAGGGCCAGGTCTGGATCAGGTGCTCGACCTCAGCAAGGCAGCGCTGCTCCTCGGCAGCGTTGGCCTCAGCGTGCTGCTCAAGGGGGTACTGGAGGCGAGGGAATGATGCTTTGGGCCAGTTGAATGCAGGGACGTCCAGCTTGTGAATGGGCTTAGAGCGTGTAGTGGACAGAGATCCAAACAGACGGCCATGGAATGCAGACTCAAACGACAAGATTGACAAATCGGGAGAACCTGGCTGTGCGTTTTCCATGCACGAGGCATTCTCTTCCCCAGTGAAAGGCGTCTTGAACCCTCTCTCTTTGGCTCTTCTATAAAAGAACGCAGCCTTGTATGCCGTCTCATTAGCACCCGAACCCGTGTAATCCAACCAGATCTTATCCATTCCTGGGGGCGCAAACTTGAGCAGACCTTCTGCCACGACATCTGCATAGTCGCTGGCTGGGAAGTTGCCCAGTGCGGGTCTATTCACAATGGCGTTCACATTCTGATCCGACTTGACGGCCTCGATCAGGGCGGGGTTGTTGTACCCCAGGGCAATTGACGAGATCTGTGCGTAGACGTCCAGGAATGTGTTGCCATCGACATCGGTGATATAGTTACCGAGGGAGTTGTAGTAGTCAACCACAAAGTAAGCGGCGCGAGTGTCGAAGACTTTGGAGAGCTTTTCGAGTGCCTTTTGATTTTCAGGGCCTGGCAGCTCAGTCTTGAGGAGAGGCGACTTGGCCTCGCCTGGGTAGTACAGTTCAGCAATGGAAGAGGTAGTCATTTTAGAGATGTGTATATACTGATTTAATGAAAGGAAGGGAAATGGTCTGGTATTTATAGGCTATTGAATGGGCAGATCAACAAAATAGCCGCCAGTGGTTGAGGTTAAACCAAGATCATAGTACTAGCCTCTCTCGAGAGCCGTGTTGGGCCAAAATTATTTCAAACCATGAAATTGATATCGATTTCATAGTGCCCCATCTCTTTGAAGCATTTTGGATCATTTCCAACATTATTCTGGCTGCTTCGCAACTGTAGTATTTATATGAAGCTGATCTTGATCCCGACATTGCTCGATATTTTTGGACCCCAAAAGAAGGTTTGCACCCAAGTACTAGACTTACAGTAGTTAACAAGCTCTAAACTAATCAACACTCAAAATTAAATCAACAGACCCAAAAATATTGCCGCGCGCTGAACCAAAGCCTATTTTATATAATTTATATCGGATCTCGGTGGCAGATGCTTATAGAGTGTTGGTAGCCTATTTGGCTTAGTTGATCCGGTGACAATTAGAGGGCTCGAAATCCAAAAAATGGGCTGAAGCCTATTTCGCTATTCCATGCTTTTAGTAGCTGATTAGCTGAGAGTGCCCCTCCATCCGAAAAAGAAAAAGTACACGAAGCCGTAATATATATTCTGGCATTTATGCCAACAGATCTTCGTATATAACACAAATAATAAAGCTGTTTCTGGAATATAGTTCCGAATAGTCAACTTGTGGTATTGTACAGATCTCAATGTCTCAAGTCTTGAAAACGTCGGCTATTTCTGGGGTTGTTCTCTTTTGTGAGGCAGCCGACTTGCCAACACAAATACCCGCTCAGAACCAAGTACCAAGAAATTGAAAACGGCTTTTCATAACTTGAGCCTATTTGAACTTTTAACGCCCGGATATTGCATATTGGATCTCGGATAACCATGTCTCACTTAGATGTCCCAGATCAGTCTCTGTCGACACAGTGGTGCAATCTTCTATCTTTGTTTTTTTGATATCTATCCACAGTGCTTACCTATAGATTCAGATTGCAATCTATAGTCAAGACTCCAAGTTCTACCCACCAACCGACAAATAAATAAAAAGAATTTCCTACTACTATTACATCCTAATATTCAGATACAATTACATACATATAATTGTACACTACACTTGCTTTGCTTTTGTTTGTTCGTTTTGCAAATGTGTGCCTCTCTTTCTTTCTTTTTTTTTTTTTAACTTGATCTCCCCATCTCTTTGGAGCTCACTTTAGCTTCCCTCTATCCCGTATATGTTCATGGATCCCTAAAAAGAGAACTTTTTTGCAAGGAAGTCTGGCATCTTCATCTGCAGCATAACCAAAACTTT
Source organism: Geotrichum histeridarum (assembly GCA_030566085.1). Taxonomy (NCBI): domain Eukaryota; kingdom Fungi; phylum Ascomycota; class Dipodascomycetes; order Dipodascales; family Dipodascaceae; genus Geotrichum; species Geotrichum histeridarum. Next base: position 194,532 of record JAJMHO010000020.1, read on the forward strand.
ATTCAAAATCGATCTCAGCGTCTTCCATCTCAACTTCAGGAGCCACAGCTTTACCGGTCACAGCAGCAGTTGGAGGCTCCTCGGCTACTGGTTTGCCTTGGTCTTGGTCAATGTTGACTTTCTTGCTTGGGTTCTGGCTGTTTTTAACAGCACCATCATCATTATCCTGTTTCGGTTTTTGTTTTTGCTGCCCTTCTTCATTGTCACCATCACCCCCAGCTGAGCCTGCTTCAGCTTCTTGCCGACTTCTTTTCCGGTGTTGCTGTTGCTTGTCCGCACTTCCATTGCTATGACCAGGTCCATGACTACTGCTGCTCTTCCGCTCCTTTCCTTCTTCCACGCTCTTTAATCTCTCTACCACCTTGTCCATGTAGTACTTGACAAACTTCCGCACCTTGATCTTCTTTTCCGGTGTCAGATCTTCAGAAGCAGATGCCGCGGATGAGGCATCATGACCCTCGCCGCGCCGCATTTCCTTATCAACTAGCAACTGCACAATCTCTTTGGAATACCGCTTGGTGTCGGCTTTGTCGAGGTTGTAGGTTGCGACAACATTCGGAACATGCTTGGCAAAGATCTTGGTTAGCTGGTGAGAAAGCTTGGAGTCGGATTTACTGCTGCTGCCAGTAGAGCTGGCATTATTGCTGGTGCTTCCATTTGTATGCTTTGCTTTCGAATGTGAGTGTGAACTTGAGTGCGAACTTGACTGTTTCCTCTTTTCCTTGTCGTCATGCTTGTTTCGGCTACTACTGCTGCCACTGCCGTGCTTCTTAGCGCGCTCTGCTTTCGCTTTAGCCTCACGTTCGTGCTGTCGCTGCTCCTCTTTTTCCTGCTCTTGCAGCTGTGCTGCTTTGCGCTGATCCTGGATCCGGCTAGCCTCTTCTATAATTTTCTGCAGTGTTTCCTCTTGGCTTACGCGCTGCAACATCTCCGTATCCAGCCCGCCTTGTGAGGTGGCCCGAGCAAGCTCCTCCACCGCGCGTAATGCCTTGCTGTCCATACCGCCGATGGTGCCTGCTGTCTTGGAATGATCTGGATTGCGATCATCATATGTTGGTTCTGTCCACATCGTTTGTTTGGTCTCCTTGTTGTAGTAGTAAATCTTGCCAGCCGGCGTTTCGGCCATGAACCAATTCGGAGGTAACGGCTTATTGGTTGCCACTTGCTTGTTTGCGCCGTTCGACTTTCTTTTGCTGGCCGGGCCGGTGGGAATGCCCTCAGTGTTAAACGGAGCCTGCTTCGAGATTTTGAAGCTGTTATTATAGCTACCGCTGCCGGTGCTTGAGTTTTTGTTTTTATCGTCGTGCTGGTCCGAGTTGGGCTGGTTCCAGCCATGCTTTTTGTCCTTCTTGCCGGTGTTGCCGTTGCTGCGGTCCGACGGCGTCCCCCGCACACTGTTGCTCGCGCTGTGGTCGCTATTAGCGTTGGATGCGGATGGTTCTTCTGTTTTAACTCGCTCGCGGCGCGGAATTCTGTAAGCCATTTCCAGGCTGCTCCATTCTGAGAGCAGGCCCTTTGCCAGCTCTTTCACGTCGTCAAACTCGCTCTCGTTGGCCAGCTCCTGTACCGTCGACTCGATTTTAGAACTGCTGATTTTGTTCTTTGTTAACTTGGGCCACTGGTTCAAGATCTGCAAAATCTGTACTACAATGTGCTGGTTGCTCTTCCAGTACCTCAGGAGCGACGCGAAAATCTGGTAACCGTGCATTTGCATGACGCGGGCATGAATGGCATTATCGGTTGTGTTGCTAATACGTGCAATCAGTTTGACAATCAGCCATTCTTCGCGACACTGCAACAAACTGCTCATAACCTTGGACACACTGGCCACGGTAATAGGCTTGGTCGGCAGGGACTCTCCATAGTCTTCGTCGAGTTCTTCGTCCGTCTTCTTCTTGCGTTTCTTTTTCGTCGTTGCCACCCATTTGTCCTCGTCACTGGCATCCAGCTCAAGCGCTTCCACGAGTAGCTGTGGCAGTTTGGATGCTGCCTCAGTCTGAGTCTTGCCACCGAGAAACCCGATGCAGTTGGCCTCTCCACAGTAGCATGGTTGTGCTTCACTTCCATAGCGGTCCACGTTGTAGTCGAAGGTGATCTCTTCACCCGGACTGATTTGGCGTTTCGAGAAAATGCCCATTTTGAGCTTGTCGCCTACAACCCATTTATCAACATAACAGTTGGGGTTACACGAGTGGTTGCAAAACCGCGCCAAACAGCCCTTGGCCGTAGCATCTATAAACTCGCCCTTTTGCAACATCATGAAATAGAAATGCTTGACCCCTGACTGCTCGTAGAACTGTGCGCGCTTGCGGAACTTGCTTTCGGCAATCACCTCGCCAATATACTCGTAGACAAACGTCCCTGCAGAGATCGGAGCCAGCGCACGAAGACCGAAGCCTTTCTTTTCCGTGTGAATGACGTCTACTTTGGCGTACATGTGCTTCTGGAACCGCTGGTTCTGGCAGTCCGTTCCGCACAGACACCGCTCGTTGATACATTCAATAGATGTGAGCCGATTAATACAATCCGAGTCGTCTCCGCACGCGCGGTTAACCCCGTCAACTAAATATGTTAGCTTTCTGAAAGTTAACAACAGGAACTTTTACTTACCAACTTCGCTTTTACAGTCGCAGGTCATGGCCTCGTCTTGCCCAGAGTTGCCCAGAGACTTGGTCCCATATGTACATTCTTTCAGGGTTTCGTAAGTCGCCTCTGCTTCGTCCGTCACACTAGGGCGATCCAAAAACAGTTGGATATTGGGCGGGACCTTTTTCGATCGGCTAGTTTTAATCAGGGAGCTATCCGAGTCCGGCGAGTCCTCTTTCAACCCTGCTGGTGGTTCATGTTCACTTTTTGGTGACTGTGATTCGCTGCTACCACCGTTAGTGGTTAATGTCACGTCCGGTTTTGAGTCCACGTCGGTTTGTGGTTGGTCGCTTTCTTGTTTGACGGCTGCGGCGAGTGCAGGTGATTCAGCCTTAACCTTTTGCACAGGGCCGGTGGCAGACAGGTCAGGGGACTGCGTTTTCACGTCGGAAAGGTCCTGGTCCGGTTCGGCGCTGGATTCGGCGTCGGACCCTCGCTGGCCGCCTGGGCGACCGCGGTGATTCAAGCCTCGCATGGTTTCGCGTTTTTTGTGAGATTTTCCAAGCTTTTGGCCGTGAGGAAAAACAATAAATTAAAATAGGGCTGTAAAGGTGTTAGATCCCTTGGTGTAATGTGTAAAATAACCGTCCTTGGCTCCTTGAGTCTCGGGGAAGCGAGGTGGTCGAAGTAGATGGAAAGATTCCACAGCACAGGGCGTTGGTGGTGGTGGAAAAGGCGAGGAAAGGGAAAGAAAAAAAAATCGAGAGGTGAGGTGTAGACGTGAATTTTTCAAAGGGATGGAGATGGATGGGAGCTTTGCATACATTTGGAATCAACACCATGAGTAAAATGCCAAAAGTACCTGAGATTTCATGATATATAGAACTATTAAAACATTATATATATGGTGCAGAGATGAAATCGCTGCTTTTAAAAAACGATTAGTAGAAAAGTCATAAAGTGACAGACATCACTTGGAATAGTCATAAAAAAAGTCATAATGCAATGAACAAACTGCTTGATCTCACAGATCCATGATCATGGGCAGACCTCTTCCTCTACCCACTCACCCTCGTTCACTCTGTGATACAAAATCCTGCGGTTCATGTACTTGTCCGTCAAGCAGTCCGCATGATTCACAAACATGACCAGCACAGTAAAGTTTTCCAGGCCCGACTCATCGCTGTACCCGTCCACACCCCTCGCAATCTTGTCAATGGCACGATGACTGGGCGGTGACATGTGCGAACCAGGCGGCGGGCGCCTGAAAGTGGCCTGGGTTGACTGCCGCATGCTGGACCATACTCGCAGGAACTCGGCGCGCCACTCCTCTGGCGACGGGGCTGGGGCCCGGACCTGGGAAGGGGCAAACATGTCGTGGGTAGATTTATAAGTGGGCGAATAGACTGGATACTTTTTGCTAGGTGGGTTGTAGCTGGCCTGGTGGTTGGCAAACATGGCATGGGAGATCGTGTTGGGCGACATTTGTTGTGGCACAGCAGCTGCAGCAGTGGGATGGGCTGAGGTTGTCGGATAGTAAGCCGGTGTACCAGTCGGCGATGGCGGATGCCTGCCTGGAACCGACGTTGATGCTATATCCATTGCAGTTGGATATTGATGGTACGACAAGATCTGGGTAAACCCGGATAGCCTGACCTGCATTGACATTGCTGGGAAGTAGAAACAGGCCTCGTATTTTCCATCTTGGTAGATGAGATCACTGATTTTGCTGGACCGGTGGTCGGTTGTAAAGACCAGAATACCTGTGGACGGATCATTAAAGAGCCAAGACCGGAACACGCATGTTCTTGCTCGAGGCATGTTGTCACGGGACACGGTGCAAAAGGTAAATGTATGCGTACGGGGCGACTGGGCGATGCATGCACTTAGGGGAGGTACCCATGGTGGGATTTGGGCCATTTTGAGTGTGACTTGTATAGACAATTGAACTTGATGATAAAAAGAAAGAGAACGAGATGAAGGTTAGAAGAGAAGAGGTTCGCAGTTTGATTTTTGGTTTTCTTTCTTGCTTGAAGTCGTTTATGAGCTTTTACATGAAAATAAGACAGAAAAAACAACCAGCCATAGTAATAATAAAAAGAAATCAACAAATAATTTTTAGTCTTTACACTGTATTTTAAAGCCATTTAGGACCAATCAAGGCAACACATGCATTTCCCTTGATTTGCACTAATTTTGGTCTTCAGAGATGATGGAAGATAGTCAAAACAATGTTGACGAGTGGTTTTGACAAAGGAGATGATGTAAACAAGTCCATGGCAGGGTCATGGTTGGTTCTGTAGTTCATATTAAACTGGTACATAACAGATCATGTCTTTTTGCTGGCAGTTTATTCTATAGTGAGTTCAAACTCAAAGTCTTTAAATTGTTGATTGAATAGTTTTCTAACCCCACAGATCTAAGTAATTGAATGAAAATGAGTTTAAAGAAAATAAGGATATCAAGCACGCGACAATTGTCCAAGCTTTTTTATGTTAAAAGCCTCAAAAGGATCTTTAGGAAGGCTTCTAGAATCGTGGTTTTGTAACCCCATAACTTGAAAAAGATGAGATCCTTAGGTAGTAAACATTTTTTAAAAAGAGTTGAAAATGTTGCAGTATACTGATGAATTGAATTAAAAAAAAACATGAGTTGATTTTTGGAAGCAATAGAGGTTTGTACTAGTGAGGAACTCGTGTGATCATATTGGATTGGCTAGAAACTGCCAATGTTAAGTGAAGTGATGATCTGGAAAACGCTTATCCTTGTCAAACTTACCAACGATCTAACAGTAATCTAAATTAAAACTTGAAAGCAGCACCATGAGCCTAATTGTAATTCAATAAAGCTCTCGCTCTCGCTAGTGAAATATCTAAATCGTCAAACTCTAGACTAGTGAAATGAGTTGCAATACGCACAACCTTGAGAAACAGTTAACTTATGGAGTAACGAGAGAAACAATCAAATTTCAAGTACTCAGAGACTTTTATTGAAAGTAGAAAGAATACTACTGACTCTTGAGATACAACTAGCTTGAGAGTGAAATGTGCTTAATTGATGGAACTGCTCAAATCTGAATAGGGTTTAGACATGATATTGTATTCTTAGAATCAATATAAATTTCTTTCATTGATGAGTGCTCAAGGTAACACTCTCTTGTGTTATGTGTTTATCTCGCATTCAATGCCTTTCTCGCAACCAACAATTCATAATGGGTATACTTTCGCGACGAAGTATTTCCGTTCATATTAATGAAAACATTTGGGCAAATTAAAAGTCAATTACAATTGTGTCATTAAGAGTTAGATGTTCTTTCTGTAATGAAGCGTTCAGAGTGATCAAAACTTTTAATGAGCAATGAGAATAAAGAGGTAGTATTTTAATTATGTTGATAAGAAATTTCAGGAAAGAATCCAAAAGAAAAATAAACTGATATCCAATTCAATTAGTATGTTACAGAGTTATTCAATGATTTAGGGAATTAAATAGATGCACTTATTGAAATCTTTCAATAGTCGAAGTATATACAATGAATATATATCTTGCGCAGTCATTTAAATCTCAACCTGAAATTTTTGAAAAAATTTGAATCAACTGGTTTAACCATCCTAAGTAAAGATCTCACAAGAATTTTTGACAATAGATTGGTGTTTAAATAGACCCCCCACCCCCATTCAGGTTTCATTCCAGCTCAATTGTTGCAACCCTGTTTCCCTGTTAATATTGAAGGTTACCTTGAATATCGTTCCGAATTCGATAATTGAATTTAAACCAATTGCTTTATACGACTTGGATAGAATGAAAAAAAATAAAGGATAGCGTGCATGCAAAGAAACAAGGGGTGCGATGTGAACTTGAGTAGCGTATCACAATCTCAAAGCGTGAAATATTTTTTCTATTGTTCAGTGAATTAGAACAAATCCATCAAGTTTTCCTTTGAATTTATCGTTCTGTGAGTTGATCTAATGAATATTGATCGAGTCGAGCAATTGATTGAATAAATCAAAAGTTGATGATTTTAATTCTATTATGAGTAGGGTGGTACTGAGTATTGAATAGTTCGAAAGAATCCTAAGAGTGAATGAACCATAAGAGAGGTATGGATTTAGCCCATACTTTCAATTCCCTTGGATCCCTTTATCACATCGATCCATTTATACGCCTAAGTGGTTGAATCAAGCATTTCATCCTATGTAATCTGGGGCAATTGCTATCATATCAATTGCCAGGGCAATGTCGTACAATCTCGTATTATCATTCTGTGCAGCATTAGATCTGACTGCGCAATCAAGCAAAAGGTTACTGCAGTTGGTTGCACAACTTTTTTTATCCCGCCTCGAAACTAATTAATTTAATTTCAGATCTTCTTGACTTTTGTCTTTGATATTGAATTGTTGAGTTTTCTATATTTCGACATCTCAACAACAACAACCTGAGTTGAATGATCCAGTTCAGTTCAGTTCAGTTCTGGCCAGGTTTAAGTTCCCAATATATGCCTTGTACCTGAGTAGCCATTTTTTGGTTCAGGTCTACCCAGACCAATAACTGTCATTTATAGGGTAAATTTGTACTCATCCCTTTTTGCCCATCACGTTACCCTTTATCACTATGTAAACTATAAATGACATTTATAACGGACCAAGTTCCAATTTGGGTAATCATATACCCTAGCCCTTTGTATTTAAATATATATCCTTCAGTGCCAGTTATTATTATTACCAGGATATAACATCATATCTTCAAGTCCAAAGCTCATAATAATAATAATAATTAAAAAAAAAGCCCCGGTTGCTCTAGATTATGATGAAAAAGATTTTTAAAAGAACCGGGATCAAGTTCCGACCACCTCTTTTTTTGTTGTTGTAGTTGTTGTTGATTGTCAAAAGAAGAAGATCAAATAGTGCCGTTGCTATTTGCATACAATATAACTATATAGGCCAATGTGCCATAGTTAACTTTAACGGTTGAGCGGCATTGTAGGTTTTGATAGCAAAGTTAGATAGGCGCTGTTATGTAATGTCTTTGTCAGCGTTACAACATTGTCATATGAGAGAGAACCGTTACAAACCATAAAAATTTAAATACCAAAAACACAAAAAAAAAAAAGAAAAGTTTTTTGATTATTTTTATGTCCTATATTCATAATATTTTCTTCTCCTTCTTTTCTTCCTCTCTTCTTCTTCTTCTTCTCTTTTTCTTCTGCTTCATCTACCTTATATCTATCATCATATCACCACAAACAACAACAACATCATCATCATCATCATCATCATCATCAACATGAATTTTGTCTCGAATTAGAACCCAGAATGATTGGAAAACTCCTCTCAAACCATCTGAGGCCGAGCGCCTCTTCCTCGGTCTCTATCGAAGACCTGGTTCATCTCCCTCCACAACTACTCTCCCTCAACCCAAACAACAACACAACCCCATCATCAACTAAATCTCTAGAGTCTGTCTCGAAACCGCCAATATCGGTCATCGACGAGGCAGATACGCGAAACCTCCTCTACGGTTCAACCAACCTCAGACAAACTCCCCTTGCTCATATCGACCCGGCAAGAGATATACGAGTTGCCGTCATATCAGACATCCCCTTCGTAGACTACCCTTTCTTTGACTCGTTCAGCATAGCCCCAGAGCTAGCAACAGGGTACCACCAAAGCCAACTTCAACAACAGCATCCCTGGGCCTCAGATATCCCCTCCTTCCACGCCCTCCAAGACAGAGTGTTTGGGTCCTCCCAAATAAGATACAATGGACCCATCACCAAGTTACATCCATTTCCCTTGGCAGCAGACTCGACATCGCACAAGTGGCTTGTCTCGCGGCTGTTTCGGTTAGAGTCCACTTGTGGTGTGGTTGGTGCTGGTTCAGTTGGTTCTCCTGGCAATGGCGCAGATCCATCGTCGTCATTGTCGCTCTCGACCACAGACAACTCTAGTCCACCTGTTGACCCTAACCCTCTTTATCCAGCCAGTCAGGTAGCCGCCCAGCCGCCGCCTGGTGCTAGTGCGTCAGATTTGGACGTGTCGGGAAGTCAAGCCGTCTTAGGCACAGCGCCTAAAGTAGCCAACTACACATGCGCCATTTGCGTCTTTATAACGTCTCCGGGCACTGAAGAGAATGAAATTGATGGTGAGACCGACACCGATGGCAAGAGCTCGTGCATTACAAACTACTGGGATGAGCTCTCTGCGGCGCTTTTGCAGCTTCAGCTCGTCGTTGCGGCTAAACTGGCAAAGAGACTGCCGCTCAGATTTAGAGAGTTCCAGCACGACGCGGCTAGGTACTACCAGTGTGGCGCGGTCGACGACCAGGTCAGGCATGCTGTCGACGCTTTCAAGAGCAGGTTCCTGGGCGCAGTTCGCACCCCTCGTGTAGCCTGTGGCCAGAAACGCTGGCCCGAGTTGCGTGACGAGCTGAGGTGGGCCGCCCGCCAGTACGGGCCAGAGTTTGTGGCCAAGATGATTGCCACCTTCGTCAAGTGTAATAAGAGTCTGGTTGCGCCGAACAGAGGCCCTGCTGGCCAAATTAAAGCAAGGACTGTCGTGGTCGGGGATAGAATCACAACTAGAAGGCTGATCTTTCTGCTGGCGGCGCTTATCCATGATTCGTACTCGGAGGTGTACCAGGACTCAGCAGCGCCCGCCAAGCTTCCCAAGTCACGGCGTACACAGGATCTAGAGGACGATTTGGACGACCTACCTCCAGTTAGGCAAGTCCACAGCAACGCCAGCGCCACATCGGTGCTGCCTGTTCAACGCAGCGGAATGGGAGGCTGGGAGATCCCCAAAGCAGGTGAGGCGCCGGTCGCCGAGTCGCCGGGGATCTGTACTATGTCGCACGTAATCCGGCCGTCGTTCAAATGGTCTTCTTCTTCTGCGTCTCCATCATCCCTGTCAACTTCATCAGGCAGCACCGCGGCGTCGACGAGCCACTCGGCAATCTCTAGACTAGCGAGCGCAAACGGTCTCCAGCACGCCGCCGTCAGCATGTTCCGCAAAGCAACAACCTCGTTTTCGTTTTCAGCTCGTGACCTTTCACCCTCAGGCTCGGGCTCGGCGTCGTCAGCACTTTCAGCAGTATCAGCATCATCCTTCACGACAGCGGCAACAGCCAGCTCGTTCACATGGCACAAGCGGCAGAGCCGAGCCAACTCGACCGTATCCGTAGCCTCTGTCGACGACGTCATGTTCCATTCGCCAAGCATGGACGAGCGTACTGAATTTGAGTATTTTGGCTCTGAGATGGCAGCCCTGCCTGTCATATCTCGAGCTTCGACTTTGCCGTCGCGCAAGTTTGCGGCTGCTGCAGCTGCTGCTGCTGCGGCGAACGGGATGGCGACGCTGACGCTGAACAGCCGGTCAAACAGCATTGACTCGCGGATCAGCAGCCATGCGTCGTCGGTCGCAGTCTCCATGGCCGACCCCAAGACTATTACCAATCGCACTATCATCAACAGCAACAGACAGCAGCAGCCGGGCAGTATCTCGAGCATGAGCCCTGCTTCGTTCAGCACCTCATTCGAGAGCGTGTCAATCCCGAGCAAGAGCGCTGTGTGCTTGGACGTGCCAGCAATTGACGACGAAGACAATGAGCTGCTCATGGCTGAATTCGATGACCTCTTGGACCCGTTTTCGTTATCTGACTCTCTTTCTGGCACTCCCCATCACCACCATTCTCAACCTCAACAGCATTATAATACAGCACTTCCGCCGTTAGTTGTAACACCTGTCGCAGGTTTTGTGGGCGATTTCCAGCCCGACTTTGTCCTGCAGGGGTGCTCCTCATCCCACATTTTAGAATCCAAGATCCTCACCACCATGCAAAGCGAAGGCCTTGACAACTCTAAAGCCGTGCTCGTGGATGAAGATAGTGGGCAAGTGAGCGTGCTGAACGGCAGAGGCAATCAGCGCCACTCTGATGTGAGCAGGGAGGACTTGGACAAGGTTGTGAGACAGCTGCGCGAGATTTTGGAATGCGTTGCAGCTGGCGGAAGTGGGACCGAGAAGGGTGTGGAGATGGTTCGAAAGTGCTATGAGGCCAAGTTTGGACTTGTCTGACTTTACCTTCTTCATGTTTTTTTGACATTTTTGCTATTCTTTTTTTTTCTTCACTTTGATTTTGTTATTGTTTCATTTGTTCTTTTGATCTTTTTCTGTTCATGTGTTTTCTTTGTTTTTTCTTTTCTCTCATGACATGATGACGACTGTTCAGATATGTGCACATTTGCATATCTACTTTATTTATTAATATAACACATTTTACTTGATTCAAATCATAGGCCATACTCTTTGGAAATAAGTGTCGGAAATGTTTTTGTGACGCAGTCACGTGTTACCCTATCCCTATTTAGAACTATCAACGCCAACACACCCCAAAATCCCTCCATAGACAATATTGCCTTTTGAGATCAAGACTGATACAACTACTCACACACCAATCAAAAGGTCCATCTTTCTCTTTCTCTACGATACACAATGGCTTCAAGTACATCTTCCCCCACTCCTCTTTCCGAATCCAACTTTGCCAAGGCATACCTTCATCTCCTCCACTCCGCCGCTGACGGCAAGCCGCCCGGGTTTAAACCTACCCACTTGGCCTCGCAGGTCCAGAACGTGGCCCGCGAGCAGCACCTGGTGACTGTCGGCAAGATGCCTGCGCCTAAACGCAAGGTCAAGCGTGCGTCTACCGGTGGTGCTGGTGCTGGCTCTGGTTCTGGTTCTGGTGGTGCTGGGGGTGAAACCAAGAAAGAAGCAAAGGCGCCAGGCGTGGACGTGACGGTCAAGTCGATCAAGGGTGTCAAGTTTGAGCATACCCTGCGTGATGTTCCGCCTAGCATGACTGTGCTTGAGCTTAAGCACGAGCTGGCGCTGGCTGATCAGAAAGAAAAGTTTGGTCTGAGCAAGCTGGTTGGCGGTGTGGCAGCAGCGCCAGAGACGTTGCGGGTGCTGGTCAGGGGTAAGGTTGTGGCGGACTCGAAGGCGGTTGGAGAGCTTGTGGGCGATGTGGCTGAGGGCAAGAAACCTTTTGTTGCGGTTGTGGTGATGGCTAGTCCTGCCTCTGCAGCATCATCCACGGCAGCGGCAGCGGCTAAGGACCCTGAGGATGGGGATGTGGAGATGGTGGACAGTCCTCCTGTGGTGGCGGCAAGCATTGAGATTGACGATGCGCTTTGGAAAGAGATTGGGGATGTGCTGGCGAAGAAGCTAGGAAAGGGTGGGGCTGAAAAGGCGCTGAAGAAACTGAAGCAGGGATACGAAGCCAAGTAGTTAAAGAAGACACAGGTTAGCTTTGTGCTACTTGAGTATATAGTTTATGGTATAAAGGATATGGATGCTTAATTCATAGGTCTTTCATTCAAGAGAATTGTTGATTTTGACAATCAAGATCGTAGATGTCCGCATCACAAGACCCTTAACTTAGCAATTGACCTGAAGGTCTATGAAACGCTTTAGATCTTGTGCCGGCCATTCTTCTCAGTATCTAGTCAATTAAGAGGGTACCGACCAACCTATGGATTTTATGAACTCTGCCAAATATGTAGAGCCTACACCTTCATTCTTGTGTTTATGTCATCTTGATCTGATCAAACGCAACAGCGTCCTCTGTCTGTTTTTTTCACCGTTTCTTAGGCGACGTAGAATCCAGGTACATTTCGGTTTAATAAATACGCTTGACATTATATTTATGACCATTGAATTAAGACTACGGTTCAACCCAATATTAAATCTCTGTCTACAGCTATATATATATATATATATATCTAGCTCGACATCTCTAGCTATAGATTTCAAAAGAACCAAAAAAAAATCAGGGTTTAGTTGAGCATTCCAGCGGTCCACCTACCATGAACAAAGTTAGTCGGGTACGGGTATAAGCGGCCAGCAGTGTCTCACCCTGAGTGTAGATGTATGTTCATTTCAGGAACCTTAATTTAATATGAGGAATTTTGGAGGCAACAAAAAAACTCCATGGTCTGTATTATAATTTATGAGACCACCAGTATTAGCTAGACCTACTAGTATATATAGCTATACAGATATAGATATATCTATGTATACATATATAACTACACATTGAAGTTTTTAGTTTTTACAATTAATTTATTGTCTCTCTCGTTTGATGAAAATTCAAATGTTTCAGGTTTTGAGTTAAAAAAGGGTTGTTTTTTGCTGGATGATATAACTTTTGTATGCGTTTCTATAGAGAGCTCCTGAGAGTTCCATAGTAACGGTGAGAGGGAGGTGCGTGTTGTTGCATGCACATTCCTTTTGAGAACTCTCAATCATTTTGCAATATCGTATCAAATATTGGATGTCTGTCTCTTCATGGTTGCCTTTGCTACGTTGCTATTCAGTGTTCAATATAAAATGTCAAGAATATATTGTAATTACCATATATTGAATTATCACGAGTCCTGATATATATATATATATGCTCAATTGATCCATAATGATGATCATTATGATGATGATGCTTTAAATAAATCATCAGGTCCATAGTAAATTTTGGTTGTTGCCGTTGAGTTTATTTTTGGATCCTCCCTCACACATTAAAATTTTTATTACCCGGTTAGGCATTTGTGTTACGTATGGAAGGGTTAGGTCTATACGCCCTTGCCTACATTTATTTCCTGACATATTTTCTTCTCCCTTCTCTGTTTGACATCTTCTTTCTTTCTTTCCTTCTCTTTAGACCTTTAAAAGATTCTCTTTCTCTCTCTCAACTCAAGTTCTTCTCTCGTTTAACTTGATTCATCTTTCTTTTCTATCTTCATTCTTTATTTTTTATTTAGCATTTCCCACATCTTTTCATCATTAACATCAACATCATCATGAAGTTCTTCACATCTACTGCAGCAATCGCTTTGTTGGCTGCCACCTCCGTAAACGCAATGGGCTCCCTTGGCTTCAACCTCGGTGTCAAGAGAAACCCTGACGGTAACTGCAAGTACACCAACGACTTCCTCACCGACTTTAAGGACATGCAGGCCTACACCAACATTGTCCGTGTCTACGCCATGAGCGACTGTAACACCCTGCAGAACCTGGGTCCCGCTTTGGCCCAAACTGGCTTCAAGGCCTTCCTGGGTATCTGGCCCAACGACGACGCCCACTACGCCGCTGAGAAGGCTGCTCTTTCGACTTACCTCCCCACCATGTCTGTCGACAACGTCGTCGCCTTCACCGTCGGCTCTGAGGCCCTCTACCGCAAGGACATGACTGCCCAGGAGCTCGCTGACAGAATCTCGGACATCAAGAGCTTTGTCGCCAACATCAAGGACAAGGACGGTAAGAGCTACGGCTCCCTCCCTGTTGGAACTGCCGACTCTTGGAACGTTTTGGTTGACGGTGGCAGCAGACCCGCAATTGAGGCTGCCGACTTGATCCTTGCCAACGCCTTCTCCTACTGGCAGGGTCAGACCCAGGCCAACGCTTCTTACTCCTTCCTGGACGACATTATGCAGGCCCTGCAGACTGTCCAGACCATCAAGGGTTCTACCGACATTCAGTTCTGGGTTGGTGAGACCGGCTGGCCCACTAGTGGTTCCAACTTTGGTGTCTCCGAGCCTTCTTTGGAGAACGCCGCCAACTACTGGCAGAACGCTGTCTGTGCTATCCGTGCTTGGGGCGTCAACACTCTTGTCTTTGAGGCCTACGACGAGTCTTGGAAGCCTGATACCTCTGGTATCTCTGGTGTTGAAAAGTACTGGGGTGTCCTTCATGACGATGGTACCCCTAAGTACGATCTGACCTGCAAGTTCTAAGTCTAAGAGCCATTTTATTTTATTTTCATTTTTTTCCATTTTTAAAAAATATATTCATCATATATCTATATACATAGGATGCCCTGGCAATTAGAAAAAGCCCAGGTGCGATTGTAATTTAAAACAAAAAAGAGAATTAAAGAAAAAACGAGAACATGATTGGTATAATTTCATTGTTGGTTGCGTTGCTAAGAATAAGGAGCGTATCAAAAGTACCGAAAACGTACGGCTCATACATTTTTGAGAAGGTCTGTTGCTGTAGCAATTAACCTAACCCATTGTTTACTGAACGGACAACCAACTTGAACCTGAGATATGTTTACCTTTGATCGAGTTCCTTTACCACGATCTTTACCTCTCTTCTCTTGATCATCCTTGTATATCGATATCATCACAAAAGCCTACACACACAAACATGGTGAACCGACTCCAAAAGGACACTTTCAACCTTTTCAAGAACCCTCCCCCCGACACCATTCTCGACGTTGACCACAACGGCGGGGAGGATATGAGCACGGTTTCTTTCATAATCCTGGGACCCGAGTCCACAGCTTACTTTGGGGGCGGCTGGCGGGTGACGCTTCAAGTGCCGCCGGAATACCCGCAGCAGCCGCCAAAGGCTTATTTTAAGACCAAGATTTTTCATCCAAATGTTCAGCCGACGACGGGCGAGGTGTGTGTGGATACGTTGAAGAGGGATTGGGAACCGAAGTTGGATTTTGGGACTATTATTTTGGTAAGTATACATATATCTTCCTCTCTCTTATGTGCCAGTGCTGGTACAGATTGTATTTTGTTGTTGTTGTTGTGTGTTTTACGTTACTGACAATAAGGTAGACGATACGATGCCTCCTGATCCAGCCCAACCCTGAATCATCTCTAAACGAAGAAGCCGGCAAACTGTTACTCGAGGACTATGCCTCCTTTGAGCGCACAGCACGCGTGATGACAAAAGTGCATGCCCTGAAACGAGACGACGTTATTAAACAGTACGGTGCCCCGAGGGGCGATGACAGCGCCAAAGCTAGCGGGAGCGGAAGCAGGAGTCAGATCCATGAGGACGAAACTGCCGCTGCTGCTGGTGGTGGTGAAGAAGCTAGTGCGGGGGGACCACAGAGCAGTACCAACACTGGTAACGTGTTGCAGGCACTAGGTTCGCAACCGAACTCGCCGCCTCCGCCCCCGATGGCAGATGATGCAGCGGCGGCAGTGGCGGCGAAGAAGAAGAAGACTGTGAGTAAGAAAAAGACGGGTTTGAAACGGTTATAGGGGAAATTGGATATTGGATTGGTTAATAGAAGAGGGTAGGGTGTTGTCAATGGGACAGAACAGGACAGAACATACCAAGACAGAACAGAACTTTAGAGGAACTCTCTACAGGTTAGAGAATAAGACGTTAGGTAGACACTCAATTGAATCGATTGACTTTTAACTTACATTTGAACAATTGATTAGAATCAATAGATTGTAGATCAAGAGTTACAAAAAACAGTGTTTTTTGTAAGGTTGGCATCGAGAAGATGAAGATCTGAAAATCGTAGCCGCCCTAGGTCTTGTTCAAAATAAATGATAATACGAGCATATTATCGATATACGTCACTTATAGATTTACTTTCACACTATATATAGTAGCCCAGTCTAGCATGACTGTTCAAAAAGCTGTTAATCATGCCTGCCTTTGTAAGTCGTAAGTTTTATTCTAGCTTGGTTTAGAGTGCCCATATGGAATAAGAATTGATCCGATCTATTATTATCATCCTTGGTGTTGAGTGAGGTGAGAGATCAGTAATGTAGATATCTTCAAGTCTAAATCAGAGAACAGTCAACCTGTTGAATCAAGTCTTAAGATCAAAATACAAAGACTCTAAATCAGAGCTTGGATCATGAACTGAGTCCTGAAACTCACTATTAACTGTGATGAGCCTGTTCTATCTTGCTCATTACACTCTGCGGTACCTGTCACCCATAAATGTACGCATACTTTCAAATATATATGTGTTCCTTTCCCGCTGGTGCATACTGCGTGAGTTCAAAAACAGTGCGAGCAAAATTCGTATTAATTCATGAGACTTGAGACATGTGCAATACTTGGGCTACGCACTGTCAAATGTTATAGCCTCATTGACACTCGGCTGAAGCTATCCTATGCTTTGGTAGCGACAGCTAGGTTGACTTGTGCCCACACGGATAATTATGGGATTTGAAATTCGTATACTATTGGCTTGTTCGGTGTTTCTTCGGTATGGGATCATACATATATTCTCCATGATTTCCAGTCACTTCTAATAGTTCTTGTCTCTATGGCTGTTGATTTTTGTACTAAACGCACTTTACAATTAAAATCTTTTATTTCCGTTGTCAACCAGCAGTCTATTTCATATTTCTATTCTAGATCGTTCTTATACCTGAAGCGAACTACTCTCACTTGTGAATTCAACAGTTCAACCTGGCTCTTGGTCGCCTACAGATTTTGCCATGACTCGTTCTGTGTTACATACATGGGGACTATAATGCGGGGGCCCTTACCCTTCGGACTACTGGGAGAGCGTGCTGATTCCAACATCATCCATTTCCACAGTCTCTCCTCCTCTTACCTTCTTACCAACACACATCTTTTATTTTCCATTATCACTTCATCTCCTACTACTCAATCCTAAATAATCATACTAACAAAATGGTTAACCGTTCAGCACTCATTCTCATCCACGGCCGCGGCGGCAACCCCGGCGACTGGGGCCCTTTCCAAATGCAGCTTCGCCAGCACGTTGATCTGTTCCCCGTGCGATACCTGACCCCCGACGCCCCGCCCTACCCCTTTGACGACGAGGGCGAGCGCGACAGAAACGCCTTGACTCTTTTCAACGCCGGCGTCGAGGAGCTCAAGCGCGAAATTGAGTCCCAGGTCCAGCGCGGCATTCCTCTGTCCCAGATCGCCCTGGTCGGGTTTGCGCAGGGCGCCAATTTGGTCCTGGGCGCTGCGGCTACCTTGGATATCAAGATTGGCGGCTTTTTCATTTTTTCAGGGTACCTCCCTAATTTGATTCAGGACCACTTGAAGGAGAATGATGGCAAAGCGTTTTCGAAATCGAATCTTGATACCCCGATTTACCATTTCCATGGCACGTCGGACAATGCGATTCCGATTGCAAAAGCGACTCAGACTGCTGAGTTTATCAATGGGCTTGGGTTCACGCAATACAAGTTGAATGAGATTCCGGATGGAAAGCATTCCATTAGCCCTGTGGCCTGCACTGAGCTCATTAAGGAGCTCCCTGTTCTGTTTGGTTAGTGCCGCACTATGATGTACAGTAGTAGATTAATGAACTTTCTCACAAATTAGTGAGGTTATGAGCAAGCCAGATGACATCAATGATGACGATGAGTTTCACTAATGAGTACCATTGTTTTCGTAGATGAAATACTTCATTCAGTTTCAACTGATCTCGCTTCCGAAATGTGGGGATGCTCACAAACCTTCTAAAACACAGACCACACTGTAATCCTGTCTTGGCCTTGAAAACTGTCAAATAGAGTTATAAGCGAAGCTCTTGAACCGAAACCAAAAAAGCAGTTGCGGGGCTGCTGCCATACCATTGAACCAACTCATCAGTGCCATCCTTTCGCCATGCCATGGGCAGGAATATCTCTGCTGGATTGCTCCCCTCAAGTATTATTCCTATACTTAACACACATTGTGCGGCGAAGATTACTCATTCGGCACAATGTACGCACCCTTGGATTCGAAACGGACACCGACAAGCTTTACCTTTGCAGGTAAACGGCCTAAAGAGCACAACTTGTCCCACTTCTCCCAAACGCCATTACAGCTGACAAAATGATTCATGTATGAGTTATAAAGCTATTTAAGATAGCATTTTGATGCACTTTTTGAGGGCTTTTTTGAGGGTTTAAAATCATCAATGAACGTTGAACAGCAAAACGAAATGGCTTTGGACAACGATATGGATTTTGAGGATATTCCTCAGGTCGATGGCGTTGATCCAGGGCCTCCAGATACGTCCCAAGATATGGACATTGAAGCGAGTGGTGGTGGTGGCGACGCCACTCCCAACAAGAGATCAGGTATACGTAAGAGATATGATGAAGACGAGAGATTGGACAAATGCCAGAAGAGAAACGACATGAACATTCATGAGGACCTCAAAGAGGTTCAAAGAAGGTTGGAGGAGTTCATGGCCTCCGCCACGAAGACAATTACTGACTTGAAAGAGGAGGTAACTGACTTGAAAGAGGAGGCAACTAACTGGAAAGAGGAGGCAACTAACTGGAAAGAGGAGGCTACTAACTTGAAGGGAGAGGTATCTGCCTTGAAGGGAGAGATATCTGCCTTGAAGGGAGAGATGGTGGACTTGGATGAGGACAAGAGAATGGAAATTGATGATTTGAAGAAGACTATTGCTAACAAAGATGTTGAGATGGGCCTCCTGAAGGAGAGCTACTCCAAGCTCGAAGGGGCATTGACCACCCAAGGGAGGGCAATGGCCAAATACGACCAACGATTCGACACAATCAACAAGAAGGTTGCAACCGTGCAAATCTTTGAAAGATCTCACGAGGAATCTCAGGAAGAGGTGAAGGAGATCCAGGAAAAGGTTAAGCAAATGGACGAAAACATGACCAACTTCAGCA
>JAJMHO010000021.1:0-123400 GCA_030566085.1 Geotrichum histeridarum
AAACAAACAAAAAAAAAAAAAAAAAAAAAAGTCTATTCCCTTTATTCTTCTTATTCTTCTTCCTCTTTTCTTCTCTCCCTTCCTCTTCTCTCTTTCTCTCTCTCTCTCCATCTTCTCAAATTCTCCTGCCATATTCAATCTACTCCTATTACAAATTCACCACCTTCTGGTTGGTTCTTCGACTATATATCGACTTCATCCATCCCCAGCCGCTCTTTACAAACTCCCTAATCCCAGACTCCCCTTGGCCTAGTTTGCACTCATCTCTCTCTCAACTCCCTCCAACCCTTACATCGATACCACCCAAGTTTTATTGCTACTTCTACCCCACACCCGCGACATCTTAGCTTCATGTACAATGCAAGCCTCTGTCGTAACCAACAATGGAGTCGCTAACGAAGACTTGCAATGGCTGACGAAAGTCAACTCCTCGACTTTTTACAATAAAGGTATGTAATTCTCGTCTCTTTTGGCATTACAAATACTGACTTTTCTTCTTTTGTAGGCGCTCGCTCGAGAGCCAATTCATACTCCCACCCACCTGGACCTGCTTCTACTATATCTCCAGCAACAACTACATCAACACCTAGCCCGTTACCAAAGGTGGCAGAGATTGTCAATCCTCCCACTGAAAAGATATTACCACTACACAATCCTCTTCATCCTACAATATCCACCCCTCAAGCGCAACCTCTCCCACCCAGCCTGAAAAACGACCCACTTCCGGCCCTTCGGAAAGTTCGCTCCTCTTCAGAAGCATACTCGAAACCAAGCCAAGGAGCCTTTTCCAAAAAAGCGTCTTGGCTCTTTAGCAAGTTTGGACACAAATCATCTTCTCCGAAACTTACAACTCCTGACCGTGTTGCGTCGCCAAGTCCCAAACCTCCCAGTAACCTGATTCCAGAACCTATCCCATCACTTGCTAAACTGTCTCCTGAGCTCGCCGCTGGTAGTCTTGCATCCCCCACCGAAGAAATCTCCAATCTGGATCTAGAGGAACCGGAAAAGTCTGGATTCCTCGTGCACACTCTACGAAAATTCAAGCCTAGTGCCGACACCCCCGATCCCTCGCTATCCCCGTCCTACAAATTCGAATCTGGCTCCCGTCTCAACTGCACAGTCAATAAACCCACATGCGCTGTACCAGAACTGAGAGAAGTTCCAACGACCCGAGTCAACTTTGCTGCTCAAACATTTCTAATCGACCCTCCTCAGCAGATTCCAAGTAAAAAGCCGAAAAAGGGCACAGTTCAGGTCGATGAGACTGGTGTCATTTGCCGCCCATGCGTACCAACTTCCATCTACACTCCAGTCAAGAATTATCAGACTGCAGCATCTGCCGCCCGAATTGCAGCTTACAACTCTGGAGTCTCGACTGCTTGTAGCGTACGCGCCGACTGGTCTGACCGGACAGAAAAGAAATTGCATTTACTGCGGTCTCGCGCCAACTCTGTAGCAAAGCCGGAAGAAGAGTCAAGTGATGAAGATGAAAGTGATGGAATAGACACAACGAAGCAAGGGCTGACTATCGACAAACCAATGCCAAGCAAATCCGAGAGCGCCGAAACCAGTGACAAGCCTGCTAAAACTGATCTTACTGATATCTATACTCGATGTTGTCATTTGCGTGAAATCATGCCCATTCGTGCCACCCTGCATCAGTTAGAAAACCGGTCTGGCACCCTCCCATTTCTGCGTTTGCTCAATCCGCGACCCACTATGATTGAGGTGCTGGCATTTAGCGATTTTGTTGCTATTGTTCCCATCAACACAATTGTGCTCAACCGCATTGATATTAATGAAGAAATGTTTAAGCAATTGATGCTTTCGCTGGCACATAATCCTGCTCTATGCAAAGTTGCATTGAAAAACGTCAACATTACCCCAGACTCGTGGAAAATCTTGATGGCCTTTTTGTTGACAAATAAAACGGTTCAGAGACTAGACATTTCACTGGCCGACCCTGAAGACTACGACAAGAAGACCTGCAAGTATTACAAATTAGATTTGTTCGACCGTGCTCAATTGGACTGGAAGCTGCTTACTGATACATTGGTGGCGAGAGGTGGCATAGAAGAGCTTATTCTCAACGGGTGCTTGATTCCACATGACCAGTTTAAGGACTTGATTAGCAGAGGCTGCTCTATTAACACTAAACGACTTGGCGTGGCGTCCAGCGCTTTAGAAGCTGAGGACCTCATGGCTCTGTCTAAATGGACTACCCAGGAAGACATGGTATGCGAAGGCATTGATCTTGGCGGAAACGACTTGTCTAATAGTGCTGATCTTATTCAAACTCTTTTCTCTCAGAGCAGCGTTCTCTGTGTGTCACTTAACAGCTGCAACCTGCAAGACGTCAATAAGATGGAGGAAATCATGGGAAGCACATACGAAAACAGCCAAGTCCGGTTCCTCGACTTGTCGTACAACCCCAAGCTATACCCCAGAATCAGCACTGTGCTGAGCAAATATCTGCCAAAGTTCAAGCATTTGCGTCGGTTCCATGCAGACCACGATTCTCTCACATCGCAGGAAGTTATCACATTGGCAGAAACCTTTGCGCAATGTCCGTTGTTGTGCCATGTATCGCTGCAAGGTAATAGAGACATTAATGCTGCAGCTGCTGAATCACTAGCAACGGCCGTCAAACTGTCCAGCACCATTACTTGCGTCGATGTGGACTCAGATCTGATTCCGCCAAACATTCAGAGGCGTCTGTCGCATTACTGCATGGAGAACATGGAATCCATGATTCACGAAGACGAGATTCTAGCATTTACACGCGATGCTGAGGAAGACGGAGAACTGCTCGACAATGGTACTGAGCTGGTTAAGGCCGTCAGATATGTTGTCGACTCGAATGAGCCTGACCACCTTGCAGACGATTCCAGCATGGATAAGGAGGATCGGTGCATGCTTGTCACTGATGGCCTTGCAAGTCGAGCAAAGGCAGTTCGCGAAAAAGTCCGCAAGCGTATTCAAAGCATGGTTCAGAACAGTAATGTACAGCAGCTGAACGAAGGCATGAGGGCCAAACTCATTAAACTGTACTACCTCGACGAAACCCTACAGCAAGTTCTCAACAAGTACGACTTGATCCAGCAAAAGTTTGCGAATAATAATGAGATGGCACCCAACCGCGTCAACGAGCCAAGCATGAACAAGGCCAAACGTATCTTTGACCAAGCCGACACCATGCTCGAGGTTGCCAAGCAGCGCAGCGGCGAGCAAATCCACATCCCCAAGATGGGCAAGACATCCCGCTCATCCTCCTTCTCATCCCTGCAATCCGTCAACGTCACCCCCAACACCCCACCCACCTCTGCCAGCGGCGCGGCCACCCCGCCCCCGCCCCCAGCTTCCGGCTACTACCAGCTCGCGCCGGACGGCGACGTGCACATGCTGCGCTCGAACCCAACAGAAAGCTCTGTGACGGCCCAAATGCGCAAGCAGCAAAAGGAAGAAGGCGATTTCCACAAGATTAGTGTGTACATGCGGCAGAACAAGAGTCCGATCCAAGAGAGTCACGGGGCGACAGGCGAGGCTCTGCGCCAGCTGTTCCTGAGCGAGGCCACTGAGGACAATAAGAACAAGTCCAAGGGCTCCCTCGCGAGCACGAACAGTGCAGCCAGCAATACCAGTGATGCAGCCAGCACCAGCACCACCACAAGCGGCGGCAGCTGCGACGCAGTCCAAAAGGCGATCAACATGGCTGTGGCTGCTGCTGGTGGTGGCGGTGGTGAAGGCGAGGCCGAAGTGGACGTGGACCGCTTGATTGCGAGATTGAAGGACATGTCTGATTCGGATATCCAAAAGTATTTCAAGGCAAAGTACATTGACTCGTTTGGAGAGCTGCCGCGGGAGGAAGGTGACAACTCGTCTGCGGACGGCGAAGAGGCTTCGTGAGGCCAGCCCAGTGACAAGAGCAGGACAGAACAGAAGAAAACCTGTTGATGCTGATAAACGAAAAAGAAAACGGTTTTCAACTATTCTTACAAAAAGAATCGTTTCTTTTTATTTTCTTCTTTCTGCTCTTCTCTTTCATGTTATTTTTTTTATTCTATTTCATCTGTGTTTTGTTAATTGTCTTTTCTTTTCTTTTCCTTCATCTTCATGTTCTATTCTTCTTTATTTTTTTTGCGACGATACATGTTTGTTTCAAGTTTTATCTATTCATATAGTTATATATTTAGTTGTGATTATAATTGCTCTTGTGTTAACAGATCCATAAAGAGTTCAATGGCTTCATATCTTGAATAGGCCAATCTACCTTCCTCTCACCAATTTTTGTGTATACTTCATTTCTGGAGTAGTTTGAAATAGTGAAATAGTGAGATACTTTTGCTTAACCAAAAGAGATAATAACCTCCATCTCTTCCTCTTCTACTCAGCTCTATTTCATGTAGTCTGCCTGACTTCGACTTATCTTTTGTTTTCGTTTTGGGTGGGCTGTCACAAATGAATCCCAAGCCTCAGATGCCCCAAAGGCCAGGACGCAACTTCCTTTCCAACTGGCCTCAACAAAACCATCAACATAGGCCTATATGGCATCGCACCGGTCCCGGATTCTCAATGCTCAAAATATAAATGGCCCCGTTTAAAAGGCCACAAAAAATTCCAAAAAAGATAAGCCCTACGGGGGGCTCGAACCCCCAACCTTGTGATGACTTTTATTCCAAGAGGACATTAAGAGTCACACGCTCTACCGATTGAGCTAGCAAGGCACAAATCTTGAGAGATGAAAAAGCTTGTCTTATCTAAAGCAAGTAAACAGTTACAACCCTTGTTATAGAAAAGTAAGTAAAGAAGAGTTTAAAGCATATTAATAGTTTAGGAAGGAACTTTTTATGAGCATGGATATGTTTAGTGCTGTTTATTTTGTTGTTGTGACGATTTTTTTGCACTTTTTTGTCGACTCAAATTTTGTGGAAGTTTTTTGCGAAAATTATACCTTTTGAAATGAAAAAACTCTTTCTATTGAACTCAAAGATATAAAGATAAAAGATATTTGATCTGTTTTCACTTCTGGTTTATCAGTTATAACCTCATGTTCAGTGAGTTTTGTGATAAGTTAGTCTGAGCAAGTTCTTGCTACAAGTCAAACATGATGAGACAGATATAGGATACCTTTCAATCAGCCACAAGAATTGGTGTCAATAGAGACTAACTGAACGCTCTATTTATATATAAAACTCAGATTTCAGTATCATTTGCATGTGCTCTCTTCTTGTGCGCATCGCAACTATGCGTTTTTGCCTTAAGACCAGTTGGCCCATTGTATGAGAGTCTCCCAAGATTTCAATTTATATGATACTAACTCTCGAGATATCCATTGATCAACTATGTAGACTATATTTAGAATTCTACAAAGATCAAATTTGTATTTGCATTTGTATTTGTTTGCTATCTCTAGGCATCTCATCATTGAATTTCGTTAAATCCTCTCGGACAGGACTTGAAGGAAAACTGCTATTATCCAAGGAAGCAGCATAACTATGCATCAACTTAATAAATAGAACTCCAGAAGTGTGAAGATCTGGCGGTCCAGATTTGAAAACCGCATTACGTGATGCAAGTCCGCGGAACCCTGTAATATCTAGGGTGACAACGCCATCCAGAAAGGCACTTCGCATTAAAGGCATTAAACCCCTAGATCTATTTTTAATGGAATTAATCATTAACATTTTTAGATCTAGATTGTTGGCATCCAGATTTAATGCTTTCAACGGCCCTTGTAAACGAAGATTGACTGGTGTTGCAAAGCGCTTGCCAACAGAGTAGTAAAATGGTCGGAGCAAAGCAAATATTTCAGATGGGGCAAGTAAGTTTGGAAATTTGGGGTTTATCACAAGTTTATAGGGAGGGACTCTTGGAACGCGATGGCGGAAGGAGCAACTACTGGATATACTGCCTTCCCAACTATAGAATCGGGTTGGATTGTAATAACATTCTATATCAGGATTTTGTTAAGAAATGAAACTGTGGAATAGATTTAAATGCATACCTCGTGCTTCCTCAAGAATATTAAATACCCATGATACTCCAGCATTGCAATCCGGCGCATAAAAGTCAATGAATGGAGCGTAGATCGTGTATATTTCGTAGAGCAATACCGGCCATACATCTGCAACACCCCCACAAAATTTCTGAGTTATTCCAAGCAAACCAAATACACAAACGTAAATATCCTCTATCAACAGGTGGTAAAGAACACAATCATGAACATGATGTTGAATTTTTAGTTTGAACCTTTCAGCAAGACGACTTTGAAATCTGGTAAAATAAAACGATTGCTTGACAACAAATTGAAGTCGAGCATCATATTCACAAATCTTTTTAGCAGCATCTTCCAGTGCATCAACTACTGCAACAGGCTCCTGATCAACCATTCTCCAGGCCTGTTCTTCTGGCATGTTGTCGCTATCAAAATCAATCCTTTGATTGGTATTGAGGAATCCGTGGATAATTGATTAATTGACATGTTATATATGAACGAATGAATTCTCATCTCTTCTAATAAATATACTGTACGTGATAGATCAATTGCTGTGGTGAACAGTTTCGACTAGTGGTCACAAACTCATTGTCGTGGTCACATGATCAACTACATTTTTCACACTCATTTTACCCTACGAATGAAAAATTTTACAATATGCAAAATATGCACAGTATGAACAAAATTTGTGACAAGAGAAAACAAGACTTTTTTTGGGGACTATATGACAACAAATGATAATGCTGGTGATTAGGCCTCAAAGTTGGCAATCTTCTCAGCAACACGGGCCTTGCGCTGGGCAAGAGTGAGCTTGGGAATCTTCTGGTTGGCCTTGATAGCCTTGTACTCAGCCTTGGTCTTCTTGGTGGTGGGCTTGGCAGCAGGGTCCTCACGGATGGCCTTGTGGGCCTCGTCGTAAAGGTCCTCAATGGCATCGGGCTCAATACCGTCCTCAATGTAGGACTTGAAGAGCTCACGGAAACGCTCCTCATCATCATCAGCAAGCTCCTCCATGTACTCAGCGACGTGGCCACCGACAATGTACTTGCGGAGGGTGTCAGCATCGAGCTCCTCGGACTCCATGTCGTAACCGGGGAAACGCTTGGGGGAGTGGGGGACGTAAAGACCACCGTCGGAGGCACCCTTCAGGACACCGAAGACACGGGCACCAGTGGTGGTGCGCTGGAGACCAACATCCAGGAAGACCTTGAAGGGACGGGGAGCCTCCTCGACAGCCTCAGTGAGGGAGAACTCACCGGATCCCTCGTCGTCACCAGTGTAGGTCTCGTCAAGGCCGAGCTTCTGGAGAGCACGGCGAGCGATCAGAAGACCGGTAGCATAGGCAGCAGACCAGTTGGTAAGACCGTGCTTGATTCCGTAGCGGGGGAGCTCGTGGGAGTAGGCAGCGGTGAAAACAATGTCACCAACAATCTGGGAAGAGACGATCTGGGCAATGATGTCCTTGTTGGTGAAACGAACAACAAGACGGTACTTGGGGGTGTTGTACTTGGCCTTGTGCTGGGTGACAAGTCTCTTACGAGCGTAGTAGTCAGTCTTACCTTCACGACGACGTCTGAAGGGAGTCTGGAAACGCGAAAAGTACGCAGAGGTCTTAAGGTTGGGATTGAAAACCATGGTGGGCGATTCTGGGTCTGTCGATCGGTAGAGGAGAGAAGGGAAAAAAAAAGAGAGGGAGGAGGAGGTGAAAAAGTGTTTAGCGCTTAACGAGTGGGCGTTGGAATTGGGAGGTAGCAAAAAAAGAAGCAGTCACACTTTTGGGTAATTTCTGGGCTGTAACCCTAATTTGAGTTAGGGCTTGGGCAAGGGTCACTTTGGGTATATAAACTCCAGCCTGAAAAACCTGCAAAGCAGACTTGGTAACTTTGATATCAGCAAGTGATTTGAACTGTAAGTTAAGAACCTGAATCAACGTCTTTTGTTCTTGTGTGCTCTCTATGATGAATACTTTTGGTCCGTGTTGATGAGAAGGAAGTAAGACCCCTTTAAATGAATACAAAACCAAACATTTTCACTTTCTCCTGAGTCTTTTGTGTACACATCCAGTGTTTAACAGCATGGTACTCTTGCATGATATGGAATTGTTCTAACAGTGTTTAGTATTTCTATACATTCAGTTGAATGTTGGCTATAAGATTGATATAAATCAAATCAAAGATGCTTGTTTGAATGCTTCATTGTAAACTTCTACTGGTTCACATCATGAAATCCTCAATGTAGACAACTTGATTGCGTTCTCATGAATCCATTTCAATCCGTAGCGATGAGATGAAACATCTCTAGTGATTATATTACTTTGGTGAAACTTTACACTAAAGGATCTTTCCTTCTCAAATAATTAACAAACATTCGTTAAACATCAACTCTGGCATCTAAACACAGCCGAGGATCAAGATATCTCAAATGCAGGGCCGGTACCGGGTACTTCGTCTGACCTTCAAAATACATCGAGGAAATTGCATCTGCAACTTCAACTGCGCAGGTTGGACGTGCAATAAAACCCAGTCAAGGAAAGCATAGGCCTACCTGACTTTCAAAAGTCAGATAGAAGATGTCTCGAAATTAGTAACAAAAATTAGTGAACAACATGGTGAGAGGAGGTATAGGGGAAAATGCAATGATGGGTATTTCTCTTTCATGAAACATGCTGAAAAATGGGCGAACTTGGGGTTCTCCTCGACAATTGTGGCTGTCATGGTTGTCGTCTAGTCGGAATCATGATTGCCTTTTCGCGATGCAAACAATACATGTCGCATAAACAAAATTGGTGGACTTTTAAAAACAACAGGGTGAGATCTAAACTCATTTGGTGGTAGAATGTATTGGGAGCGGACCACCTCCCCGTTGTTGCTTGCGATCCAGCTCTAGTTTGGCATACCATGATCCACCAACAAGGGTTAAGATAATACCGAATGAATTTGTAGCATTGACATTCAAGTGGAAAAACAAGATGGCAAGCACAATCGTCATTACTTGTTTCACATTGGCAGCCATAGTCATGGTCAGTGCGCCCGTGGCCTTATTAGCAGTGAATGACACAACATTGAGGCCAAAAGCAATGAAGCCGTTCAAAAGCAGCTTGATCACCAATTCTCTGCTAAGGACAAACTCTGTGTCGGTGGCCTTGCTGATGACGTTCGGATTCCATGCCGCTAGAATTCCATTGTTAATGACTGTTAGCTCGCCAGTTAGATAAGCGTAAACCAACGACTGTAAAAACGCCAAAGGGGACATGCGATACAGCAGTTCAAGCGGAGCCATCCGGCGGCCACCGGTCTGAATGCGATTGGTGATTACGGTCTTGAGGGCAGCCAAAAATGCACCCAGTAGAGTCAAGAAAAAGCCCATTGGCTTAAACTGATAGTCTCCAAATGTAGCAAATCCAACTCCTGCGCACACGAGCAGCAGAGAGATATAGGTCATCAGCGGGTATTTGCTGTTGTAGAGTCCGATATTTAGTGCAATGGCAAACAGTGGTGTGGTGGCACGAATCACCTGGTGAAATGGCACTGTCACTAGCTTGAGCGACACGTTCGAAATTGCAATGTTGATTGTATAGAGAAATGAGAAGAACAACATCGTCTTGCCCTCTCCATCTGCCAGCCTCGATACGTGGAATGCTCCTTGCTTTTTCAATATGAAACATCCCACTGCTCCACATAACGCGTGGATCGCCGTAAGCACATAGGGAAACGGAAATGATCCAAGGACCACCTTGTTGAAGAGCGTGAGAACCAAGTTGAACAAGAAATAAACCGCCAACCACAGGTACTTGGTTCTCACAGAAGGTTCTGGTAAAGCATTGTTTAGAGATGCGTCTTTATTATCATCTAAATGCGACGAGGTACCCATGGTTTTTGTGTGTCAGGGCCACTTGGTGAAAGGGTCTGGTCGAAGTGATTTACCAAAGGGAGTGTTCAGGGAACAGACAGGAGGAGAAGATGCAAACGTATATATAAAAGTACATACAGATCGGCCCCCAAGCGACTCAGCGACCATGCATTTTAACTATGCTTATTACGTTGTTACGTTATACGTGGAGAAACTTCTGCTTTCTGGGTTGGGGTATATTTACGGTTGTACAATCACAACAAGCCCTGGTTCAAAGAATTGACCAGAGAAACGATGATGGTGAAATGATGGTGAAATGATGGTGAAATGATGGTGGGAGGGCGGAATTCATTGAAGCCGAATTCTTATCAAGCGACTTGATGTGCATATTGCATGCAATTGTAGAAATATATTTGCTCTTGTGAGGGTTAGCGCAGGATCAAGCTTTTTATTTTCCTTTGTGAAAAGCTTTTCTTTTAATCTCCCCTTTTTTGTTATTAAACATGGGCAGCTTGACAAACGTGCAATTGAGAGATTATGGAGGTGTTCCATTTGCCAAGTGCTGCTGAAGGTGTTCTCTCGCGAATTATGTTCTATTCATGAGTTCAGTGATGTGAAGGCAGCAAATAAAGAAAGGAGACAAGATGTACATGATGTACATGATCGAGCATGCTTCTATCCCTACATACTTAGACCTCCACGATGTTAGTTCTGGCGAAGCAACCTAGGCACTAATTAATATAAGTTTGTTATGGACAGATTATGATTATAGAAATAAGATATCAGCTAATGAGCCCTGTTTTTGAAATCAATAATGGCCCCTGAAGGAGGTCGGCCTCTGTCCTAAGCTTTCGAAGAAGTATCTTGATTCGAAAGAGCACTATGCACATGTGCACAGTTCAACGTTGTACATGAAGGATGTGCAATGGGCCTATATATATGAGAATCTCTCTTGCTCAAGCAATTTGAATGTAGACCTACCTCCATGCGTGAAAGTATTTGTAACCCATTAATGACTATTCACGACATCTTCCCGCGATTCATTCGTGACCACACTTATATGTGAGGAAAGTATGAATCTTACTTTTGATGACAATTAAAAATCACAGCACAACCTTTTGTAGAGGATATTGACACGATATAAAATCTTGCCAATTCGTTTCAACTACCTGATATTCTTCACGCCATAACACAGTTATGACAACCAATTTAGCTGTAGTATCTTACTTGAGAGCTCCCCATCTACAACAGAGTCATGAATGACTAAATATTGTACAACTGCTTATTCATCATTAATAATATCTACGCTGGCTTACCCGCCCGCCCCAGCCTACTTCATCTCCCATCCTCTCAAATACCCATTCATCTCCATACAAGGCCATCACCACCATTCACTGCCATGTCTGACGAACTTGACATTGAAGGCTCCCACTGGGGAGACCTGTCGTCTCAATCACAGTCTCCTAGCAAAAATACAAGTGCAATTGCCTCCGGTGATTTTGACTCCCCCACTCAACCCAAACCGACCCCCAAGGCCAAGTCTAGAATCTCTACCATTCGCTCTTCTCGCGCAAGGAAGGCCTCTCCAGTGGTCCATGTCGAAACTGTTGCCGACTCAGACCCATTGGGTCCGTTGGGATTTCCTGAAACAAAGCCAGAGAGTCCCAAGCAACAGGAACCTCTGTTCGTGCCTACTGACAAGGAAAGTGCTGAAATTAGCAAGGCAATCCAGAACTACAACTCCAACAATGAGCGTCTAGCCTTGTTTGGCCACGACGACCCAGCAGACAGTCCTTTTACAGCTCCAGACCGCTCTGCTCTGGTGGACCCTGTCAGTCGGCTTTCTCTTCACTCATCTCAGCAAGTCCCACAGCCACCCTCACCCGGCTCACCGCCTGCAACTCCGATGCAGGAGCCTACCGCCGCCGCGGCTCCAACACCTGCCAGAGAACCTGCGCCTCCCGTTAAAGAAGTTTTTGAAATTTCTGTCGGTGACCCCATCAAGGTCGGAGACATCACCTCTGCCCACACCGTTTACACTGTTTATACTAAAACCACCTCTCCCAGCTTCTCGAAGTCACAGGCTTCAGTAACCCGACGGTACCGCGATTTCCGATGGGTTTACCATGCCCTAGAGAATAACAATCCTGGTATCATCATCCCACCTCCACCAGAAAAGCAGGCCATGGGTCGCTTTGATGACGACTTTGTCGAGGCTAGACGCATTGGGCTGGAAACTATGCTGTGTAAGATTGCAAAGCACCCTGTGCTACAGAACGACCCTGATTTCCGCATCTTTTTAGAGTCAGACACGTTTTCCACTGACATTAAGTCAAAGCAATATCATGTGCAGCACCAGCCTCCTACAGGAACAGAGTCCAAGGGATTCATGAGCTCGCTGAGCGGTGCTTTTTCCTTCTCGGGCAAATTTGTGGAGTCTGACCAATGGTTTATTGACAAGAAAGTCTACGTCGACACTCTTGAAACCCAGTTCAAGCAGCTTGCCAAAACTCTTGACTTGGTCATTGCTCAACGCAAAGAGCTTTCTGACGCCACTGCTGACTTTTCAGCTATCTTGACCACTCTTTCCCAGGTTGAGCTATCCACTTCATTTTCGCAGCTGATCCAAAGTTTTGCAGAAACGGAGCAGCGTATCAGAGACCTTTACTTCCGCCAATGCATGCAGGATGTCATGTCGCTTGCGACAACACTCGAAGAGTATACTCGACTTATTGGAGCTATTCGAATGGTATTTTCACAGCGTCAAACGGCCTATTTTACATTGCAAGCCGCTGAGCAGGAGCAGTCCAAGAAGAAATCCAATCTCAACAAAGTCATTAAGTCAGGGAAGACTCTCCAGGACAAGATTGCTCTTCTTACCGACGAGGTAGCTGAGCAGGACAAGCGAGTTCTCAACGCCCGGGTGGCATTTGACGATATCAGCAAGCTCATTGTCAACGAGTTTGCCCGTTTCGAGGTTCAGAAAGCGGCAGACTTCCGCAACTCGGTTGAGCTGTTTATGGAAAATGCCATTGAGGCTCAAAAGGAAGCAATTGAGGTGTGGGAAACATTTTACCAGCTGAATGGACTCGGATCTGCCAGGATGGACACTAAACCAGCCGACTCTGCTCCCGCTGAGACTGCTACGGTTGGATGATAACTTGCAATCAAGTTATCTATACAAAATAGGAATTACCCGTTCTCTTTATCTCAACAATATTGTTTCATAACTGAATGAATGAATGAATTTACTCACAATATTAAGATCTGGTTCAAGGATATTTCATAGAAATCGAAGTGTACTGAGATTAACACATGAATATTTCAGTCTGGATCTCTATAAAACCCAAATTTTTCATCTCAACGCTCCATCTCTTCTCCATACTTGACTAGAGATTCTGTAATCCACATTCAAGAATAATACAACTTGATATTTATGGTGAGTACATTGAAACTTATGCTCTTTCTATCCGGCTACAATGATGAGTTATGAAAAAAATTCGATTAGTCTTTAAGACAACATTCATGGTTAGAAAATTTCCTATTATCCTGAAGCCATAACGATAGCAAAAGCTCAACCATTTTTGTACACAAAGACCTATTTGTGCTAACTGGGTATTTTAGAACTTTTTTAGACTGTTTTCTGTTTGATATTGGTCTCGAAAATGATCAAGATCATCTTGTCATTGTGCTCGTAGTTCTTCTTGTATATGCCCCTCTGGGCTAGGGTGCACTGACTTCAGATCAAGATCGGCTTTGCCCTTGATCTCAGTCTAGATACGTAACGGCTTTATCAGATAGATGCAAAACACTTGAAATAAATTCATGAACTTGAAAATTGACCTTTTTAAATAGTTTTAAATCTCATCTAAGTCTGTTGGTGGCGGAGTTTTTTTTGGTAAGCCCTAAATTGTATGGGCTGCAATACTGTCTTGTTTGGCTGCCAGTGTGGGTTGGTGGTTTTCGACAAGCTGTTCAATTCTTCGTTTCCATACATCTTTCCCTCTTCTTACATCACAGTCCCCACTCCTCCCTCAATCACATTTCCTTCCATCCTTATAATCATCTAATCCTCTTTCATATTCCATTGGTCTTTATTCCCGTTTGTATTTCTCTGTTTTTCTTTAATAATTCTTCATGTCTGGGGATCTTCCCATCAAGTTTCAGGAGCACTTACTCCTCAGCTCCCTTAATGTTCCAGATGATGCCATTGGATTCACAACATGTACTCTGGAGAGTGATAAATATGTCTGGTAGGTCTTGAAATGTCACATTGTTATCCATGTTGCTAATTTTTATCTAGTGTTAGAGAAACCACCCCGAGTGGAAACATGGTGGCCATTATCAACCTCCATGAGAACAATAATGTCATTAGAAAAAACATGTCCGCCGAATCGGCCATCATGAACCCATCGCAGCTCATCATTGCTCTGCGAGCACAAGGAAAGACCCTTCAGGTATGGACTTTGTTTTACTTTTCCATTTATGGTTTGCCCCTAACATTCTCCAGGTTTTCAATCTAGATACCAAGCAGAGACTTAAGTCTGCCACCGTAAACGAAGACATTGTCTTCTGGAAGTGGGTTTCAGATACTACGATTGGTTTGATCTCAGAAACTGCCATCTACCACTGGGATGTCACTAATGCTGCACAAGACGCCCCAGTCAGACTGACCGAAAGACATGCGTCTCTGGCGGGTAGCCAGATTATCAACTACAATGTCAACGCTGATAACAAGTGGTCGTCCCTCGTCGGAATCTCTCAAGAGAATGGTCGCATTGCCGGTCATGTTCAGCTCTACTCCAAAGACCGCAACATTTCTCAGGGAATTGAGGGTCATGCTTCGGCTTTTGGCATGTTGAGATTAGACGGTGCCAGCTCAGATACTCGACTTTTCACTTTCGCCAACAGAACTCCCACTGGCGCCAAACTTCACATCGTCGAAATCGACCACCAGGATGGCAACCCTGTATATCAAAAGAAGGCAGTAGATCTCTATTTCCCTCCTGAGTTGCCAAACGATTTCCCTGTCTCCGTTGAGGTTTCGAACAAGTATGGGATTATTTACATTATTACCAAATACGGTCTCATCCATCTGTACGATCTGGAAAGTGGTGTCTGCATTTTCATGAACAGAATCTCGTCTGACTCTGTCTTTACTGCCACCCGATATGATGCTACTTCTGGTATCATTGCCATCAACAGAAAGGGACAAGTCTTGTCGGTTTCAATTAACGAGGACACCATTGTTCCCTATATTCTCAACAACCTGGGCAATTCTAGTCTTGCTCTCGCCTTGGCATCTAGAGGTGGTCTCAAGGGTGCCGACAGCTTGTATCAGCAACAGTTCAACCAGCTCCTCAACTCGGGTAACTATGGTGAGGCTGCTAAGATTGCCGCAAACTCTCCTCGTGGTATTCTCCGTACTCAGGAAACTGTTCAACGCCTTAAGAGCATTCAGGCCCCTCCTGGACAGGTGTTTCCCATCTTGCAGTACTTTAGTACACTGCTTGACAAGGGCTCTCTGAACAAGTTCGAATCTATTGAGCTTGCCCGCCCTGTACTGGAACAAGATCGCAAGCCCCTGCTTGAAAAGTGGCTCACTGAAAACAAACTTGAGTCGTCTGAGGAGCTCGGCGACATTGTTAAAACCCGTGATACCGCTCTTGCTCTGAGCATTTACTTGCGCGCCAATGTGCCTTTGAAGGTCGTGACCTGCTTTGGCGAGCTTGGCCAGTTCGACAATATCCTTCCGTACTGCCAAAAGGTTGGATACAGCCCTGACTACACTATGCTGCTTCGAGGCATTGTTGCTGCCAACCCTGAGAAGGGTGCTGAGTTTGCTACTCAGCTGGTGAACCAAAAGGTTCCTGGTGTGGATCTGGAAAAGATCACTGACGTCTTCTTGTCTCAGAACTTGATCCAGCAGGCTACTGCTTTCCTCTTGGATGCACTCAAGGACAACCTCCCTGAGCATGCTTACTTGCAAACCCGTCTTTTGGAGGTCAACCTGATGAACGCTCCTCAGGTCGCCGATGCCATTCTTGGTAACGAAATGTTTTCTCACTACGATCGCGCCAGAGTTGCCAAGTTGTGTGAGCAGGCTGGTCTCACGCAGCGTGCTTTGGAACACTACGATGATCTTAAGGATATTAAGCGAGTTCTTGCTCAGACTGCTACTCTCAACCCTGAATGGCTTGTTAACTTCTTTGGCAAGCTCACCGTTGAGCAGACTCTTTCATGTCTCGATGAAATGCTCAAGGTCAACATTAGACAGAATCTGCAAATCGTCATTCAAGTCGCTACCAAGTACTCCGATCTGGTTGGGCCTTTGAAGTTCATCAAGTTGTTTGAAGACTACAAGACACCGGAGGGTCTATACTACTACCTGCAGAGCATTGTTAATCTCAGCGAAGATCCAGATGTTGTGTTTAAGTACATTCAGGCTGCTGCCGCTATTGGCCAGTTTAGCGAGATTGAGCGCATTGCTCGGGACAACAACCACTACAATCCCGAGAAGGTCAAGAACTTTCTCAAGGATGCTAAGCTTGCTGATCAGCTTCCTTTGATCATTGTGTGCGACAGATTCGACTTCATTCATGATTTGGTTCTATATTTGTACCAGAACCAGCAGTTCAAGTTTATTGAGGTCTATGTTCAGCGCGTCAACCCTTCCCGCACTCCTCAAGTTGTTGCTGGACTTTTGGATGTTGACTGTGATGAGTCTGTTATTAAGGCACTTCTCATGTCTGTTGTTGGCCAGGTTCCTATTGAGCCTCTCGTTGAGGAGGTTGAGAAGCGTAATCGTCTCAAGATCCTCTTGCCTTTCCTCGAGGCCGTTCTCAACGGTGGTTCTCAGGATAGCGCAGTTTACGACGCCCTTGCTAAGATCTACATCGATAGCAACAACAACCCCGAGAAGTTCTTGAAGGAGAACGATCAGTACAACACTCTTGTTGTCGGAAAGTACTGTGAGAAGCGTGATCCTTACCTAGCCTATATTGCTTACGAAAAGGGCCAGAATGATTACGAGCTTATTCACATTACCAACGAAAACTCCATGTACAAGCACCAAAGTCGTTACTTGGTTGGCCGTGCTGACTCTGATCTTTGGAGCTTCGTTCTTTCTGAGGATAACCTCCACCGTCGATCGCTCATTGACCAGGTTGTCGGTACTGCTGTACCTGAGTCCACTTCTCCAGAGGATGTGTCTATTGCCGTCAAGGCCTTCCTGGCTGCTGATCTGCCCACTGAGCTTATCGAGCTTTTGGAGAAGATTATCTTGGAGCCTTCACCATTTAGCGATAACCAGAACCTGCAGAATCTCATGATTCTTACTGCCATCAAGTCCGACAAGGCCAAGGTCTCGCCTTATATCGAGAGATTGGATAATTACGATGTAGATGACATTGCACAGATTTCTATCTCGAACGGGCTTTACGAGGAAGCCTTCCAGGTCTACAAGAAGGCTGAGCAGCACTCTGATGCTGTCAAGGTTCTTGTTGACCACATCATGTCTCTTGACAGAGCTGAAACCTATGCTGAGAATATTGATACCCCTGAGCTTTGGAGCCAGCTCGGTAAGGCTCAGCTTGACGGTCTGCGCATTTCCGATGCCATTGAGTCTTACAAGAAGGCTCAGGACCCCAGCAATTACGAGGAGGTGATTGAGATTGCTTCTCATGCTGGTAAGGATGAGGAACTGATTTCATTCTTGGTTATGGCTCGTAAGACTCTGCGTGAGCCTGCTATCGATGGGCAACTTCTTCTCAGCTACGCTGCTACTGAGAAACTTTATGATCTCAAGGACTTGGCCAACTCCCCTAATGTGGCTGACTTTGAGACCATTGGTGACAAGCTTTATGACCAGAAGCAGTATGAGGCTGCCAAAATTCTGTTCACCAGCGTTTCCAACTGGGCTAAGCTTGCCTCTACCCTTGTGTTCTTGGACGACTACCAAAGTGCAGTTGAGTGTGCTCGCAAGGCCAGCAGCGTCAAGGTCTGGAAGCAAGTCAACGAGGCATGCATTGAGCATAAGGAGTTCCGCCTTGCACAGATCTGTGGTTTGAGCTTGATTGTTCATGCTGAGGAGCTGCAGGATCTTGTTGAGCGGTACGAGTACATTGGCTGCTTTGATGAGCTGATCTCGCTGTTTGAGCAGGGTCTTGTGCTTGAGCGCGCCCACATGGGTATGTTCACCGAACTGGGTGTTTTGTACAGCAAGTACCGCCCTGGTAAGCTGATGGAGCACTTGAAGCTGTTCTGGTCGCGTATCAACATTCCCAAGGTGATCCGTGCCACTGAGCAGGCCCATCTTTGGCCCGAGCTTGTGTTTTTGTACTGCCATTATGATGAGTGGGACAATGCTGCTCTGGCTATGATTGAGAGATCGGCTGACGCTTTTGACCATAGCTCCTTCAAGGAGATAGTCGTTAAGGTCGCCAATTTGGAAATTTACTACAAGGCCATTAACTTTTACATGGCTGAGCAGCCTCAACTGATTACTGATCTGTTGACTGTTTTCATTCCTCGTGTAGATGTTGGCCGTGTGGTTAAGATGTTCCAAAAGAGTGATAACCTGCCGATGATCAAGCCGTTCTTGATTGCCGTTCAGCAGCAAAACATTTCTTTTGTCAACAACGCTCTGCACGATCTGCTGATCGAAGAGGAGGACTACAAGTCTCTCCGAGACTCTGTCGATTCCTTTGATAGATATGATCCTCTTGATCTTGCTGAGCGTTTGGAGAAGCACGATTTGATTTTCTTTAGACAGATTGCTGCTCACTTGTACAAGAAGAACAAGAAGTGGGCCAAGAGTATTGCTCTGTCCAAGGAAGACAAGTTGTGGAAGGATGCCATTGACACTGCCGCGACTTCCGGCAAACCCGAAGTGGCCGAGGAGCTGCTGCGATACTTTGTCGATATTGGAAACAAGGAATGCTACGTCGCTACACTGTACACTTGTTACGATCTGATCAGACAGGACGTTGTTACCGAGCTGTCCTGGATCCACGGTCTCAAGGACTACACCATGCCCTACCTGATCAATGTCGAGCGCGAGACCAGAGACCTTGTATCCGAGCTTTGGAAGGATAACGAGGCCCGCAAGGCCCGAGAACGCGAGAACCAAAAGAAGGAGGAGGAGCAGCCTATTTTGGGCGCCAACACGCGGCTCATGATTACACAGGGCGGATCGTCTATGAACGGAGGCGGATATTTGAACCCGCAAGGAACTGGATTCGGATTTTAGATTAATAGGGCAGAGATTTACAAAGCTTGTATGATGATATAGCTATGATTAAGATATGTTGAGCAGAAGAGATCTGGAAATCCTTGAGTAACGTAACTTCAACTGTAGACCTAAGCGAGTGGGACTTGATCTCTCTCTTGATGTGTAGGTAGATTTCAGTCTACACCGACTTGATATTCAATCCAAAATGGCCTACAACCTTGAACGTCAAGAACCTACACCTGCAATAAAACTCAATCATGGGCAACCTGCAACCCTTCTTGATCCAATTAGATGTCAACTATATAGTCACAGTGCTTGATGGAGGATTTTTATAGGTGGCCATGGCTGGCTACAGATCTATATACTTAGAGGTAGTAGTATGTAGATTTCTTGTCAGTGATTACAGTGAACACTTAATCATAAACAAGGCGGGTTATAAATATAAGTAAGTCAACTAAGGGGTGACATGCTAACAAAGCTATTTACCGAAACTGCTGCAGATGTAGATAAATGTTGAAATGAATCAACCGGGGTATGTCTTTAATTAAGGAACTTAATGGGCGAGTTCCTTGAATTAATTCTAATTATAACTATATGAATTGAGAATGCAAAGTTGTAACCTAGTCAGACAATTAATCGGCCAGTCACTTTATTTCAATAGCAACTATCCGTTTCTAGCTAAAAACAGAGAGTTTCAAGTATACAGTTTATGTATGTCTGCCATTAATTGAGATTGGGCCCAAAAAAACCTAGCTATAGGTTGTAGGCCTATACAGCCATAGTTTATTTTATTTAAACGTAGAAGTAATATTATGAACTTCGCTGTTCTTATTTTGATAGATAAGCTCAATTGATTTTCTTCTAGGATATGCTCAAGTCCTAGCTAACACAATGCAGAGCATAGCATTGTTAACACTTCGTACATTTCAAATTTGAAAGACAAATCACGTCAACACCTTCTAGAAAAGTTTAGAGATAATGAATAGATATGGATTTAAGATCTCCAAATCAAGACCCCCACCGATGGTAATTGAGAAATAAATGGTTTAAGTACCGAGACATCCAGCTGACCGCCCCCATTCCCATTCTAGAAAAAAATCAAATACCAAGAATATTCATAAAAAAAAAAGATATAATTAATGAATAAAGTTGACAATTAGACTTTATATGAATAAACTTAATAATGGGTGGTGAGTTACACCCAAACCAAGCTTTCCTGGGTTTCAGCTTGCCGGCCCGCCGACCTAATATGTGCAAGCCCTAAGGTTGCTATTGCGTGAGGCATCAGTTTACCAAGACCTCTGAATGGAATTATAGAGTAGAACCTCAATTGGTGGATTTCCGTTTTGTAGACATTGGTTTAACATGTGTGTTCAGGTGGTGCAAATGTCATGAAACTATATAGTTGTATAAAATTGCAAAAAACGATAGGGAAGCTAGATATACCGCATCAATCATATTTGTTATAGGCCGTTGTCTTTGTCTACGCTCTAAAATAACTCGGTTTGAACCAGTACTTAGACCCACCTGTTTGACACTGCTCTTGAATTTGAAGCAAGCTGGTGCGGTATGAACAGGGTCATGGTTTGATGATTGTTTACGCATACATAGCTTAAATATAAGCCAGATTAACACCATACTTGGCATCAATCAAAAAGCAGACGTCAATATTGAGATACAACTTAATATTAAGGTAGACTAATCTTCTTATTTATAACGTCAACGGCTTTATCTGCTTCACAATCTGCCGGGCCGAGGTTAAGCCCTACTTGCTGTCCTCTCAGAATCCGTACCTAGGAACAAGCAGACGCCCATGGTTTCGGCTTCGGTTTGGTTCGGTTCAGTCATTTGAAGCGTGCTCATTTAGACTTTGTCTTTGAATTTTATCTTGTAATTTGTACAGGATTTGTATATGTATACCTTTGTGTTTATGCTTTCAAGTCTGTACCTGTACCAGCCCACCTTAATTAATTAGCCATTAACAAATTGTACAGCGGATCGGCGCCGTCTGTGTTTTCCTTAATTATTTCTAGAGGTTTGTATACTCCGTGTTGTCCATGCGTGTTTCAATTCCGGATCCCGTGTATTTTAAGTTAAGTTCAGTATGCGTATCCAATTGATGGATATCGTTTTGTCAAACTCTATAACTATGTTAACTGCAGAGCTTCAAGGTTACACTTTTCCAAGCTTGAAAGGCAATGGAGATAGAGAGGTTTAGCAGATAAATTCAGATTTAAATGACGAAACAATTAATTACAAGTCTAGACTTCAAAGGCTTTAAAATAGTTGCAAATTTAAAAGTATGGAAAGTTGGCGACAGGGAAACGAAAGTTTGTGACCCGTAACCATATTCAGTTTTCACAAGCCAGCCTTTTACACCAGTATGAACACAAATCGAAATTGGCACTGTGATATGCTTTCATTTACACCACACAAAGGTCTAGGGTAAATTCTGGCAACGTAAGGGTTTAGTAATTAGATCTGGCAAAAGGATCGATTCATTCTTCTTTTTATGCTCTTTATTCTATTGTTGCTTTATTGATTCTGATGTGAACCGGTCTTGCCGCGCTTCCCGTTAAATGTGCCAAGGTCCCTATGTCTCTCCTTTCTTTCGTTTTATTTCTGCTCAAGCCGAAATGTTTAATTTGTCGCCGTTGCTATTGTTAATTTTTGTTGTTGATGCTAGTCCATATTTTTTTTGTCAGTGTCATGTTTTTGTGTCTCACGTATTTGAAATCTTCTAGACATATATAGGCCTATCCACCATCATATGAACTGTCATTCACAGTTATCTACTGGCGATCCACTTGTTTTCTACTGATTCCACCTGTCATACTGTACTGGTTACCATGCAGAGAATACTGATACGCGCTGCCCATTTCCATTTTTAATATTTCTAAGTCCAAAAAAAGAACAAGTAAACAACCAAGCTTAGAATGAGCTAGAACCTTCTTTTTTGTTCGTTAGCATGTTCATATATATCTCTTAAAGCCCGTTAACTACATGTAGCAGGTAAGCCAAATAGGCAGACTAAACAAAGCAGGTGAACTAAAGCAAAGCAAAACAATCCAGCAAAACAGGCACGGCCAAACAAAGCAGGTACGCTAACCACATTGACGGCTATGTAACGGCAGATAAAGCACGTTCACTCCTAAGCCTCTAAATCAGATGAAAAGCAGATCCGACCAAGATGTGTTACCGTGCTATAACGTTACAAGTCCAACAATTGGCTACGCATGTTCATGTTCACATTCACAGTCACAGTCACGTTCAGCCTTGAAAGGCATGCATGGGACAGTCGTGCGCTGTCCAATTTTGCAGGTACCATAGTAACATGTAGAGTGACAATGACAAGACAGTAGGTAACAAGTGTCAGCAACAAGGACTGCCATTTCTATTTCCAATCGATCCTACATTCCCCTGGCCATGGCCTGAGCTATTCCTGATGTTGCAGACCACGGCTAACGGTCTTCACATTCACTTTTTGTTGAACGCTTTGCAACCCTTACCCTTTGTGTTACACGCAAAGTCTGTTCACATTCATAGAAAGTCTGCTACGACAAGAGATACATAACTTCTTTTTGTTCACATTGAAAGAAGTCCTTATCTAGGGTTACATTTTGATCTTGGTGTCGTACATATTCTTGGTCTGGTCTTGTTCATCATGAATTCTTGGCTGAGGTCATAATCATGTTCATTTTCATCTTCTCAGATCATTGAGCACGATAAAGTCACCAGTCCCGAACGCAGACCCAATCGGTTCAGCCGTCTTATCTCCAAACACTTTTGAACACCTCAGTCAAGTGTTATTGCTAGACATTGATTTGTTTTCAGACCTTTTTACCGTATTATCTTGTAATTAGCGTGTGCAAGAATTGTCTTGGACGTGTTTTGCTTATTCGTTTCAAGTTTTCAAGCTACGTTTTGCTTAAAGCCACTCGAAAGCCAAGCATACTTGGTTTGGTGGTTTTGAATAAACTACATGGTATAGAGTTTGGCATGTTCACACTAGGTTGTGAAAGCCTTTTGTTCTTGTGGATTGGTCTATGGATTGAGCTATTGAGTTTCAGGGATCATCGTATACTGTCTTGAGTTATGTGAATATGTAAATAGTTGTAGATATATCTAAGCTGCTAAATTTGACAACGTTCCACACTTAAGAAAGGTTAACAACAAATAACTTTAAAGATGAAAAGGTTTTCGGGTTACGGGTTTCGGTATATATACTGGGTATCGGGTTTTGGGTTACCATATGAAGACAAAAGCCTAGATCTTTCTATAGCGGCCCTTGAGTTTCCAGAACGGGCTCCTAAACTTTTTTGGGTATGCCTATCGGCTTCAATAACGCTCGGTCAGTTTAGTCTTATTTCCTAGTCCGGCCACATCAACCACCAACCACAACGGCCACCCGACCACCGAAGACCGCGCTGACCGGCTGGAAACCGACTTTTTTCGATTTCCTGTTTGGGCAAGAGCAAGTGTACCCGTTCAGGTAGAGCAACAATACCCGTTCAGGCAACCGAGGGCTGGTACCGACCGTCCCCGATTGCCTGTTTAGTGTAAAAAACCGTTTCCAAATCTAGACCGAGCAACGTTTGGAGCGTATACAGACCTACTGTCCTGCAGGTTAGTTTGACTTGGTCAATATATATACCTATATTCCTGAATCCATATACTCATACACTCATACATACATGTACATGTTTACCGTTTACCCCCGTTATAGCATTTCAGCTGTCCCAACCGTTTTTTTTTTTCTTTCCATTAAAGTCCAACCTTGCATATTGTTTATTTGATGTTTGCTCCATTTTTCAACGGTTTTTTATTTATTGGATTATTCTATTCTTACTTTTGCCTACATTCAACAT
Source organism: Geotrichum histeridarum (assembly GCA_030566085.1). Lineage (NCBI taxonomy): Eukaryota > Fungi > Ascomycota > Dipodascomycetes > Dipodascales > Dipodascaceae > Geotrichum > Geotrichum histeridarum. The sequence continues at coordinate 23,945 of JAJMHO010000021.1, forward strand.
ATTACATATTACATCCTCCAATTCCACATGAGTCCTTCTTCCATTTAATGTTCCTTCATTCTATATATCGTAGGCCGAGTTCTTCCATATGCCGATTCCTTCTAGAACTCGGCTCTATGTAATCTCCTAGGTCATTTGCAAAACCTACTATAGTCGTTTTTTCAGAAATTTTATGCTTGATTACTGTCACTTGAACTTGTTGATGTCATCTAGCAGACTTCAAAACCTGTGCCTAGTCTTGGTTTAATGTCCGCTGCGAGCGACCGTTAGACGAAAAGCGTTGATTATAGATCGCTGGGACTGGGCCGTCTTAAAAGCCGTTGAAAATAAATCGCAGTAGTGGTAGTAATAGATTGCAGAAATAGTTGGATTTAGTTAATAGATCGGTAGTATCAAAGGCACCAAAACTAAACGGCTAAAAGGACAAAAGGCGACATCTAGCCTATCCAAACACCTCATATCCCTGCATCTTCTCTGTCTTTCTTTTAAATTATTTCTTATACCATTGTTATTTTCATGATTATTTCAGCTCTTTTTCATTTATTTCTCTCTCTCTTTATTAATATTTATTTCAACTGGTATTTTTAACCTATTTTCGAGTAGTATTGAGAAACGGCCCACCCAAATCATTTCATGTATGCGCGCTAAGCTTCTCTCCCCTGCTAAGACCGCGACTAAGGGCTAGGTTTAAAACGGCGCCTGATGTCAATCTGTCTGCAGGCCTGTGCTGACTAAAATAGACCCAAAAATAACGGCGCTGTTCTCTTATGTTGATGACGGCATCACGGGAATTTTTTTTTTTTTTTCCCTTGAAAATTGAAATGATAATATCTTTCAAGGCAAACAACTCCAGATAGATAGCAGCTGAAATATTGTAATGCCAAGTAACGCAAAAATTTAAAATAGCTTTTCCTTATCTCTTCTAATACGTCTGTAAAACCGGCTCTAGCAACTAAGAACTTTTATGATAATGACTCTTATTAAAATTTAATCGCGTATGTAGCAAACATATCGCATAGGCTATAGGCATAGAAACCGGTTCTCGTAATACTTATCAATACTTGTGGTTGTTAGCTAGGTAGGTATACACAAGCTCGGCTCAAAGCTACTCATGATTCGGCACCGGCAAAAAGTAGCCATTTACAGGGCGCGCGGCGGCGGCAGTTAGAAGAAAAATGAAGCGCGGCAGTTGCGCCGCGCGCGTAGATTTGAAGTACTGAGCCCACCAGCCACGGCCACCGGCCACCAGTCGGCATGTTCGCCGCAGCTGAAGATGCCGGTAAATTTCCGTTTGTATAAATACATGCATGGATGTATTTCTAATATTGAATACGTAGATATGTAATTAAGTAGATATTGTAAGCCTTAACGGTGTTGCTAACCAGTTCAGGTGCCTCACCTCTGTGACCTCAGCCTGCCTATTCCTCAGCCTCAGCCTTAGGGTGACTATAGCTCAGGAATAAGCCGGTTTGAAACCAAGCGAACTGGCGCAAAGAAAAAAAAAAGTGTCTACTACTACTACTACTGTAGCAGCAAACGGTTGTGAACCATGAATGTACTGACTCATCATCACTTTTCAGGTTCTTGATAAATTTTTGTTTTTGTTGGTCTTGATGCGTTGACTTTAATGTTGGTCTTAAAATTTTTGGTGTTGTCGTTGAGAATGTGTCGCCTTTCTTAACTTCCGAGCTGCCGACCCTTATATGTGCCTAGCTATGCCATGCCTACCCCTGACCACATCACAGCCAAGTCTTAAACCGTTGTCCTTGCATTGCACACTTAAGTCTTAACCCCCTGACTTCTTTTGTATAGAACAGACCGATGTTCATTCTTTTATTGCGTTAGGCGTATACATCCTAGGCTTATCGGTTGATCTGAGTATTTTGCCGAAAGGCAGATGTGACCTTGTAAAGAATGGCTGATGTATACTCCAGTTACATGTCACATAGACCTACACTAAAATGAGTTGGCTGACACATATATATTCAAGGCTTATAAGCAGGTCTGATCAGCTGGCTGATGCAATGAGACGCATGGACCAATCGGTTGACCCATCTAATCCTCCCAGTTACACAGATCTATTCTACACCCATACAATCTACAGATAGGACCAATCGGCCTATTCTTTCTATAGTTTTTCCTGTGAGCTAGCTTGTGCTTGAATGATGATATAACCAGCTCACGTCTCTTCATACATTTACGTATACAGAACAGGTCAGCTACATGCACCAAGCACTTCCATATAGGTACATGCAGAACTGAACTCATGAGCAGAGAGATGTAGGCTGATCACAATTGATTGATGAACCCATTTTTTTTTTCCCTTAAAGAAACCGAGGGCCGAATTTAATTGTGTGAATGAAGGAAGGAATGAAAATGGCACAGACCAGCCAGCCCAATCAAACCAGCCCCAAGTTTCTTTTATACTATAGATTCACTACGCTTTGCCATCTTGGACGCTTAGCTTTCTCTTTACACTTTGTTTTAACATCGCTTTCATACACTGTACTATGCGTCAATTTAGACTTGGTTTTTTTGCGATAACGTCTTTTTTGTACTTTCTATATACTTTGATTTACACTATTTACAGTTGCACACACATACATATATACATTCATATACAATTCAATACATTTTCTAAAATAAACATTCTTGTAGCTTCTTTCCTCGAGTCTTGTTTAAGTTTTCTTTTCTCGTTGTACGTATGCTGGTCTCAATTTTGACTTTTCGTAATGATAAAGTTGGTTGATATTGTTATCGGTGGGTCCTCTTCTCGAACACTTAACTGTTATGCTACTCTAGCGCCTGTAGCCAACAACTCGAGCGACTCAAGCCGACCCTAGCGTCTCAACCGTTCAGCATGGTCGCGGTGGCTAGTTGGTCAAATATGGGTCTTAAATATAACCGCGGTTTTTTTACAAAAGAATAAAATAAAATTGAGATTGGATCATTCTTTGAATATAGCATTAAGTTGTGGTGACACAGGCGCATTTTCATTGTCTCAACATTTTTTACGCGTATTGCCCTTTAGCATGCATTGAACAAACGAAATTTGAATATCTCTTGAAGGAACTTGTAAAAAAAAAGTAGTAAAAAGTAAACATCAATTCTATAATTTTCCAGGACTGTATGTGACAGTTCCCTATATACCAAAATAAATACAAAATAAATAAATAAAAAACATGAGAATAAATAAAACATGGTACCATCAGTGGCCACGTTGAGAATGATCACTGTTGCTGATTGAGTAGAGTGCTTGTGAGTTCATAAGAGGGACATGAAAAAGTCATAAAGGTTGTTGACATAAAGTCATGAAGATCGTTAAAGCAAAAGACATGAAGATGCGACAAGGTTAAAAAAAAGTTAAACCGACACAATGACAACGCTCTCATCCATCTCCACCTGAGGTACCTGGACCTGCACATTTGATTTCCGTGCAGGCTGCTCAGTAACTGCAACAGCAGGAACAACCAGGTTCTCATCCGAGTCCGAGGCAGAGTCTTCCTCGCTCGAGTAGCTCAGTGTCGGGACATTGCTGGCTGTGGTGGAAATGGTGGCAGGAGTGGAAGTAGGCTCTTCGTAGTCATCCAGGTCGTCAAGAGGATCTTCGTCGACAGTTGGTAGGCTGCGGAAGGTCTTGCTCTGGCGCGCAAGTCTGACGGGCTCAAACTCGACCTCCTCATCGTCGTACTCATCCTCATCATCTTCATCTTCGCTGTAATCCTCAAAGTATTCTTCTTCATCGTCGCTGCTGCTGCTGTAGTATCCGTCTTCCTCGTCCTCGTAGACACTGACTGAGGCCTGTGCTTGCGAGGCCAGAATCGACTGGGGTGTGACGGTGACGGTGGTTGCAGATGCGGAAGTTGCCTTGCTGGCGTAGACGGCTCTGCGCTTGGTTGCTAGGCTGTCCATGAGATTGTCCAAGAGATTGGCGTGCGAGACCAAGACGCGGAGGTTGTGGTCGTGGCGGCTTGCTTCTCTGGAAAGCTTAGAGCGGGCCTTAGAGGCCAGGAAATAGGTTTCTGCGACAGGCATGTCGAGGGCTCCAGAAATGGGAAGGGACATTTTTGATAGTAGTGGTAGTGATTGGGCTTCTTGAGTGTTTGATCGTTGTTGCTTGCTTGCTTGTTATTCCAGGTGCTGATTGTGTGTTTGGAATATGAGATGCTTTGTAGAAGTGAAGAAGGAAGTGAAGAGAAAAAGGAAGATAGATAAATCTCGGGAAGTCGGATTGTTTAAATAAAGGAAGGACGAAAGCCCCGGCAGAAGATGTTTATTATTATTTGAGTCAACTTTTTAGTGTGTGTAGCAAAAAAAAGAAAAGTTTAAAATTTTAGCGGTTAGCAAAGGCCCTTCTTCTTTTTAATGACAAAAAGAAATGTTTTTGTTACTCAGTCACCTTAAGCAATATTGATGTTATATATTGTCGGTCTACGGGTTGAACATTTCTTAATTCCGATTTCTAATCAAATTTGTAATCTTGTTCAAAACATTTCTTTTTTCTCTATTTTCTCCAAAAAAAGAAATGACCTGAAAAAGGAAATGCCGCTTTTCGATATTTAAAAAGGCTTTAGGGTTAGGCCTATGTCAATATCGACGGTACTTTCGGCAGAGTATATAAACAAACAACACATATTGACTCAGAACAACTCAGCTGATTAGGTAATAAAATGACTAATCAACTATATATATATATGTAGTGGAATTAACAATTAGTCTGTATTAGGTAATATTATACACAAACATTAGATAACACATAGTATCGGTTCGTAACAAAGCCGTTGTGCCGACTACTACGCTTATTTCTTAGGCTATTTCACTGCTAGCAGGGAGACCTGTAGGCATACACATCAAGCCCATGCCCTGAAGTATGGGGTCACAGTTATGGAGACAACAGTATTGCATAACAATCAACAGTCAAATAGAATGCAATCTCCAGCGTTTACTCCAGACAACCAGACCAGAAGAAACGAAAAAAGGGATAGGGGCTAATGGCCAAGAAAAATGGACATGAACATTCTGGGGTGGTCTTTTCTGTTCGCATTGTTTGTTACTATGTAACAATGTACATGAATAATCTTAAATCATAGAGGTAGGCTAACCGTTGAATGTGTTATTGTAACTCCAAATAGTATGGGGTTGTATGATAATGATGTTGATATAGACATTGAACTACTGCAATTGTCCAAGATGCAGTAATCAATGACAGCACCAGTAGCATTTTCAAGAGTAGAAGCACCCCTGACCGACCCCGGACATTAATTAGAAAGAAAAGTCTGATCATTGTTTATTTGAGTATATGGGGTAGATGGACAGGAATAGGGTATGACTGCTGACATTCAAGTTACGTAGTGCTAGGGTAGAAAAGAACGTTTTCAGGTCTATTCGGATTAATTCCGGAAAATAATATTACTATTCACATTTTATATATATTAGGGTCTTTTTGTGTCAATCTATGTCTGTATCTGGGGTTTTTGGTCAGGGACGTCACGATTGGGGCCCTGAAATGTCATCAAGGGACCAGAAGGCGAAAAGGTAAGACAACATGACGTCGTAGACGAGTAGAACAACAGCCCATGCTATTCAACAATTCCCAGCATGCCCAGGAATAAGACCTAAAAAAAGAAGGGAAGAAAAAGAAGAAGAGAGAAAAAAAAATAGCCAGAAAGAGAAGAAGACAAAGAAAGATGACGACTAGAACGTACGATTCTGAAATGTGCCTGGACAAAGAAGGCAAGAAGATGAAAGAAATTCCGTAGTAGGCCTATTGGAAAGAAAGAAAATGTGTCAAGAAATGGCGAGCTTAGAAAAACAACTACTGATATAAAATAGCTAGAAGTAGAAATAATGAGAAGGAAAAGCCGAACGCTGTCTGTATTTACAGAAAGAAAAAGATGGGCAGTCCGGAGAATGGACATGTCTTAGATTACGTCGTTGTAATGAATCAAATGATGGCGTATTGATTTGGTCTCGAGGTAATAATGATGCGTCTGGAGATGAAAAAAAGTGTCTCAGTTTGAATTTCAGATGACTGGCTGGATTCGTTTTGACTTACTTTCGAAAATGACTTTTGATCAAGTTTAACCGGAGTGACTGTCATTAAAAATGTTTAGTGTAGCAATTTTTAAATGTTGATTCAGATTGTACATGTCTTTACAACTAAAAACAAAGGACCATGGGTCCAGAGATGCTTATGATCAATGAAATGCGGGTATAGGCTACTCTAGCCCACTTGAACCCTACCTCGTTCTTTTTCTTTTTTTTTAATGTGATTACTCTTAGAACTTTTTGATTTTAATCATTTAGATATCTGTACTGTTAGTTTGAATTGGTTTTGGTGGTGTTGTCTGGTTGCTCATATCGAGTCTCAAAAGTTTGTGATACACCCTTTCAATATTCTTTGGGAGGTGCATACTGTCAATCCCCCAAAACCATCGTACGACCTACACGACATCAAGATGTCATTGACATATCGATATAGCACCCAATATTATCTAGATTTAGATACATACAGATACAGATATACAAGTATTGACTGATATATGGATATTAATCTGGCTAATTCTTTAATGATGATGAATGGTTATGAAGGGAAGAAAAAGAGAAGGAGAAGCCCGTACTTGTGATGTCATATTGGGATTAATTCAGGTCCCAGAAACTACACTAGTACTCACAAAACTATTCAGCGAACACGACCTTACGTCCAAAAAGGGGTGCAGTAAGTCTACAAGTCCGAACCATCAGGTTAAATTTGTTCGAGAGGGTCCCCGCCGGTCAGAAAGCCCCGCCCCTATGTCACCACATCCCATCTAATACCACACAATCATCACCAACCTGTGAATCTAAGGTACAGGTGATGACAAGTCCATCATCACAGACGTACGCCAAGCTGATTACTACATACATATACACGGTATTTCACAAATACACCAGAAACAGAAAATGGGCTGTTTATGATGGTGTCCCGGACGTCTCGAGGGAAGAGAACCCTCAAAAGGGCAACTATGATGTGTATGTGCCACCCTGGTGAAAGGCCCTAATCAGAAGTGTTCGGGGATAGAACTTCAGATCGCCTATTATGGAGCCCCGCATATTTCTGGTTTGGGTAGATAATGATGACCCGGGTCGTGTTCCGGGTCCTCATAGTCAATAGACCGGATCTGGATCTGGTTGTGGATTTGGGAGTTGGCGGTTGCCCGATTGGGAGGGAGGATCTCAGCTTGGCGTGGGCTCATTCTATTTTGGAAGTTTTTTTTTTGTGGGATTTTTTTGTTTCTATAGGCTCCCATTAATTGCAAATCTCTTTGTGCCTAGGCTTGTTCTCGTTGAATTCTTTGTTGGCCAACTTTGATTGCTACTTTGCTATTTTACTAGCCAGTCTGTGTCGACACATGCTATAGGGCGGGCGGACCTATGGTATGGTCGAACGCGATGACTAAATACGAGTGCCTATAGATTCAAAAATAAGACAGGGATTTAGATCTTCCCTGGGTATAGACATGCGGCGGACTATGACTATAGCCGTATCGCGAAAGCTTGTCGATGCGGTTCTAAGCACGGTCGGAAGTAAGGTCGCAGGGCTGTTTGTACTATAACTATAGATACGGCTATAGCAAAACGGAATGCTATGGTAAGCAGGGCTATAAGTGACTTAAAAGCTTACATAACAATGTCGGAAAATGTCCTAATTAGGCAACATAGGGCAAAAGGGAATAATTAGATAAGCAGCAACGGAATTTGTAAGCCAGGAAATTGCTTATAATATACAAAAAATAAAAAATTATAAGCACGGGGAAACGGGAAATGGAAAATGGACACAAAAAAATCAAAAAAAAACACGGGGAAACATTAAATCTATAACGGGAAATGGACATTGAAAAAGGAAGAAGGAAAGAAGAATATCGAAGTGGATGGAAGGATGGAAACGGAGCGGAAGTCACAAGGCTTTCGTCCACTATCGACCACGGTAACTTCTCCAGATTCTTTGAAAATGCCCATCTTAGAATGAAATAGATCTAGAGGGTTCGTATATGTGTATATGCTTTTGACTGTTGAAGAACAGAAAATATATTCTAATCATTCCTCCGCCAAAGTGTAGTATACGGCTAGTATAAAATGTCTGGAGCAATGCGTCGGCGTTTTCAGTCTCCGACGCGCTATAGCTAGAGTAGTATACACTATGGTCTATGGCTTTAAAGACTGTTATGGCTGCTTAGTTTTAGTATGTAGCAAGTCTTATAAATCAAAACCAAATTTATATATGTTTATACGATCAAAAGCAAGCATGACCAATCTTTGATATGCATGGCCGGTTAGACTTGATTCCCCGAAAATTACTGTAAATAGACATGTCTAAACGAACTAGTGTAAGTTAACACCGCTGTAGAGAGTGAGATTTGTCAGATTTCAATTTCCTTAATTACTATCACCGTTCAGATATATCTATGTGTGACTATGGAAATCTTTGTAATATACTCTACATACATGAATGAAATTGCTGCGTTGTAAGCCGTGTGACTGGTTTGAATTAGACTTTACTATAAAGTTTAATAGAGTGTGCGTGGTTACAGGCTTACATGTGGATGCAGAATAGCGAGCATTAGAAATCTTTGACTCGTTTCACTATATCCTGTAAACCATCTTAAAGATTGTCATGAACTTGAATAAAATGATTAATGATTATTAAAGTATGGCAAGTTAGGCTAAACTTGTCAAAATATCAAGTAGTATTTCGTTATGACCAGACTGTTTTTTTGGTGATTTGAAATCATGCTTTTAAGTGATCTTCTGGGGTATCCTCGGCCAGACAGTCAATCAGGAGTATTAGGAATGGATTAACAAGGTACTAAGAAAGAATAGGCAATAGTACCTTAAACGATAGTGTAAAATATTATCACAGCCCAGCTGTCGACTCTACTTCAGAAAGAGCGGTAACAGCCTCACCATAAACACCGGAGAAACAATTCCACCTCACTCAGACTCACACACCCAAATAGCGATAATACTACTCTACAGTAGAAATTGTTAGTAATACAGGTTCACCTTAGCTAGGCTAATGTTGACTCACAAACTACGTAGAGTGTAACCAAATGAGTAATAAAATCTGATGCAGTCTAATGCAGCTTCTGCAGGCTTCTGCAGCTAGAGCACAGAGGAAAAGGCCGGTTGAACTTGATGCCCGCAATCAAGCCGGCTATTGATTTACACCGCCCTGCTATTATAAGCTTATATATTATATATAGGTCCACAGTAGATTTCAAAGGCCTTTCTATGAGGCCACGAGGGCAGGATTAGCCTAACTCATACAATAGAACCAAGATATTAAAAGTAATCAAATTATAAAGCAAGCAGGCAGAACAGGCCTGTAGGATTAGAAATGGGGCGGGCCACTTGATCAATTGCACATCCCGTCTAGCACGTTCTTTTCGCTTGGATGTACCTGCCTACTTCAAGATAGCAAGGTAGGAATTAGGCTACTGTTGCCTGAAGCTAATGGGCAGGAAGAAAGGGCCATGGAATAGAAACCGGTCCGTGGGTATGCACCTTCCTTACATGATACCCATCTCTCAAACGTCATGGATTGAAGGAGTCCACGAGGTACAAAAATTTAAGGAGCCGAGACTTTTTCACAAGCTTCTATCCACTCAAAAGCTAGGAGCTATAGCTAGAGGAGGTAGTGGTTGGTTTAGAACTAAGCCAGATGGAGATTGTGTTCTTTGGTTTTTGCGACCTTTGAGAGTGTAAAGGCTCAGTACAATATTCTTTAAAACGTGGTCAAAGGGCTGAGCTGGTTTTTTGAGCTGAGCTGTTTTAGGGGTACAAAGAGTGCTGTATAGTAACACATTAATTTAGTCTACATAACGAAGGGTACGAAAGGGGGTACAGGGGTGGCTCAAGTTGAGCCGTTTTTTCATGGGCATAACTATGGCATTCCTTTTGCACTGCCATTGCTAGCTGCCAGCATTTGCAGGTCAACGGCTTTTACTGTGAGAACCTTGTAATGCAAGTATCTGATCAATCTGACAAATATTATCAAGTTTAAGACAACGTTACCAAGCTTATAAAAGAATAATCGCAGTAGGAGTGACACTGCAATTAGATGCAACTGCAACGTACTCAGAATACTTTTAGTATTTTGAGAAGCTTTGGTGATATGGGATGGACCAAAGATAAGAATACGTAATGTTGCAGAGAGTAGTATTAATTATTGTGGATCAAATATTTAAAATACGGAGCAACTAGAAAGCTGGGCAGATACGAAAGGTCACAGAGTAAATTAATTAGAACCTTTTAGAAGAGAGTACAAGCAAAACCGTTTCAAATATTAAACAGCACTCAGGAGGATATCAAAATAGGGCCTAGAAGCAGACGTAAGAATCAAGGATTGTAGATTGTGAATTATAAGGACTTGGAAGCTGTTAGAAGCAAATAGAATGAAAGCAAACAATCTCTGCAAATTATCTTGCGACCACACATCACCACAGATCGATGCAAGAAATCATGCAGACAGAACCAGATATGTAGTATGCACACAACGTCTCAAAAGCCTCAAAAGTATAACATCATTTAATAAAACGTCGTCAAACTTGCAACGTCTCTGAGATACTAAGGATCATGAATCATGAATCATGAACCATGGCAGCCATGGCAGGGTACACAGCCCTGAAAACCTACCTGATAACATTCATACGTACAGGAATGAATGTAGCTAATCAAGCTACAATCTTATAACAGATGTAATATGCAAGAAACTTGTTGTCGATGCTTCTTTCTTGCATTATAGTACGATGGTGCATCGGTCCTCCCTCCCTCTTCTAAATGTTTTAGCGTGCACTGCCCTTTTCACGCAGACCTGATGGAAAGGTTCAAAACAAGCCGAAACGATGGTTTAAGTTGACCAGAGTGGCTTATAGATTCAATCTAATAGGATATGCTTTGGCTAAGAATTAAAGCAGCCCCACTATGAGTTGGGTATACACGCTGGCGGCCAGCCTATGATGGACTTAACGGCTTTCGTATCTTGTTATCAAACGTCAGATCCAGATCGATCTATATTCATCAGATCACGTGATAATTTGATACTAGAGAGAAAGTCTAAAATATAAGGCAATACGAAATACGAGTTTAAAGTTATAATTAAGCCCACGATCTAGAAAATGAACATAAAGAAAATACTTGGAGAGAAAAAAAGGTGATAAGGAGAAAAAAAGGTTATAGATTATAGTTAATGATTTATGATTAAAATGGAGGTCAATTCAGAAAAATGGGTAAGATTGGGGCTGGGCAATGGACTTACAACCATTTAGGTAAGAAAGCCTGTAGCTGAGTATCACAAACAAATAAAGAGCATGAAGACATGAGAAAAACAAACTTGAGACTGAAATGAATCTCAAGGTTTCTTTTATACTTGGTTTGGCCGATATATATGATAAGTATGAGGCAATCGGGCTGAGACCAAGGTGTGTCACAAAAAACAGACTAGAAAGGTTGAACCAAGCCCAGTTTCTTTCGTAAGTCAGAAACATCAAGAAAAAGATTCATTACTCCGTTTAAATCTTTTATGGATATTTGAGAGCTTGATTTAAACAAGAAAATTAAACTGTAATCACTGATAATTCCTAAAAGCAAGCTGTCAAAACTGAACTTTGGTCTGTTTTACTATTATTAGACCCTACTACTGATAAGTAAGTAAATCCAAGGTTGTGCCTACATGTGTTTTAAAGGCAATTGATACGTCAAGTCCAGATAAATGAACAATATTGTGTGGTGCGTTACTTAAAATTATGGACTGGCGATGTGGTAAGAGAGTGGCAGCCTTAATTTGACCAGAGCACAAGTAGAAACAACTTGAGAAATGGCTTACAGATAGAAAACTATGTATGAATGGCTCATGTCAAACAAAAGCTTTATATCTAGGTTATGGTTGTTTCCATCTTGTAACTGAGAGAGACTCATATATTCTAAAACCGTTTGCTGGGCAACGCTTATTCATGATTGTAAAAACCATTGTAGATTTAGGTACATACGGGAAGGGAATAGATTACTACAAAACAATTCCGTTCAGCAATTGATGCAATGTATCTTAATTTACTTCTAGAAGTATTTCTAATGATTTCTAATGTCCTATTCATGAGGGATTATAATTTCTCCAAAACTATCTAATTGAGTGAGTATCAGGTATACAATATTAAGGCTTGCAATGTATTTTTAAGCTTTTTTTTATGGGCAATTAATGAGTCTCTGAAATTTTTGTGTTGCTTTGCATTCAGACATGCATGCATAATTGAATTATTCCAGGAGGTTTTTCCGCGCGCGCTGGCCCAAGACTTTTTTCAGTTTAATAATAATGTTTCAAACCGCCATACATGAGGCGTTAATAAGTCCGCTATATGAATATTGTCAAACATCCAAGTGTCTTACAAATATATAGACAATTGATAGAATATAGGTATTTCTTCAGATCCAAAAACCTTGTAGCAGACGCAGGGAAAGTCAATTGAATAGGGCCGCCGTTTCCATATATATGTAGAAGAAGCTTAACAACCCAAGAGTTTGAAAATCCAGAACTAGTCATTATTTTGAATTCAAAACTATACTAGACGTTAAATAGGGTTACGGCTTCTTTAAATTTCTTTCGTTCCAGGCGGGTTATGGCACAATGGTTATTCCGTTGATGGAGGGAACCGAGTTGGTGTAGCAGGAGGTATATCGATATGACGTTTGTATCCAATTGCTGGGGAGGAAAAACGCTCTAGCTTTTCATCTTTTCATACTTGTTTGTGTAGAGAATCACACTCACTATGCAGGTTATGTTGCAATATTGATTTGATAAGGAAAAGATTAACAATTGACGACAGGGTTTAGTTGCTCAATACATTTGAGAACTGTAACACAAACCAAACATCATTTTACACTTGAATTAATTCGAAAAAATGAATTCAAGTAATAAATTAAAAAATGCTTTATCTATATTCAATTCACATTTGATCAAGAGTTATCTTGTTGTTTGGTTTACTCACATTCGCGTTATTGACAGTATAAGCCTTCTTGAATGAGCCATTATTACTCCAGTTCTACAATAAAAATAATTGATAAACATTATAAAATTAGAGAGAACTTTGATTTATACCATATTGAAGAAACAATAATTCTATCAACGTGTCTGATATGTGATAAGAGCATTGGATTATAAGTGAACATGACATGTAACGTGGTTATCTCAATTCTGGATGAACTTACAAAGTGTTTATCTTTTGCTAATGATAGAAAAATCCATAAATTTGGATAGTTCTTCTTAAAACCTTTCAAGTCTTCAATGTGACATAACTAAATAATTGATAGATTCATCAGCTTATTCATTTGGAAATGCACAAATATCAATAAAGATGCAAGAAAATTATTGATTAATACATAATCAATAAAATGATATCTTTTATTAAACATTCGTTCGATGGTTGAGAAGACACCAATGGTTCAGCTTCACCTACTTTCGAACGAGCAAAAAAGTCAAATGCGCCATAAATTCAATAAATAGGCCTAAATAGAGCCAAAGAATTACTCAACTAAAATTGCAAATGCGTCAATTAATTGCAAACAATAGAAGCTCAGTTTCTGAGTTTGACAGGGTGCCTAAGGAGTTTGTGACCAGGGCCAACTTTCCACCAGTGTTTCCAAGTTCAGCTCCAACACAAACCTATCGGTAAACTTTTCATACTAATTAAAAATCAAAATCAAAAAATGGAATAGAATATCAACCATCTCAAGCACCTTGCTTAAAGGCTTTTTCGGCCTTGAGCTATCACAAGCAGCCTCTATTAAAGAGTCACGTGACTTCAACAAAATACTGATAAAATTGTGTTGGAATTATTCAAACAAATCAATTTAAATGTATGTAATAGTTGAAATATGGAAGAAGCTATAAACATTATTAAGACACAATCCCGAGGATATTTGTAATTACAAGGTGCAACTGAACATCTTCATTGAAAATAACACCAAAATGTCTTCAATAACAAAATGCGGACTTAGCTCAGTTGGGAGAGCGTCAGACTGAAGTTTACACTCAGTCTCAGGTTAATCTGAAGGTCCTGTGTTCGATCCACAGAGTTCGCATACTTTTTTTGTATGGCTTGTCCCCACTAATTCAGCGGATTAATTAACCCTCTTTTCATTGATTGGTTTTGTTTTTTTTCAACCACCTTAGATCACGACATTATATTTTGTACATCAACGTCATAACCTCAGTCTGCATTCAATTGAAATGTTGAACCTTCGATCATCTGTTTTTTCTGGAGCTGCCGCTGCTTCTGTCCGCTCTTTTTCCTCGGCCGCTGTGCGCAGGGACGTGGCCAAGCTGACTCTTGTTGGCAGAGTAGGCACTGACATCACTGAGCTCAGCTCACAAGCTGGCCGACGATACTTGAAATATGCTCTGGCTGTGAATACTTCAAAGGACCACACGTCGTGGTTCAATGTGGCCGTGTTTGACGAGAACGCGATTAACTTCATGACGAACTATGTTCAGAAGGGGTAGGGTGGGAGCAACATTTAAGCAATTGAGACTAACGGGAGTAGAAACATGGTCTACGTGGAAGCAAATGCCTCGATTCAGCAGTATGAGTCGCCGGAAGGAAAGAGGCTGTCGTCCATCAACTTGGTTCAACGTGAGTTTGTGATCCCGAGTACTCTTACAAAACTGACAATCGATAGAATCAATCAACAAACTGACTGGCGCTAGAGCCGAGAAGGTCGAAGAGGAGTAATTAATAGAACCATCTAATCACAAGAGAAAAGACTATTTATACACAAACAATACCCCATATTTCATTATGTCATTTTATTTCACAGGCCATGCCTCGAGCTCCTGTTTGAACAGCTCTCAACTTGCACAATCAGCCCGCTCTTATTGGCACCGCCAACGTTCTCCTCATCGCCATCATCTTCTAATTCGTCATGCTCTAGGCCCCGCACATACCATCCGTTTCCGCCCTGCCGCTCTAAATCAAGGTCCTCACGCGTCGGGCTCCAGTTATCTAGAATGGCGTCGCGGGTGTTTACGTGTGGGTATTGCGTGTAGCTGGTTGCAGAATTGGGTGTCGAAAGTTTGGATATCATGGAGGAGCGGTACATCATGTCGCCATCTACTGGGTTGACGCTATTGTCGCTGAGGCCAAGACCGAGTGGACGATCAACACCTTCAAAAAAGATCTTCTCGCTGGGAGAAATACTACCGAGACTGCTGCCAACGCTAGTCGTGTGAACCAGGAGTTTGCCGCCGCTCGCGGCGCTGCTCAAAGACTGCCCTTTGTGAGTGCCGCTGTACTGTGTAATGGTCACTCGCAGGTCCTTGCCGTTGGTACCGCCGCTGACGGAGCTAGGAGAAGGACCTTCTTGCTTGTTGCCCTGGATGCGTGCGCGACACGTGCTGGTCGTGCTGACTAGCCAATCCCGCAACGCACGGACCATCCAGCCCACACGCAAGGCGTCCAGGATACGCATGTAGGCTAGACGGGCATCTCTGCCAAGCCCGAACACTAAGAATGCAACGTAGGCAAACGCAATAAATAGCCAACGGTCGATAAACTGCACCCCATCATAGTAGACAAATCCGATGGTGTTCCAGCCTGAGTGCACGTCTTTGAAACTGTATTTTACAGTCGCGATGTTCATGCATCGCATCACGACAAGATACAATGACACGGGCAACTGTCCGCAAATAATGATGATACTGAAAGTCATGAGTCGCATGAACTGGGTGGCGGTCAGTCCGCTGCCAGTGCAACTCAAAATGTCGCTAAAGTCCTTCTTCCGGCGATAGCAGTAGTAGCACGTCAGCATGGCATATCCGGCCGCGATAGCAGCCCACAACGCAAACCAGATATGGTACACAATCAGCGACACCCACGAGTTGGAAACTACCACATTGCAGCCCATGTTTTCGACAACCAGGAAGCGCCGTGACTGCACTATATAAATGAGCGGGTTCTGGATAATCGGGAACGCCGCACACACCGCCAGGTCAATTAACTGTTTTTTCCACCTCGTCTGAAAGTACAACGGCGGGCCCTTGGGCGAGATAATCATGCACAGGTTGCGTACTGTGGCAGTGACTCCGCACACCACACCAATCGACGCAAACACCTGTAACCGCACAAAAATGTCACAAAATGTCAAACCGTTATAGCCGGTGTAAAAGTTGTCGCCATGCCATATTGCAGCGTATATAACTCCCGTCGAGTTCAAAAACAACAAGCAGCTAATAGTCCAAATAATCGGGATATCCAGCCGTCTCTTGTTCTGGGAAGCGTATTGCCCGGACTCAAACTTGGCGCGAGAAGAACCCCATTGACTCAATCCCAGTTGCAGGGCCAGTACGATTAGCAAGCAAACCACACCAATCGACGATGTGGTTATAATAGATATGAACGTACTCATTGCTAGATGAGAAAAAAAAGTAGATAGGAAGAAAGAAAAACTTATGAGAATACACAGGACCATGCTTTATATATATCAATACTTGAACAGCCTTAAAACATATTGAAACCAACTGAAACTACCCTCGCAAATAGTCTAGTACTCTTCTCAATTGTCTTGTTCACGCCTGAATCTGTCTATTTTCCTGTTCCCAAGACTCGCCAATCCTCCACCATCCAGTCCCAAAATTTCCCTTTTGGGACGTCAACAGAAACACAAACTCCCATCTTATTTGCTGTTTTACCGATTCCCATTTTTTAATTTAAACGATGGATATTAAATCTAATATCTTACAGTGTAGCTATTCTCATGGGCCTTGCCCTGTTGTTAATGTCGCTTTCCATAGCAACATGTACGCCAAGTTAGTAGCAATCGACTCTACCCCAGACTCGCGGTCTTCAATACTTTTGCCTGTGAACATTTGAACAATTGGCCATGCGTGAATCTGCCCAGCTTCTTTTTCAATCCTCACTGGACCAACTTGACTTAAAACCAGCGCCAAGTCCTCAATCTCTTGAGCCATTATCTCGTCCTGGCCATATGTCAAATAAATACCTGTAACTGGAAATGCCTTGGTCCACCATGCCTTGGATTTGCACAACCCTGGACTTTGGTATACCTCGATAAAATCACTTGGACTAGAACAAAAGCACCGAGCATAGTGATTCAGCGCTTTTACGTTCAAATAATCCACCGTGTTGTCTTGACGATCATACTTTGCAAACGACCATGGAGATATTAGCATTGCTGCACCTGGTACAATTGGGTTTGTCAATGGTAGGGCATTAGCAGGGTTTGCCATATGCAGCAACAAACTCATAGCGAGCGTCGCTCCGTTTGAATCTCCTGCTAGAGCCAAATGTGAGTTGGGAAATTTTGACACTAGATACATCCACCCAGCCGCAGTCTCTGCCAACTGGTCTTCAAACTCAGCATTAGGCACATGTTCATAATCCAAGGCAAATATTGCTGGATTTTTGAAGCCTTGCATTTGCAACGATACAACTAGCATTACTAAAAATTCGGCATAAAAGAAGACAGAGGCGCACCAGAAGCCTTTCTTGTTAGCGTACTACCCAACACTTTTGTCAATCATACCTCCTCCATGAATGTAGTAAATGACAATGTCATGCTCGGTACCACGTTGTGGTGATCTAAACCAAACGCCTCTCAGGGGACCCTGTTTTGTTAGTAAGGAATTCAGTATTAACACAACTTACATCGATCATTTCCTCATATGTAATGTCACTCATGAGTGCGGCACCACTTCGAAACTTTCGAAACCTGAAAAACATCTTGAACACGGGTTTCGAAAAAAACACAGATCCTACTTGCGTATTGTTCAACTTCTTAGTGCTCCATTTTACAAACTGAATTACTGAGTACTCATAAAGAGAACTTCTTCTGTCAAACTCAGTCCGGTCTTCAAAGCTGCGAATAGTTCGGTTCCAGAAAATGTTGAATGGTAGGCGTACAACTATGTCAATATATTAGAAAAGCGCATAGACCATGTTGTTGAATAAGGATGGTATACGAAGAAAGAAACAAACTCCTGCTATCAAGAATAAATACGCCATAACACCATATTGCTCAATGATCACAACTGTGTTGATCAGAGTGTAGACTGTGATATCAATCAAATTGATTGGCTTCATCTTTGAATTCAGAAAAAAGGACGAAATTGTCAAGTGTAGATTCTTTGGATTTTCAATGATCACAATGAGCTTGTTGTCTATAGTTTGGCTAAATTTGATTTTGTGCTACGATTCTATTGTTTTCCAAATTCGGCGATCTAGATCATTGGTACAATCAAAGCGAAACACAAATGACCAGAGAGCTCGACCTGAGGTTGATAAAGTCCAGCTTGGGTCAAACGACAAATATGAAATTTATTGAAATTGTCCAGCTCTTCAATCAGTGAATGGAAATTAAGAATCGCACGTCCAAACTAGCTTGATCACACGAGAACAATCCAGCTTAATTTTGCACACACTTTCTTCTTCATCTGAAGCAGTGTCTTTGGTTAAACTAATCTAAAGAAAAAAAACACGAATATGCTAAATATGAAAAATAAGAATTGGTTGAAAAGCGCGCTTGGTGTCAATGGAAGTTTCCTTTAGTTAGCCTACTGAAGAATTTAAAATATCTCATCTACTGTTTCGATTCGAGTGCAGAAAAAACACTTGAAGACTGATTCATATTTCCTGTATCCAATACTGTACTATACAAATATAATTCAGTCTAATATTTTTATTTTTCAGGTTGAGCTTATTTGAACGCCAACTTTTTAAGCTTTTTCAAAACTTTCCTCAATAATATTTGCATATGATTATATGATTACAAAGGTGCGACTCATTTCAAAACAGATCTACTCCTTTGGCTGGGTTTATTATATCCTATGTTTTACACTACGAAAAACTCCCATTAATGATTTAAAATTTCTTGATAGATGATGGTTTCCATTTATATACTTAGTGGAATTAGGTGCGTGGCACAATTTTGAGAAAGAGAGGGAATTTTACAAAAAACATCTCCAATTGTGCTTCAGGGCAGTTGCCTCGACTTAAACCGGGTTTCATAAAAAATGATTTGGTGATGAATAATTTGATTTTGTTTTGCACCGCTGTTGATCTATCTAGAAGTTGGAAAAATCTTCTAGTTGCTCAGATAGTAGCTTTTAAATGAAACTTCTATGACTTGATTCGGTAACTACGTTTGATTTTATCAATCATCAACCTGAAAAACTTTGATCTATCCAAATTTTAATGTAGACTTTATAGATTCAAATTCTCTCCATGAGAGGAGACTCGGAAGAATAATGAATGAATTTGTATCACACTGCTACTTTTTGTAGAGATGAGATCAATTGGGCGAGTGCTGAGAAGTAAAACTAGGTTTCTTAGTAAGTTTCAAGGTTTTTATGATGACTACCAAAAATAGTGAATTAATAATTCTATATATTATAATATGTAAATTCAGTAGTCATGTTGACTATTTTTTGTTGCTCAAGAACAAGGTAGTGGAGATCTACTCTCTTTTATCATCTTTGAGTGAGAATGAGTACTGGATAGACTTTATTTCATAAATAATAGCCATTTGCAAATAGGGTCATTATAAAGATTGCTCTTTTTCTTAGATACCGTTTGAAGTCTTCATTGTCTCTAGGTAGATTGATACCAACTGATCACTTGTACGGTTGTAAGGAGATGTAATTAATTTTAGTTTTACTACAAATGAAATTCAAGTATAATTTTGCCCATTCTACACAATTTGCGAAAAAAAGAGAGTAAAATTCACTTCCTTACTTGTGGGAGGAAGGATTTGTTATGTGAACTTTCAATTTCAAATAGTTCCGCCAAGTAATCGGCCCACTGAATGCACTACATATATATTCAAGCAGTGTAGAAAGCTGTGTGAACGCACGCAACATAAAAGTTTTACTTAGGGTGAAAGTGCCTTGTACGAACTGATGTAAATAACATATTGTAATGTTACAATCCGCTACTCTGGTATGCCCCACTATTCCAAAAATCCTCTGGCCCACTTGAGAACAAAGTACAGCTTATAATTTGCAACAGTCTTAACCTTGGATCAGCTAATATCCGTTGTGCTATATCTAAGACGTCTACTTAGCCAAAATTGGGAATGATTCGCAGATCTTGGTTTGCGAGATGAAATAATCCTAGTATTTCAGAGCTAGTCGTTGCCTCGCCAAAGATTTACGTAGGCCTATGTATGAATGATGACCCAAGCAGTTTTAATCGAACTAATAGTTCTTAGAAAACCAGCATATTATCTTTAACTTCAACAAAAATACATGAGGATATCAACTAATCAATAGGAGCACAAAGCCATTTTGCTCTTCTTTCGAAATGGCTAGCAACGATTCAAAACATGTTTCTACTTCCAATTCTTGCATCAAGTGAGTGGGAATACCATGTTCTTCAATTACTGATCTGTACTTCATCTAGGTTATAATTGTATACCTCATGGATCAAATTGCGTGAGAATTTAGAAGGGAGAGCTGGATGAAGACTTAGTCTATTTCTTCTCCCTTGCAAGTATAAAGGATAATATTACCAACTGACTCTAGTACTTACCTTGGCATTCTTTGACAAACATACACACTTGGTAATGTGGAAATCTGCTGAAAATGCAATGTCAGCGACAATGGTCTATCTGAATTTTGGGTCCTACATTATTAGATGGTATTAATATCAGTATTTTGTAGATGAAGTAGAACACAAAACCAAGATAAGCGTTAAACCCCACCTTTTCTCTGCCCTTCAGTTAGGATCGAATCTGAGGCGGCGGGATTTAAATGAAGACAGGTCAAGTATTTTATCATGTACATAATTCTACCTAGCTAGTAAGGTGCTTAAATGCAAAGGAAAATCAGTTTATCTCCAACTAACTTGAATTGCAGAGTTGGGGAAATCAATTAGATCTACAATTTGTAGTCCTATATCAGAACAATTTGCTTTGAGAATCATTTACATTTGGCAAACGGATTCTTCCTAATTACACCATATCCGGAATTTCATAATTCCACAATGTAAACGGAAAGATGCCATCTACCTTTCTCTATTGATATATTGAATAGCATATGAGCATATAATCAACTATGAGTAGGGTAAACATGAAATATAATTCCTAAGTTTATTGATTAATTTATTCTCAATATGATTTACGTGCATAAAAAGCTTCAACCTATATCAATATTGGATTTTTTCTTCCATAGATTACATGAGTCGGTCCCAGTGTACAATTAGGGCTTGAAATCAAAAAGTATGGTATGGTAATTGATACTCAAGTCAAAGAAGCTTATTTTTCAAGAAATTATATTGTATAGGCCTACTTGTCGAAAACCTTTTTTATAATTGAAACTAAATATGATTTGCTATCATTCTTTTCTCTACTTAGCTTATGAAATCTGGCAAAATAAATGTCTTCTAATAACCTGTTAATAATGCAATACAGGATACAATACGTTATTGAGATTTCAGGTGCATTGGCACCATAATTTGATAATGATTTCTACCTGTAAATTATTCATGAGAGGACATACATCAAATGAAGGCAAACTTTGTATTTTTTTCACTTGAACTTTACTTCAATAGAGGACAACCAGCGTTTAACATGATTTCAAGAAAACTATTTTTAATAATATACTGGATGAGAAAATTGACTTTTAAAAGGCTAGATTTGACTTGTAACCCAAGGTTAATATTTGAAGGCAATAGTTGCCATTAAATTGATGCAGTAGAAGATACTCTTGTTTTCAATTATTGAACAGAAGTAAAGTATAACTTCGAGGAGTTTTTGATTTCCTGAGACCGAAACTATGGACTAAAGATCAGTAATCTTGATTTATGAATATTAACGTGGAGTGATATCTATCATTAATTTCTCTATTCTTCAACTCAGTATTGATACCTATTGCATTTGTTATTGTATGCCACATACCTTTTGGCAACAATAATTGATACTGGCATCAAAAACTATCAAAATTTATAATCTACTCTACGATAGAAATTATTTCAATTGAGAGGTTAATACATGTTCCTCACAATGAGTAATATTACACCTCACTGGCATTATATAGGGCAGATTGAAAAGTTACAGAGCAGTTTGAGAGGACACCACATGAGCTTTAGCTAAATATGATAGTTTACATTGAGCGGCCTGCAAAGTATCAACACATTGTGAATTAAAGAGGAAGAAAAAAAGCGTTTGAATAGTGGCAAAGCAAGTGGGATTCAAGTAAATCACTAATTTTGCCTTGATTGACTGTTCGCCGTTGAGCCTCTAAAGGACAAGTATACGGAGAAATAGTGCAACCAAGGCAAGAATTACAGCAACTCTCCCCTAAATGTATGTACACCTCGTATTGAATGATAAGTACACGCAATACAAACCTTAATTATCTTCAAACATGTACAGAGCTAGGAAATTTTCCCGTTTTGCGCTCAAGTTATTAACATATGGTAGATAGTGGAAAAATCGTATCTCTCATGTTCTTCCGCATGTAAATTCAAATCAAAATTTGAGTGGGTTTGCACCGCTTGAACGCCCTTCAAACAAATGCCTAGCTTCAAGGTCAAGTTCGGTAAGTTTGAGTGAAGTATGGGCACTTGACTTACCATGAAACAACACGCATCAAAGCACCATAAAGAAGCTTTAACATTTTCCAGTAGGGTGTCAGGAAAAGCGCTATGCATAAAGCACACTCTTACTTCTTGAGGGACAGGAATGGGGAAAAATCCACTCATTCAAAATCTTCCTTCAGTGCAACTGCATCTGAAGAATTTCGATGGGTACTTCTACCCATAGGCCGAAGTATCAATAGCGCCCAAGAAGACTAGCTCATATCTATAAACCCGCATTTTAGGGTTGTCTTGAAATCTGCAAAATATAGCTTCAAGGAATGCTTCATACGCACTAAAGTTAAAAACACATTGAATGTGTACAGTTCTGAATATTTTAGGCTTTTTTATATCTTAATATCCATATGATCTGTTTATTTTAATCACAGAGATCTCTAATGTTATGGAAACATTCTAAACAGGTTGCACAAGACCTTATGAGAACACACATCCCATAATACACCTTGATATGTTAGTAGATGAAATAATTCTGCAAGCTTTTACGCACACCATGCTGCTTCTCGCTAAATTGAAAACCTTGCAAATAATTTCTCAAAAAATATTCATAGAGATCTTCCATTCCTCAAATTTTGCGTACAAATCTGGCATGCGATACAGGCGAATG
Organism: Geotrichum histeridarum; assembly: GCA_030566085.1. Lineage (NCBI taxonomy): Eukaryota > Fungi > Ascomycota > Dipodascomycetes > Dipodascales > Dipodascaceae > Geotrichum > Geotrichum histeridarum. Next base: position 47,189 of record JAJMHO010000021.1, read on the forward strand.
AATTATAAGAGAAGGGAGATAGAGTTCACACTAAGATCATATCCAGTAGTAATAAATTTATAATAGTGAAAACGACATGCATGAGCAGTTGATTATAGAAATTCAGAAGTACAAGTTTGGGGGGCTGGTGCGAAAAGCAGGCTCTGCGTCGTTTCTCTAAGCTTATTATCTGTGAGGTATGAACAAACGCAATTCGAGCAGTCAAGGAGACTTGAATTCAGACCATTTTAAGATCACCGTAAATAAATGCAAACCTACAAAGGGACAAGAGGCATTGGTTGCTCTTATGAAGGAATACGCGAGTTTGACGCGGTTATTGTTGGTTGTTGAACTATCATGTCTGATTTGATGGAGAAGATTTTCATATTGAGCTGTGTGTCGGGGATTTGCCCTAATTAGGCTAAAAACCCTCTGTATGAACCAAGATTTTGAGAAATAAAATTCGAAACCAAGTGGGAAAAAATATTGCAAAATCTCTAAGTAAAAAACATTGAAAAAAATAAATAAAGACAAAATGCATGGAAAGGTGGTTTGAAAAGGTGAGAAATAAGAAATAGGGCAATTTAGTCATTCGGCAATCTATAGGCGGCGTCGAGCATGAATTTCTGACCACAGAAGGTTGAGACTGGACCAAATGGTATTCCGCGCGCGTTTAAACTCTTTCAATTGATCGAAACTGTAGGAGTACTTTAAATGACTTATTCATAGAATGGGGGTTTCTCTTAATTTCAATTTTCGCCGCTATTTTCTGATTTCTTTTTTACATTACTCTTTCTTGCAAGGAAGTAGGACAAGGTTACTCTGCGATAATAAATGCTTTTCTATGTTTTTTTATGAATTTTAAAATATTTCTATGACAAGTACAGATAATTTTTTCAAATATGGTGAAAAAAAGTTTTTCTAGGGGCAGAAAAGGGTAAAAAGAGCACTAACAAATGGGTCGATAAGAGACATCCCGTTTACTATGACAGTACACAGCCAATCTCTTTTGCTGCGGCTTGTATGCAGTTTAGGCAGGTGCCCGCTTAGTGCTGCCAGATTGTACTCTCGTGTCAACAATATCGACGAACTCCTGAATGTCTCAAAACCGCGTTTGCTCCCCATTTCATGCTGTACTTCAGCAGTTCTTGTATATTAGGAGAGGTTAGCAAAAGCCTTCTTTTGTACATTTAGCCAAAAGACTGAAGAAAGATCCCCACATTCATGCACCTTCCCGTGGAAGAAAATTCTCACATATATTCAGATATAGTATCACGTCAACAGAAATACTATATATATCTATATCTATATGGCTGAGACAAGGTTTGAAATTATTTACAAGAGGTAGGCTGGTACATAGCATAATGCATGTGATTTTACAGTGAAATGGCAAACCAGAGCCCGCCCTTCAGTTTAAGGGGTAATAGAATTCTAAGCACTAGTGTTGGATATTGAACGCTCACACGGAGTTCTCAAATAGAAAATCTATCCAACTATGAAGATGGAGGCTCAGGTTGTTCATCCGTTACTTAGTCTGTAACATTGGGTTATGTTAATTCCTAATCTGGATTTTTCTCTCAATAGGCTACCATCGTCAGATAAATTCCAACATATAGGCATAAAGCGGTCGTGTTAAATCAGCAGTATAGGTATTGAACGGTTGGAACACCCGTTTCATATAAAAAATTGGCATCTTGGATTCGCAACAATTTGATGCCATGGGTGGTTGAGCAGAAGATTTGAAAACACGGTAGTGCACTTGCAGGTATGCAGATGTAATAATCTTTTGCATCATTGCTTCTTATGCTGCTGTGCCGTTTCCCGTGTTTCTCTATTGTCATATTTTGTCGTCATCCCATGATTGAAGCCTGAGTGCTTAACGTTATTCTAAAAAGTTTTCTTCTCTAGCATTGTAGAGGGGATGGAATCTACTAGGTCTGAGATTGTCTCGATAAAAACCGTTCATAACTTTCATAATAATTATGCAGATTTCTTGTTCTGAGCTTCTGGCTTATGTTAGTGAGTGGTTCGATCATGACAAAAGCACAGCAGCTTACCTTTAGCTCGACGTACGATAACTTTCCATCGATATCTGACTGATTGACCATCTCTTTTGTTTAGAATTTTGGCATAGTTTTCATAGTCCTGTTTTGGTAAGGTGGCTAGGACAATATCAATCTATATGGTTAATAAAACTCCCGTTCTTTGGTTCGCTAATTTGAACTTGCACTTACGAGTTTGTTGTCTTCTTCTACAGACCAAGCTGAGTTTGGCGCTTTGGATCTCTTTTTTCTATTTTTCTTTGCCTGACCTTTGCCTTCCGTATCGTCAGTTGAATCAGCCTCTTCATCTTCGTCATCTTCGTCACTGGTATCTATGGATTGGGCTCGCTTTCGCTTTGAACGAGTTGGCCGTGGAAAACTCTCTTCATCTTCACTAATTTCTTGCGCTGGCAATGCTGCGGGTTGTAATGCATCCTTTATACTGTCAACCGACGCATGTGATATTGAAGGGGTGTTGCATTTGCTACTACTTGTGCTGCTGACTTGAGAGTGGGTAAAATTTGACCTTTGCGAAGTATGGGTGTAATTAGCAGAAGACCTCCGCCTTGTTTTTATATATGCTCGTGCGGACGCTTTTAGATGCTGGAAACTAGCACCAACGGCTTTAGATCGATTGGATTTCACTGGACTTTTAGGCACTACCTCATGCTGCTCGTTCAGTGAGTTGTTGAGAATGTTGCTGAGGTCCATTGAAATAACAAAAAGGCGGTATACAAGAACAGCGATAAAGGATTTTGCTGCAAGTGTTGTGTAAAGCAACAGGGCGATAAAAACACGACTACTGGGGGAAAAAAAGAAAGAGAAATTAGAAACGAAAAACTCAAAACTTGGAAAAAAAAAGTCAGAGGAAATGATTAAATATATACATTTTCTCAAAACGACAATACATGAAAATCGATAATGAATTAGTGTGTCCTTAATTTGTTGATGGAGAGAAAATCAAGTACCAATATAATATTATTTTATTTTTCACAGCATACTTCTTATATATATGGAAACATTCTTGAAAGCCAAAAAAGGCCGGTGGTTCCACGCGTACACTGATGCCATTAATAAGAAATATTTTGGGATTCACAAGTACTCCCCAGGATACATGCTTATTTATGAAGGTTGAGAAGAAACAAATTTTGTTTATTTCTTGCCCAAAGCTGAGCAACTGCTATTTAAAAGCGTTTAAGCAGCATTTGAGAGGTCTACTACCTTATGACTTGAGAGGAGAAAAGGAGCGTTTCTTTTTTGGCATTCGTGCATAGTAGTCTACTCCTTTGGTTAGTGAGACCATTTCAACTTATCAAAGTCGTTGCTTTTTTATGCGCTTTTCTTTTTTTTTTTTTACAAAGTCAAGTACAAATTGGTTTTATTATTTTATTTTGAATATTGAATTACTGGATATATAATATCTTTAATAAAATTGGGTATAAAAAATAATTGTTATTCATATACAAAACAAGAAGAATAATAAAAAAAACAAAATAATAAACCGCCTATGAATAAAAAAAGCTTTCCATGGTCTTGAACTTCTTTCTGAGAAATAAATGAGAGAAACCTACATAGCAAAAATTGAGGGCTGGCCATATGCTTTACTTCTAATTCTACATTTGATCAAAGTTTGTGCATTGTCCTGTTCTGGTTCCTGTTAATTGTTTTCCATGTGGTTATCTGATCATGTACGTCCCTATATGTTCCATTGAGTATATTTAGTCTTATAGATTTACATGCAAAACATTTATCTTTTTATCATCAACAGCTGGTATGCCCTATAGATTGAAGATGGGCAATTCCCAAGTCTAGACATGAAAGGTTGCAAGATGTAACCATATCGGCCGTCTATCGGGAATCTATCGTTGCGAATTTCGGATTTTCATGGAGGAAAATTCCTTTTTTGTCAAAATGTAGAGCATCTCCTTGATGGTTTAAAGGCTGTGTTCTACATTTGTTCAACCATTGCGAGCACAGTAGGCTCCTCTTTTCCAAATAGTAGAACCTCGGATGAGTGCATAACTTTCTACTAACCCAAATGTTGATATCATATAAATCATATGCACCTTCCCGTCTGCTTAAGTAACAAATCGTGATTGTGCCAATTCCTGAAAAAAAAAAAAAAAAATAAACATAAGTAATGATAATTGGAAAAAATGGGATTGCGAAAAACAAATAATAAAATTTAAGTATGAAAGAAAGGCTTCATATTGTTAGTTGGAGTATAGTACAAACTTAGTAGTGAAGATCTGAGACTGCAGATTCTCATAGATAAGCTAGTTCCTCTCACTCACTTAAACTAACATTCGTTCACAACCAACACATTTGATCCTTCAAAAATGTAGCGAAAACTCCAAATATTACTGTAATGCACTTGAAATAGATTTTAATAATATTGTAACTCTTTTACTTTACAACTTTCTCTGCCTGTGAATTTGTTAAGCTTCAAAGTTACCTGCAACTAGCCGTAATACTGCATTGCAAATCCAATTTTGCATCATGATAATAATTTATCAAAAAACAAAAAAAAAAAGACTTGATTCTGTTTGTTTCCCAAAAAGTTTAGTCAAAAACTAATTTAAAGGTGATGAAGAAAGCATTACTGTCCAATTTTGGTCATTATGAAAGTCAAGACAAATCGAGAGTGCCTTTACTTATAAATTGATTGCGCCTGTAATCAATGCCTAACCGTTACAGAAAAACCATCGACTTCGTCTTTCAGTAAAACCATGAAAAAAAAGTATATAATTACGGATGTGTATTATTTTAGAAATGAGTATTTTCTGGCCGTTTTCTGCTAGAATTTCTTGCTATAAAACCTACATAACTCGGTGGAAATCATTTTGAATAGCTTACACCTAAATGAAAGTTCAAACAATTATGATTGAAAACCTCTTGGATCTTTATCCAAATATATAAATTCATCAAGCTTATAAAAGTCTTTAATTTAATTATGATTCATTATTTAGATTTTATGAATGGCTCACTCTGATGTATTCCATATTCAATATAAATAAATTAATTGAATTCTCCAACTGATTGAAATACTGTGAAGGTTTGAAAAGGACCAGAAAATTAATTTTGTTAAACATAATGAAAATCATAAGTCAATGAAGTGAAACAATTTAAATACGATCTTGTTCTGGTAAACTCAGTTTAAATATATATGATGATAAAAAAGACAGGCTATGCATTAAAATGAGGGCAGCTACAGCTAGCATAGGTCGGAAACCAAAAGTTACAAATTTACTGCATAAAAATCTTCAGTGGCAGCAATGCGTTTAAATATACTAAAATTATATATGAATCCAATGACGCTGCTAACTGCAAAATTTAGACACTTACTTGCTGCATTGAATTGGCCAATTAAGATAACCTAGTTGTATAATTTTCCAATTTTCAACTAGCTGAAGGCTTCCATGGTTTGAGAAAAATTTGCAGTTCAAAGACATTTCTATCAAACAACTTTGGAAATATCTACCGGGAAAGCACAAACTCTAGTTATAAAAGACCGAGCCAAAAAGAGTATGATTAGATTTCTTCAAGTATAAATTTGTAGTTTGAGGTATCCAAAGAGAATCTAACGCGGGAACAACCCTATCATGCCTCAAACTTATGACTTACTTGGAAATACGAGCGCATCACGAAACTGTTGAATTTGTAGCCTTTACTTCAAACAACTCGCCTGCAAAATGCATATGACTGAAATGACGAGTCCTTGATTTTACAAGATTTTTGTATTGTCCAAGGGCAAAGTAGGTGTTATAAACTCTTAAAGCATAAGAGACCAATCAAAAACAGTCCAAACATAGCTAATGCTCTTGTAAGTATGAATATGCTTTATAATATTAGTGAGACCACACACTTGAAGTTCAGACAAGTATTATATAGAGCCAAGTTATTGATTCCGATCAGACAATGAAGTCTATTTTGTGAATAATTGCTCTCATCTATTATTTATTATTCTGCGTGATGCGCAGAAAATCAACATGGAAACAAAAATGGCATTATCAAGCATGAGCTACGCTAAAGCAACTCTATCTACTACGCTCGTATTAGTAGGATAATAAATAGTGTTATGTTAATAGATAAAAAGCACCAAGAAGTAGAACTAGAATATGATTACCTGTTTCTTTATCCTGTAACATTGTGGTCAAAGTATTAGATAACTATTCACTGTATTTGGCGAAGCGACAGCAAGCTCTTGATTAAATCGGTCCAATTGCTCACCTGTCTTTGAAGTTGACTTCTTTTTTATCTGCTATATTAAGTTATTTTTGTTCTAGAGACCTGGCAATTAAAAGAAAGATTGGCGCAAAGGCAATGTTGCGATTGGTTGGTCCATCAACATCTTCCTCATACTCATGCGGGAGCCGTCAGTTAATTGAAGTTACAGATATTTTACACACTCACATCCAATTGTCCAATCATCAATTGTGATAAAGAGATCACTTCCCTCGTTGACTTGTCGCAATATCACATTTACACATACTTCAATCACTTTTCAATCTTGTTTGTGAATATTTAAACAGGAATCTTCTCGCTCTAGCGTTAAAACTCTGTGGGTACTGTATTTCATATCTCAAGGATATGATAAATTACCGAAATCATCATTTTATATCACTAGGGATGCCTCCAAGAATGACTGAGATAATTGACTAACTCTCAATGACACGAGCCACAAATCTAGAGCCGCTGTAATTACTGACCAGCTATTTTCAATCACCTTGTCAAGAAACACGATGGGGGGAATGGAATAAAGTAAAGTTGACTTCACTCAGAGGGACAGCAGCTCGTTATTGAGCTTTGTGTATGAATAGTTTATGTGGAGTAGAGTCAATATCTCAAGTGGCCCGAATGACTCCTTAGTTTGTCTGCATTGAGTTGGTAGGATTCTGGGAAAGAAATAGCCAATGAAATATTCATCCAGGATCTCACAGAATAGTCGAGTAGATTACCAGGAACCCTTTTAGACAACTGGAATCAGACTACCATGACGTTGAGAAGCCATAAATATTTTCAATCGAGCAAGTGCTCCCCTTCCTAGAGCTCCCAAATCAAAGAGCATAACTAGACATCAATGACGCTAAGCTATATCCTCAGTCTAGAAGGTCCAGTGGACGTCGGATGACCTAATTTCTAGAAGAGATACGCTGGATTGGTGTTCAGAATAGTGTTGCATTTCGACTATATAGCATAAACTGTAGACTACTTGATTAAGGATTGCAAATTATATCGAAATAATGAAGATGCAACAAAGTCAAAATCATAATATTCAAGAATTCCAAATATCATCACACCGACACGGCAAAATACTTAGGTTGTAAAAGCTGAGCACAAATTGCTTTGAGAGATGTTGATGTCTAGGTGGCTGCGAGCCGCATCATGTTTTTGTGGGTGGGAGTGAACAATCTCAGGTTACGTGTTAATTATGTTTTTTTTTTTCTTCTTCTTCTTCTGATCCTTTTCGATCTTTTTCACATCTCCATTCTTTCCACCACCAGATTAACTGTCAGAAGAATCCTTCTTTGTTGATGTTGTGTACTGGTACAGCTCACTAGCGTTTTCTTTTCAGCCTTTTTTCCGAAGTTTTCAGTAGCTTCTCTTTGCCTGGTGTCCTTATCCCTTTGGTCATCAAGCACTCAAGTTCGAGATATTCAACCTTCTGCACACATTTTATAAACCACATTAACACACATCCTAATGCTGACGTATCGACGAGCTATCCTCACAGTAGGACTTGTGCTTGTGGTCTTCTTCCTTTTCTTTGGAGGCTCACGGAATATGTCCCCGAAAGATCTCCTGCACGATTCCAACTTTGAAGAACAACTACTCAAAGCTAAGGTCGATGCAGATAAGGCACTTCAAGATCTTCAGAAGGCTACACAACAGCATGCTGAAAAGCAAAATGAAAAGCTGCTTCTTTTAGAAAAGGAGAGCAAGCAACTGGATAAGCAGCTCAAACAAATGAGACGATTACCAGCTGATACTCCTGTGCGCGCACAGCTTGCCTACCAGTTCCCCTACGACCAAACCTCTCGATTCCCAGCTTATATTTGGCAAACCTGGAAGCAGAGCAAAGATGATCCCAATTTCGACGATAGGTTTAAAGATAGAGTCAAGTCTTGGAGCGATAAGAATGCTGGATTTGTCCACGAAGTGATGTCGGATGAAATCGCGTATGCCATTATTCAGCATTTGTACATGAACGTGCCTAAGGTCATTGATGCTTATGAGTCTATGCCTGAAAACATTCTTCGTGCAGACTTTTTCAGATACTTGATTCTCCTTGCACGCGGTGGTACCTACTCTGATGTTGACACTGAGGCCCTAAAGCCCGTTCCCCTTTGGATTCCCGATAATATTGACCCCAACTCCATTGGCTTGATCATTGGAATTGAGGCTGATCCTGATCGTGAAGACTGGGCTGATTGGTATGCACGCCGCATTCAGTTCTGCCAATGGACCATCCAATCCAAACCTGGCCATCCAGTGCTGCGGGACATTGTGGCTAAAATTACTGAAGATACTTTGCGTCGCAAGAATACAAATACGTTGCGACTTCCCAAGACCAAGGACCGCGGTGCCCAGATTATGAACTGGACTGGTCCTGGTATTTGGACGGACTCAGTTTTTGCATACTTTAATGATAAGCTCAAGTCTGGCCTTCATTACTCTGTCAACTGGCAAAACTTTACCGGATTAGTTGAGCCAAAAAAGGTATCTGATGTGATGGTTCTTCCTATCACTTCATTCTCCCCTGGTGTTCAAACTATGGGCGCGGAATCCGAATCACACCCGTTGGCATTTGTCAAGCACCATTTTGAGGGATCGTGGAAGCCTGAGGATGAGCGTATCATTACTCCAGAAGAAAGCCAGTAATTATAGAGGGTATAATAGTTAATAGTTAAAACAGTGTATAACATAGCGTTTGTATTTAAGATATCAGTTTTGTGTATTCCTGGTTCAAGTCTTAAACTTAACCTTATTGATCCCTAGCCCCACTGTCAGGCTACTTTGACTTGTTTCAAGAAGAAGAATAGCCAGCATGATATAAAAGCACTTAATCTCCTCTTAAATATTGCCTCAAACACAATGACCAAAGATAGCCCTCCCGAGGAGTTAGGTAGAGTTGATCACACAAATCCATTAGTTGGTCTGGAGCATGTTAATGTAATCCCGCGCGACGTGGCCATTCTATCTACCCCTCCATCTGCAATAGATGCTGATGATGACCTTACATGGACAGATCTCAGGCAAATAATAGATGAAAACAATCTCTCTGCTTTGAAACGTCGGCCGCATGATTTACGCAATTATTTACGCTGGAAACACTATATTGAAGAAACACGACCAGGTGGTGTACTGGAGTTCATGTTGACAGATCGTCTACAATGGTTGGATTCAAGCTTTCAGGGCAAGCCCAAGGTCAAGGTACTACCACCAGTAGATCCAAGGTTCCTGGGATGTGTAGAGCACGATTTAAAGATTTTAAGTAACGATTTTCCTTACGCCATGCAGCATGGTATTGTTCATGTTGTTGTTTGGACTCGCACAAAGATTCCCCTCCTCGATACAGGTGACATTACCCCAAAATCAAGAGTTTTGATCAACACATATGTGACCGAAACGTTTGTGAAGAACAAAAACCTTTCCATCGACGATTACAGCGTTGTTTGGTTCAAAAATTGGAGCGCTCTTCAGAGCATCCCTGCTCTAGAACATTTTCATGTTCTTCTTTACAACCCAAATATGAAAGAACTGGAAAAGCTCTATGGATCTGGAGGAGTTCAAATTGATATACAGGATTAGTAGGAGTATTTTTAGATTCTCTATAGTAACAGCACTACTGTGTACATGTACCTAGAGTCATTCTATCTTCCACAATCCGTCAGAACTAGTCTGGAACACTGCAAAGAGGATCGAACAAGAGGCGTTGTTACAGCTTCTCCAGTCACTTCCTTGTTATTTTCAGTGCAACCAAGATCCGCTAGGTTTCGGGCAACCGTTTTACTTTTCACAATGTAATTTCGTTGGTTGCTCATATGGGGACACAACACTGAGCAAGCTTCCTTAGTGGTCAGTGTATGTTGCTCCATGGCGTAATTAATACGTCCAATAGTGATTGTCAAGTCCTGCATTAATTCTGTGAAATTCTCAACAGTTCCCAAAGGCATTCCTTTTGTGGCCTCCAAGATTACATGGTCAAGATTTCTGGAGTATTTCTCAGGAACAAACTTCCTGGAAGGTTCAACCTTGCGAGTTTTACCATCATTCTCATATTCTTTAGGTTCTACCAACAGCCCACTTTCCATTTCTGCAAGCTCTTTCTCTAAGTCAGCGATAGCTTGTTTCAATGAAAAATACTGGGGTGACAATTGCAATCCATTTCCCATGGTTTTAGAGTCTGAGCTTCCACTGCTGCATCCCGAATCCGGGTCAAATTCCGGCGTGTAAGTATTGACAAATGTTAGCGGAGATGCAAAATGCACATGAGGACTTTTAGCTTGAGCCAAAAACTTCAATCCTAAAGTAGGACTGGAAGATACAAGTTCCTGCAACGTCAATTGATCCACTCCGTCCATGAGAGAAGACATTAGACTACTTCCTGATAGAGCTTCTATTTCAGAGTCTGTTGGGCTGATAGCCTCGGGAGTGCCATGAAATGCAACTGATTTGGCCATAAGCACCTTTTCCAGCAAAATAGTTGCAGTATCATTTGTACCAGCAGACCCTTCTGCAGTTGTTTCGGCGGGAATAGCAGTCACAAGGCTTGTAGAGCGCTCGTTACCGGCATAAAACTGTGCAGAATCACAGCTAACACGCGTATAAGGCTTGTAGCCTTCAGATACCTCAATACTGAAATCGGCGTTATCCAAATTGCTTAGACCCAAGGGAACTCGTCCATGTGCTTGACCCTGGGTATTTGTATCAGCAGTTCCACGAGAAAGGGTTGTGCTCAGAATCCGTTTAGATGGGAAATAGAAACCTTCGGAACTCGCGCTGCTATTTCCTGAATCTGCCGAAGATGATTGTGAATAGGTTTCATAATCCTTTTGTCTACTCCCTGTGTTAGTAAAAAGCCACAGATGCAATCAAAACTGTGTTGGCTACTCCTCGCCGTAGCCCAATGCTGAGCCCATTATACCTCTCGGTTGACGATGCATTACAACACTCTCGTGTATCAAAGCTAGGTTGCAAATGCGATTTTAATATATATGAGGGGAAGAGGTCAAGTTCAAAATTAAATTGAAATTGATATTCTTATTAACAGTTTTCCTGATGTCCTGCAAGTGGTGATACCTTCAATTGATCTGTTGCCCATGTAATTCTGCTCCAACATTGGTAATGACAACTGTTAGCTTGCTTGCAACATGTGCATTGCGACTATCCAAAAAAATAATGATCATGTAATGAACTAGAATCTAGTGAGCAAACAGCACATTTAGAGCATTATCTGTCAAGAAGGGGGTAATGGCCGGATTCACTGTATCAACTCTTGAGCGAAAGGAGCTAAGCTATTATATTTGTACATTACCGCTAAACTTTGAACCAAACCGAATCTCTCCTGGACTATTACATAGCCGTGCGAGTTGGGTTCTTCATAAAAAAATATACAAGAGTCGTGAAGCTCGATGCCAGGATCGATAATTGATACTTCATTTAAAAAAGAAACCACGTCTGATACTCGACGTTGACGCTAGTTTCAATTCTTATGATTATGCTGAAGCCTGAACTTTCACCAAGTCCGCTTTTACTAGAGACCTCTTCGCCTCCACAGGTCCTCTTCTTCATCTTCATCTTCATCTTCATCTCCAGTGTCGCTCTCATCGGCTTCTTCCATCTTATGATTTCCTAACAATACATTTCGTTGGCCGTTAGTCTTCGCACTTTTCTCCTTTATGCCATCTTCGGTCTTGTGCAATTCGCGTTGTTTAAGTCGCAATTCTTTCATTCGATCAACTCGACCATACAATTCTTCTTGTGTTTCGAATTGATCCAACAGCCCATCAGCTGCGTCTTCTTCAGCATAGGAATCTTTGTCAATTTTCGCTTTACTCGCTGCTACTGCTGCTGTACTTTTCCCTTCATTTGCAGTAGTGGGCTGAGCCTCTGTTTCCGATGTCGGGGCAAAGCCAGAAGCGGTTTCTGGAGCTGAATTCGCGAGAATGGCATCCGCTTGTATCGAGTGCGATCCTCTAAGACCTAGAAGCTCTAACCTCCGAGTGCTCTTATTTTCAATTGTAGATCTCTCTACAAAATCCTCACCCGCCACATCTGCCTGGAATCGCTCCCATTCTGCGTCGTCGTCATCACCCCCTTCCTGTGAGATGCTTGCTTTTGTAGGGTCCAAAGATTTGCTATCAAAAAAACCAGCTGGTAATTCGACTTTTTGACGCTTACTGGAAGTTATCAAACTATCATCGGTAACTGGCCGCTTTGATACACCTGACATGATGTTGAACGTTCTGACTACTCAGTACTTGGCTTCACCCATACTTCTTGAGAAGTAGAATTGTTGTATTAATACTCGCTAAGGTGTATAATAACAACAGGCAGCGCACGGCAACTATAAACAAAAATCGTTAGTAAACAGTCGTTAGTGCTGTGGATAGCTAGATGCAGATGGTAAGAGAGCGAGCAAGATCCAGTGTGAGAATGTCAGTCGTAAGCGCACAAGGTGATTGAGACAGATTCGAACCAGTTAAATAATGTGAAAGTCTATTGTATATAGAGATAGATACAATAACAAAATTTATACGCACCTGTAGCAATCAATCGTTAGCACTGAGAGTTTTCCTTCAAATCAATTCCAATCAAAGGCGAACATCCCAGGAACAATTTGTTGTGAATAGGTCTACATATCATCGGAAGTTACCCGGAGTTTAATAACTACCACTCTTCAATGTAAGTTTAAGATCTTTCAGATCTCCAGCCCTAAGTATAAGTATCTATTTTTGTTCAGATTTCTCTTGAATTGATCTCAAGTTATTCTACGAGAAACTTGGGTAGTTATAATTCAGATCCAATGTTTTTAATAATTGCAGAGTTCCGACATTTAGTTGTAACCTCAAGACCTTTGTTCAATGTCTGAGCACTAAATGCTTCTGGGCAAAGAGACAAAAATCCCTTTCCTCAATTTTGCTATTACCGCACAATGCTTTGAATTTCGACACTGAACAATGACGATCGTAAACTGTGGAGATCCATTCGGTGGTGAAAATATGAGGTCTCAACCTAATTTCCACCTTCAAACAATTCAGAGAATGGATCCCATTTCTCTAACGACGCTCGCCTTATTTCCTTGGCCCATTGTCTAACAAATCTAAATTGGGAATAGTAGGCTTCCTAAGGAAGTTGAATATATAGATGAAGACTTTCGACGCCAGGATACGTCGGTTGCACTATGAAGAAAATTCATTGAGCCAAGCACAAACATGAGAATGTAACCACATATATTGAAGTGATTCATTCCAGATCGCGAGTCCATCAAAGTCATGGTTTCTTAGCACTCAAAACCTCATTGCATGGAACTTCACTGTTTGAAGAGGACGCATAATCGTTTCCATGGTCTCAGTAGGTAAATTAAGCCCATAACTTAGCGAATTATTTGTTTCGAATAAATCAACTACCCCTTATTCTTCATCAGAGTCCTGGTATTTAATGAGAGGAAATCTTTCTTCATCATTTCTTTGCTATCAAGCTCAATTTTGAGTCTTCTGCAATTGAATTCATTCTCAGATTATGGAGGTATATCTTCTTTCTTGTTTAAGATGCTGGACCCTTCTTGTGATTAGATTTCTTACCATATCGCTTGTGTGAACTTTTCTTGGGCATAAGTTTTCCCATTTGTCTCAACTGATCGGCCTCAATCATTAATGGTAGATCCTTATAGCGTACCATAAGATCCAATTCCTTCTCAGAAAGACCATGTTTTGCGGATTTCCCAGAGAGAATGGTGTATACCTTTGATGTAAATAATTTGAAAACATCAGCATCCTCTGGGATAAGCAGCTCCTGAGGAATGCCCAACCTAACTTGACTAAGAGAAATCTCAGGAGTAACATTGTAGAAATCATTGTGTTGTGTTCGTCGGTCCTCATCATAAATACGCATCTGTTGCAACATTTTGAAAGAATGGTTCTGGAGTTTCTTATAGAAAACAAGTCGACGATCATTTTCGTCAACAGAGGTAATGCAATCTCTGTCCATTATCAGATCCTGAATCTCTGGATCATTCATTAGACCAGGTACAACTTCAATTAAAGATCTTAAACTCTGTTTAACCTTGGATAAGGTTGAATACTGATAAAGGCTCACCAGAGTACGATCATCGTAAAGGTTAAAAAACTTGGTAAAGGTTGCTTGAATCTCACTAGCTTTAGCCAATATAGCGTGCAATGCTATAATCCTTTCACCATCCACCATGCTCTTTGGAAGTACATCAATTGTACGTCCATCAACTAAGGGTAAGAGTTCCTTTTGAAAATCAGAGAAAGAGCCTCTGAGACCAATGTTCTTCAGCGTTAAAAGAAACCTGTCAATCTGCATGTTTTCCTTGAAAAGTAATTTTTCATCAACTGAGAGTTTGGACAATATCCATTTCTTCAGGAACTTTTCTTGACGGTGGATTCTATATATATCACACCAAGCAGAAAGGTACCGTTCTGGATGTGAGCACGTTCTCAGCTTTTCTTCCATGTCTTCGACTGAGTCTCTATCAAAAATGTATAGGTTGTTTAGAGCAATAGCTATCGCTTGCTTTCTGAAATAGTGTATCTGGTCGGCAGAGCTAGTAAACTTACTTTCGCCGGGGATATCATCTCTCTGTAGCTCATGTGCTATATAATAGAAATCTCTCATTGCATCATCCATCCTATTTGGAACATTAATCCGACAGAGCTTATTATATTGCAATATCTTGGAAAATTCCACATCTTTCTCATATTTAATCATGCCGTAAGGTCCCATCTGGAATGACCTCATGATAAACTTAATCCTGTCCACGAGTTGATCAGGAGTAAACTTCAGTTCATGGAAATCCAGTTCTTCTAGATAAACTTGAATCTCTTTTAGCTTCAAGAATTCAGTTTCACTTTTCATCAAGCCAGATTTAACTTTGAGCGCTGGGGTATAAATGTAAGCGCTTTTAGAAGCATTTAGACTGAACCCGAGAATTTCAGATTCAGTCAAATCTTGCTCAATCTCAAACTTTCCATGATCCCAAATCACTGTAGCCCTACTAGAACCATCAGTCATCTTTACCGAGTTCAAATCGGTTTCAGATGTCATTTTCACTCTTTTCAGCAATTGAGTTTTTCTGTTTTACTGAATGTTTGATACCTCAAAAGGTGGAGTTTTTATTTGCCAGAGTTGTTATTCCGCTCGGGAGACTTCAGCTTTGTCAGAATGCAGCAATTGTTGAGCTGATAGTAATGTCAGTGATATTCTGAGATAATAACAATAGAAGATTTCAATCTCACCAAGTCTTGAATCAACTTATTTCTGTTTGGTTTTTGGTTACCACCATCCGTTTGCGATTTTGCCTTGATCTGACGATTGCAATATTCTCTGAGTGAACTGTCAGTAAGATTGTCTTTGATGAAAGGAGTGAAAAATCATTACCTTCTTTCCAAAATTCTTAGAAATACTTGAATAGTATATCTTGTTTCCAAGTTGTAAGATGTAGATTTGTGAATGCAAAGTGAAGATGAAGACGAAGATGGAGATAGGTAATTATCCAGTCCATACTAGGTTCAGTTCAGAGACATTACGTAAGTATATTAATATATAAGATCTAGATAAATAGTTCATGCTAGAGAACTAGAGTTAAATATCTATCAATGCACAAGGATAGTTTGACAGCCTGAGGGGCACTCAATGGGATACTCAGTATCATTATGCTTCATGGTTTCCTGGATTTGTTCAATTGCTTTAATCCACTTGGTCATGCATTCTTGGTGAATTTTGTGACCACATTCAAATATTGTGATTGAAATGCCCTTGACAGGAATATGGCAAAAGATACACCCCTCCAGAAGTTTATGGCAATGCCCACAGTACCAAAATGCAATCTTATCGTCAGAAAACTGATATGCTTCTCGAGCTGCTGCTGTATTATCTGTAAGAGGATGCTTGCAGCGATGGCACAGTATGTCTAAGGAAGTTTCAATTTGGCCGAGCTCTCTAATTGCCGGGAAAGGTGAGTGTTTGATAATTTCAGCGCATATGAGATGAAGCTCGTGTTTTCTTAACAACAAAAGATATGCCCATATCCATTCTTCTATCACTTGTTCTGACTCAAAGGCACCTGGATAGTCTTTCATGAATAACAGACCAATAGTAGCGCATGTTTGAACATCGCCCTGTTCCATTGCATACTGCGCAGCTTGCTGGATCATATTTTCAGCACGCCAGGGGTGATTAATCGTTTGAAGATACTCTTGATATCGTTTCGCCATTGATTCACCCGCAGACACTGTAATTGAGGGCCGTTCAGACTTGGATGACATTTTTGTAGCTGCATTTTGATAAAGACTTTCTGCGCTGTCATTACTTGAAGAATACTCTTTATGAGCATCAAATGGATTTGCCATACTGCGAGGTGTACTTGCACCACTGTGAACTCTGTCTTGACGAGGGTTCATTGAAATTTCGTTCACCGTAGAAAGCCGCCCTTCTCCATGACCTACATGCTTTCCTGTGATAGATTTACCGACTAAATGAGGAGTTAAAAGTGCGCTATTGTGACCAGAGATTCTTGAGGCCTGTGGGTCTGACCCATATTCATCTGAAGTTTGCAGTGACAAATGAGGAGGACCATGCCTATTTGTGATAGATTTGTTATTGCGATCTGCTTTTGAATCAGATAAAGATTTTCCAGCATCATCCAGTTTGTTTTCCCCTTGAGATTTCCCTTGGGTGCTCATCATATTTTCCATGGATGCAGAATTAACTTCGGGGGAGTTGGTGCCAAAAGAAGATGCAATTAAATCTCGTTCATCGGATTCAGAAGATGAAAATGAGAGGTTATGTGGAGCCTCGGGAGTAATGCCAACGTGAGATAATTCTTGTCTTGTATCAGTATTAAAAAGCCTAATTGACCCGGTTTCCGACTTGTTTGGGTCAGGTGGTCTGCTTCTTGAGCGTTCGATGGAAGTAGCTCTAGAGCGGCCAGTGGTACCTGGTAGACTATCTTCGATGGGTATGAGTGAGGGAGTAAGCTCTGCAGATGACAGACCCTTCAAACTTTCAGTGATTCTAGATGCATAGGGTTGAAGTGCCACATGCACTGGTTGCTTTGTTGGTACAAATTTGAGAAAGGCTGCTTTTTCGCTTGAAATGATATCGTGTAAAATCCTCCAGGTTTGTGCCAATCTAAATTTTCCAGCGTGAGAGGCTACCAAAGAGTTATGGAAGCATATGTCTAGGATTCGATTGCTAGAAAAGGAGATATCAGGTTCAGTAGCATCATAAATATAGTTCTGTGCACAAAATATAAAAGAATTGGCATCCCATCCAGGAAATGCTACCGTGCAGATGGCTTGGGTCACAGGAGGGGCACTATTTACAGGAACAGGGGTGCTTGGGATTTTGAAACTTGCGCTGGACATTCTTCTGTTGGCCTCAGTTGACACTAGATCTTCATCAGAAACCTGCAAGTAGTGCTCTTCATGTTTGTCCTGGAAAATAAAAGACAGCTCATTCTCATGGTTCCATGCAAGTGCTTGTGTAGGTAGTTCTGTAATGGCCATTGTGCGATGGGCAAGATTATGCTGTTTAAATGTTTTGTCTTTGGAGGTACTCCAAACCGTTGTTTTGTTTCTCCAAAAAACATCTGTTACCACGTTAGAATGCTCCTCTACAACATACCGCGGAATGTAGGGTCTCCGAGGATTCCACACATATATACAGTAGTTATAAAGGCTCATATTACAGCTAACAATGTCTGTGTTTAGCACACCGTGAGTCGACGATGTGTTGGAGTGCTGCAAGTCGAACTGCCATCTAACTTTAGCAACAGCGGAGGGAGAAGGAATTACATGATCTGGCTTTCTCGAATCACTTCCCATATTCCAAATCTGTATCTGTTTGTCAAGGCCACCAGACACAATGTAGTCATACTCAGTATGCCAATCAAGTGAAAGTCCAGCACCTGAGTGTGCATTTATTCGGCGTTCGCAAGTTGTCAGATTGCGGACATCCCAACGCTGGATACCTCCAGAATCATAAATAGCAGCAAACTTGGTACCATCAAAAGGACTGCATTGGACTTCTCGGGCGATGTCGCCTTGTTTTGGAAATACTGCGCTTGCTTTGCGCCTATTTGTTCGAAGATCCCACAGTCTTACACTTCCATCACTATTCGCAGAAAGCATGATGCTGTTGTTTGTTGGTGAAAATGTTAGCGAATTAACTGCCCTGTTCGAATCTTGAAGTCTCGTCACTGATTTTGCAGATTTGACAGTTGTTTGTTTGTCAATGTTATAAAGTAGAATCTGTCCACCAGATGTAGAAAGAGCAATGTGCCGACGGAATTCTCCTCTGCCCCAGGTCACGCATGTAACAGCATGAGTCTTTTCAAAGTCTTGTGGGTTTAAGCTTTCCCGCAAATCTTGCTCAATTGATATGTTTCCTGCATCAATACGAAGCACCTGAAAAACTTGAAATGTTAGATAAGGATAAAAACAAGCCAAATGACTTACAATCTTTGCCTGCAATAGCAACAGCATTATCAGTCGGTGACGGTCCCATAGCAATAATCTCACTACGAGCAGCAAAGCTAATGGAGTCTTTCTTGACATCCATTTCGGTTAAACTTGTATCTTGCGTAGTGAAACTTGCTGCTGGAGTGGCCAAAACCTGACTGCTACTACCGTATAAGGCCTTTCCAAACCTGGCTAAAGCTACGGTAGCCTTACTAGTCCTGTTGGCATAATTGTTGTCTCCCGAAAAGCTCTGTAGTGTTGATATGTTGGTGGGTGAAGATCCAGCATTAGCTTTCGCAAATGAAGGCTCAGAGATGAATGATCCCGGTGCACTGAATGCATTGTGTGTTCCTAGCGAGGAAAGCGGATCATTTACTGGAACGTTTCCGTTAAATTTCGCGTCAGTCGCTTCGCTAAGGAAGCCCTTTGCTAGCTGGCCTTGTGGTATCATGAAAGGGAAGGTTCGATAGCTGCAGATGGAAACACAAGAATTGTTGCGCAATGATTCAGCAGAACACTAGCCGGCAGAACATGGGAAACCGTATTGTATTTTAAATATTCAAGATCTTATCAAGCATGTAACATTAGTATTCATGGAAGGCTATAAAATCTGGATCTATCATGTTTGATATGCAAATCCACAGCGGCGCCCCAAATGGGGTAGGGTAAATGTTACCCCAAGTCTCATACCAACTCAAGGATCCCGCTTTGTATGAATTTAGATATTGAACTATAACGCAAGGCATAAATGCCATTGTGTTCAAGCGTAATAAGATCCTGGCCAGCACGTACCGTGGTTTCAAAATCTTTCGATATCACTCTAACAAACACTGTTTTGTCAAGATCAGGCTTTTCAACCATGGAGACACCTCGATTATCATCGTCCATGCGCTGCAGATTTCGTGGTAATCGTGATAGAAATTGGTTTCGGAAGAGCTTGACTGTGATTTCATTGTGTCTACTGCTGTTAGTAGTGATTTGAGTAAGCCTTGGCCAACTTACGCTTGCATATATCTGATTTCTTCCTCAGAAAGCTTTTGAATTTCCTCTTCGTTACCAAGAAGGAATAATGTATATTTGTCAATCTGAATTCGTTAGATAACGTTCGAGTAGCTGAAACACTTACCTTTGACAGCCTGGTTCGCAGATATCCACGTAGTATGTATTTGACGCGCTCTAGCTCTGTTTCGACTAATAGAACTTTCAACTGACTATCATTTCCGAGTTGCATATTCATCGAGGTTTCCTCTATATATTGCATCTGATATTTTGGTTAGTTGCGGCCTAGCAGAATTAGGTGTTCATACTTGATTTCGCACTCTGGTCATGATTCGATCTATTAAGTCGCCTTGAAATGGTAAGAGCTCAGGCGCCATACGTTCTGATATCCATATCCGCCGCAGATTCTCGATATCTTTGACTTTGCTGGAAGTTGAAGAATTGCCGTCGTCATTTCGCGTTCCTCGAGAGTCCTGCCTGAGGCCACTGATCAAATTTTCGAGATCTACTGTATTCTCGTGTCGATGGGTAGACGTCGAACTATTGTATGTCCCCGTATATTCGGTATCATCAATATCCATATCAAAACTCATCGCGTTGTTTGATTGTTCGTGTATTAATTCTGTCAAGATCGGTGAAAGTTATTTGGAGGTTGAGGATTAGGGTCTAACCACCATTTCGAACCATCTCGTTAGTTCCTTCATTCCCCTTTTGCAACGCGCGCAGTTTGAGTATCACAGAGATCGCCTCATTTCTGGTAAATTCTTGAAGTTTTCGTCTTGTGCGAGTTTGTATTGGCAAAGGTTACACAGATCGCCCCTTGCCATTCTGGCAGTACTTTGCACATTGCGTGTCACACACAAGGGCAACTTCTAATTGCATATATGGACTCCACAGTTTCCAGTCATGAGTAAGATATCAAATGAAATCGAAGCAAAGAGAAATCGTCTTGCAGCGCTTCGGCGAATGCGGGAAGAGAAACGAACAAGGACATCTGGGGTTGGCCTAGGAGGGTCGGTAAGTTCAAGGTCTATCATTTCCACATCATGCCTAACCAGCTAGACGTCGCCGACAAATACGCCATCTCTAGGTAGCAGTGCAAGCGAACAACAGTCAATTGATGATTTGGTGAATAGCCTTGTAGGTTCACGGGTTTCCTCTGTAGATGGGCCTCCCTCTCGTGGGGCATCTTCGTTATCTCAACATTCCGATATGCGATCTGCCAGGTAAGATTATTGATCTTGACAAACCTTCGACTAACTCTTCAAGCCCTGTCACTCCTGGGTCCATGGAACCAATATCTATAGCACCGCAGCCGAAAAGCTCATTCTCGATATTTCCTGTATTCGATGTGCCACCTGCAGCCTCAGAGCCAGTTGTTACATATTCCAAAGGAGTCCAGACCACTGATTTGTGGTCAGACGATGGTGATGAAGTGGTTTACAAAGGAGAAGATTTGGAGTTACTGCGGAAATCAATTCGACAGGAAGTAGAGGAAGAAATGACCCGAACTCAGAGAAGGAAGCGCGAAAGTGATATTACAAATTATGGCGGGGATAAGGAACACTTGAAGATTAGTATAGCAGAAGAAGGAGAAGTTGATCAGCTTTCTATCAATGAGAAGTTTGACAAGTTCCTAGATCAATCTTTTAAGGTTGTTGGTCGAGCATTGGATAATCCTTATGACATTACGGTAGATTACGCGTTGAAAACCGAGAACAACAAACAGACAAGCGATACACCAGTTATTGAAATTGCTCAGTTTTTTTCGCAGCACTCCGTGGGCAGAGCAGTCACTGATCTTGACTGGTCGCCAAAATTCCCAGAGCTCATTGCTACATCTCACACAGCAAAACGCGGCGATTTGAACGCACCAAAGGGTCTAGTGCAGATCTGGAACTTGCACGCTAGTCGGAGTCTACCTGAATACATTTTTACATCTTCAAGTGACGTTTTATCAGTTCGCTTTTCTTCATTTGAGCCTAACTTGATTTTTGGTACATCATACAATGGCCAAATCGTGACATGGGATATGCGAAGTCGAGGTGACCCAATACTGTCCTCACCTATGAATGGCAATGGTCACTCGCATCCAGTTTATTCGATTGAAATGACAGGCACCCAAAATGCACACAACTTGGTTACGGCAAGTACAGACGGGGTTGTTTGTACATGGACGCCTGATCTGTTGGAAAAGCCTCAAGATAAATTGACGTTAATTGCGCCAACGGCAACGAGAAACGATGATTTGGCACCCACTAAATTGGCCATTTCGCCCCGTGATTCGTCAAGGTTTGTAGTCGGTACTGAGGAAGGGGTCATTTATCAGTGTAGCCGGTTTGGTCAAGCAGGGTCGCGAGCTGGTGTAGACCCTCGTGGCTCTTACCGCGGTCATGCTGCTCCAATCACATCGCTCGACTTCCATTCTTCTAAGGGAGTCATTGATTTCAGTGATCTCTTACTGAGTAGTAGTCTGGACTGGTCAGTTAAGCTTTGGAAGATTAGACAGTTTACAGGTCCAATTGGGTCTGCAGCCCCAGTGAGCAACGCATATGGAGGTCTAACTGGCACTGGAACCATTCAAACTACTCAACACCCTGACTTGAACAATTTGGAGCCGTTGCTTGATTTGGTCCGAGAGTATGAAGTGTACGATGTGGCATGGAGCAACTTTCACCCTGCCGTTTTTGCTGATGTGGATGGTTCTGGTCATTTGGAAATCTGGGATCTCACAAAGGACCTTGAAATTCCAGTTACTCGAATTAAGCCAAGCAGTTCGTCAAGTCCTTACAGTCCTACCACTGCATTTTCCAGCAGTATCAATGGAGGAGGGGCAGCCGCTGGAAGCAGTGGAAATGGAAATACCACCTCTACCGCAGTAGCAGCTGATGCATACCTCTCTCGCCCTTTAAATAGAGTGTCATGGGAGCGTGTCACTGATAACGCTGCCCGCAAAGTCGCTGTTGGTGGTCTGGACGGTGTAGTAACTGTGTTTGAGTTGGATTCAGAGTACTTTGGAGCGCCAAAACAACAGGACTGGGTCCAGTTAGAGAAGAGTATCTCGCGATTAGATGCTAGCATCTAGCCTTGGCATATAGATTTAGTCTAATCTAATTTAGTTCAAGATAATTTGTGCATCTACAGTTACTGTGCAGAGAAGAGAACGAACAGTACTTAAAGAAAGACACCAACAAGTACACATGAATAAAAATTTATAGAAATAATAAAGGAAAGATAAGAAACTAAAGAAGCAAAAAAGAAAGACAAACACGTACTATCACCAAACATTGAGAACTCATAACAGACAGGGAAGCTGGAGTAGAAGGTAAAGGTTACAAACACTTCACTCCGTTTTACTTTTAATTCGTTTTTCTGTTCAATTAGACAGAAACAGCATCCCATGCTGAATCAAACAGACCAGGCTTGGCAGATACTGTAATATCGCCAAATGAGGTAGGCTGCTCCAGCTTGACCGCATCCTTGGTCGCTAGTACCAGCATCTCGAAAAACATCTTGACCTTGGTCGACTTGGCCGGGGCGGCTCCCAGCATGTTGTTGAAAAACGCACTGTCGTCGGGGCTAGCCAAATGGTCCCGTACCATGGAAACAGCCTTAATGGTGTGACGCGAGATGCCAGAGGCAGCAGCGGTTGCGGAGACGCCTGTGGTGCCAGCTTCGTCTTCGCCGGTAATGTCTTCAAATACCTCATCGGCGCCTTCCTCGTCTTGGACGAGTGTGATTTGGGGAAGATTATTATCCTCGAGTCCGTCAAAATCACCGCCATCGTAACGAGGTGTCTCGGCAGCACCAGAAATGACTGGCTCATCAATGGTGAAGTCAACATCAATTTGAGTATCCTCGAATTTATTCGCCGCATCCAGTTCATCAGCAGGAGAGCCAAGACGTGCAGCCTTAGCAGCGTCCTCTTCGCCCTCACGAACATCGTTCAACGATCGCTTACGCTTCATCATCTGGCTCACAAACTCCGGGTTCACAAGCCTCGACAGCTCAGGGTGCAGACGCAGTGGGTGGTACAGCGAACTCACAAACTTGTTCGAGTCAGACGACAGCGACATCAAGGCAAATCCGGTATGGTCAGCGGGAAGGGCTCCATGCTCACGAAGAATGCTCTTGCGGTTCTCCAAAATTTGAGAGTTTGACGTGCGGATTTCGGTAATGTCATCAACGTGAGCGCGACGCTTCACGGTTCTTGTTCGGCGAGGGGGCCCCATCTCGCCCTCCTTCTCGGCGGCAGCATGAGCAGCGCGGGTGTGCTCATCCTCGCCAAGAATTGAGCGCTCCGTTACAGCCTCGTCACGGTCAAAATCAATGGCAACAGACACATTATCACCAAGAATATCAGCGTCGTGAGTAGGAGTAGTGGGTGACTCAGGAGCAACCAATTCAATATTTCCAGGCGAGCTGGGGAGTCCCAAATCGTCATCCATACCCATATCGATAGCCATAGAATCATCGATACCCAGCTCGTCACCCAAAGCTCTGTCTACTACAGGAGCCTCAAGTCCAATTTCAATCTGTCCCTCTGTAAAATCGCCAGCCTCTTCTGGCACAGGAGCAAGCCCGTCGTCTTCCAAACCAAAGTCAAGGCCCAAATCTAAATCTGCATCGCCTGCAAGCTCATCTAGATCGTGTGCCCGGCTCGCGCCTCGGCCAATATCAATTGTATCATCTAAGTCCGGTAATGTGATATCGCGCAGAGAAGAAACGTGCTGTGAAGACATCATTTTAGTCGCACGCTGAAGCATAGGGAAGCCTGGTCCCAGGTCCAAGTTGGGCTCCGGGAGAAGTAGCAAGTCCAAATCTGTGACCTTGTTTTGTAGTGTAAGTGTTTGTGCCTTGGCAACCGTAATGGTGGTTCTTTCCATGTCAACATTTCCAGACCGGAAAGCCATCTTGAGCTTTAGCAAAGCCTCATTACAGTCTTCCATCAGGTAGCCGGTCTTTCGGCTATAAATTCTAACGACTCCCAAAAGAAGTTGGCCAGAAAGACGCAGAGCAAGAGGAGCTCCGTTGTTGTCTACAATGGCGTCAACGGAGTCGTTGATATCGGTCTTCAAGAACTGACTTCGTGAAAGCTTGCGCTCCATATTAGCAGCCAGCCAGACATAGGCCAAAGGGCCATCCTTTCGTAATAGTTGTTCGGAATAAAACATTTAAGAGTCGTGTGATATATTAGGGGAGCGTGTCGTGACGCGTTTCTAGTATGGTCTTCAAGGACAATTTAAAAGAACAATCGTAGACCAGGAAAAGAGGACGTTGCAATACCCTAGTTTGTTCCACTGGTATCAATCCTCTCTGGTATCTGAGTTCTCGTTGTTCAAAAGGTCGTGTTGCAATAAACCAGCGCGAAAGGGCAAATATCCCTCAAAATGTCTCTGTATCCCTAGCAAGAATATCACAAGAGTACAGCAAAATAAATAGTCAAAGTCCAATGGGGGTCTCGATAATCCCAGAAGCAAATGTTTCGGAGGTTTTGTTGAAGGCAAGACTATAGGAATGGCTGGTTTCGAAAGTAAATAAAACAGGAAAAACGCGTGCCAGGTCGTGTGGTTGAGGCAAGGGTTGCAAAGTGCACTCAACGTTGTTACATTTATGTTCAATATACGGCTGTGTCAAAAGATGGGATATTTGGTTTATATTCTCCAAAGTCTAAATGAAAAAATAAAAATAAGAAAAAAAAAAAAAAAAAAAAGCCGAAAGAAAAAGCTAAAAACACAAAAAACTAGTACATGTCATTCATAACGGAAACAAAATAGAAAAAAAGAGAAAATATTAAATTATACGGCAAGTCCATGGCCGCCAGATGTCCATCTGTAAAGCCCCAGAATGTCTTTTCGCCGTTGGCGGGCTTCTTCCTTCTCCTTCTTGAGCTTGTCTTCCATGGTCTTGCTCTCCATTGGAAGTCCACCCGTGCTGCCCATCGGGCTTCCACTTGCTGTGCTACTGGGGGTATTCTTTGCAGCATTGTCAGTGTTCAAGAGGTTAATTGTTCCTCTCATGACTCGCCTAAAGTTTCGTTGGTACTCGGTGTTGAGAGTAACTACACAGACTTCATGGGCGTGGACAATTGTCTCGCAAGCTGCAAATACGTCGTGAGACGCCTCGAATTCGACTCTGTCCACGACAAAAAGCAAGACAAAACTTGATTGTAAGAGGTAAATGCCGAAGAAAAACGGCATAAGCATTAGGTCTGCATCCATGTTAAGGATACGACGAATGTGTTTAGAAGCACTAATAGCGTGGCTGAGAGCTTGGTTGAACTCTGCTGAAAGCATCATCGAGTCAGGCGAGTTGATTAACTCTAGGGGATCCCAAGGTACTAAGGCTAGAATGAACAGCACATGCGAAAGTTGAAATGCATAGTCCCGCCAAGCGTTTTCGTAGATATTATTGCATGGTACCGGGTTCCAGTTCTTTAGCGAGGTAGTGTATTGTTCCAACGAAGTTCGAATGGCAGGGCGTAAATTTCGATCTACATCTCCTAGTTGGATTATTGGGTTTTGCTGCAGATGATGGAGTTCCAAGAGAGAGCCAAGAATGGTCATTAGTGGTAAAAAGTAGCCAAATAAGTCTTGACCCGTGACAAAATGGCAGAGGCCCTTTAATCGATTTGGATCATG
Organism: Geotrichum histeridarum; assembly: GCA_030566085.1. Lineage (NCBI taxonomy): Eukaryota > Fungi > Ascomycota > Dipodascomycetes > Dipodascales > Dipodascaceae > Geotrichum > Geotrichum histeridarum. The sequence goes on from JAJMHO010000021.1 coordinate 73,559, forward strand.
TTCAGCAGGCGTAAGGGCGGCGTCTGAAAGCCATACTCTGTCTTCAACCGGACGGTATAGCGAGGTAGCTTCTGAATCTAAAATAGCTAGCGGTCGATTGTAGCAGAGACCTAAATGTCTGTCAACCATATAAAGTAACCACCAAGTTCTGCGGCGCTCTTCACGGGTTTCTTCTGGCAAGTCGGGGCGTTCGATATTGAGTTTGAGTTCTTTGGCCAGGGCCCAAGCTGCTGCCCAGAATCTCAGGGAATAGCCCTTATATTCTGAGGCTGATACAACAGTTCCTAGTTGAATGTATGTAATGACATCATCCAGGGTAACTTTTGGTGTAATATGGTGAAGGGTCGAGAGATTATTGATAGTGAGATCGGTGAGTTGCTCTATGACGTTCTTGCGCATAGAAGGTGCGCCAGTGAGGACTGGATTATCAGAGTGATGCGCCGCAACTAGAAGAAAAGAGAAAAGGAGTGCTTTTGATGTGGGTCGAGGGTTGGTTGAAGACAGGACGGAGCTTTTGCGTACTAAATAAGCGAGCACATGAGTTGAATGGCTGAAGTACGAGTCGAGCAAATCCTGGGCTACTGACATTGAGATAGGGGCTAATTCATGTTGGACTGGAAGGAGTATAGGGAATTTATGCTCCTTTGGTACTGGTACAGTCGACACAGATGGGGCTGGTTCTGTTGGTGGGGGCGTTTGCCGCACCATTCCTTCCATCTGCGGAAACTGAGAAAAGTTTTGTGGGTAACGCTCATTATAAGGATTCTCAGGCTGCATCATTAAACTGAGCTTGTCAAGAGTTTCTGCACCATCGATCGGCCTCGGCTTCTCGATGTATGGCATATACTGAGTTTTCGGCCTTTCAGCCGCGTTGGGACTGCCAGATTCTAGTTTGACATCCTGACCGGCGGGTATAGCCTGGGATTGCTCGGCAAAAGGAGTGTTTAAATTAAACAACCAGCCAGCATTTGGTGACATTGGTTGGTCGAATATGAGATTTGGAGTATCCATCGATGCAGGGAATTCAGGGTGGTCTGGTTTCGTTACTGCAGAGTTATTGCTAGGATGCTCATAGGTATTAGAAAAGATGATGGGGTTTTCCGTTTCAGGGTGATGGAAGGACAGGCTTCGGTCCATGAATAATGGTTCAGAGGAGTTTCGGGTTTCACTTGATTCTGTGGTGGTCGGCTGGAAGCCTGATAGGCCTTTGAGGGAGAACTGAGAGAAATTGGTATTCATCTGGTTGAGTTGAGGTTGATCTTTGTCTGCTTCAGAAGAAGCTGAGTTTCTGTTGTCACCGACATCTGCTGCTATAAAGTCGCCCTTTGCAGCAGCAGCTGCTGCTGCCTTTTTTTCTTTGGCGGACTCAATATATGTCTGTGAAGCTTTCCCGCGTTTGAGCGGGACTCGTTTGTATCCACATTCAAGTTTGACCTCTACAGTGGAGGGGTTAGTAATGCAAAAAACATATTCAGACAAACACATACCAATGCAGTGGGCACAAGGATTTTTGCCATCACATTTAGTTCGCAGATGGTTACATTGATCACACGCACGCGTAGTTCGCTTTCTAGGTGGTGGGTTTGAAAGCACCTTGGAAGGACGCTTTTTATTTTGGCCTTGAGAAAGAGCGAGTCTGGAATCTCCATCACTTTTCAAGTCACTTTTCGACGGACTTGTGCCGTGACTGTTCATTCTTGAAACTGAGCCAGTGGTGTCACCAGAACTGGCAGATTCCATCTCATCAAAACCCGAGTTGTCGACCATGATGTTTTCATTTTTTTCTTGTGATGTTGTGGTGAGAAAAGCTAGTGAAGCCACACCAGACGATGTAGGCGTAAGAGAGGAGTTGGTGGTCACTGAGGGTGAGGAGGAGTACGGTGAGGTCAACGAGTAGGTCGAGGAGTAAGTCGGGCTATTGGATTGCTGCAGCGGTAAAGATTGGGGGAACGGGTCATTCGCCGTCATTGCCAGGCTGAACTGGGGGATTGAAAAATAACCGAGAGCAAGATGAGCTAAAGTCAACCTCAGATCAGAAAAAAAAAGGATTGACTGTCAAAAAATAGAGCACTATTCTGAGATGAGGGAAGAGAAGAGGAAGAGAAAAGAGAAATAAGAAAGAGAAATAGAATAAGAAACCAAAGTATGAGTATAAAAATTATAATAATAAAAATATTAAAAAAAAAAATAAAAGTCCGATCACGAGGCGAGTCTTGAGCTTAAAGAGGGTAGGAACAATACCAAGAAATCTCGTGGATTGTCAAAATAAAACTTGACTTGATAACCCTGAAGAAAGGTTTGAAGGGCTAAACTATGGGCCTTGTATACATGAATTTCCTGTTCTTTTCTTTGTGAGAAGCTTTTTGGTCGTCCTTTTATTCAATGCTCTTTCCAGAAGGTTTTTTCAATTTCTGGATTTTTTTTTTTATTTTATTTTTTTTCCCTGGCCTGTGTGATGATGATCTTTGTTTAATTTTTTGAGTCCCTTTGGCTGATATTTTCCTGAACCATATAGTTTCATTTCATCTTGGCCTTCAACATGAGAAAATGTCTGGCTACTTTGAAACTCAAACATAGGGGTGGAACATGATACCTGTTTATAAGGATGAAAAAGTTTTTCCATAGCACACAAACTATGGGCAAGATCCTTATTGGGAGGTATCTAAAGAGGGGGCGAGAGCGTTGACCCCTCTTCATAAACGCCAAAATTAGAGTCATCAGCAAACTGCGATCATTATAAAAGGGTGTCTGGAGGATGGGGCTGAGTGGTTAAGCTGTGAAACTGTGTGTTCGAAGTAGTAGGTAATGGTGTATCAACCAGCAGAGACAGATTTGAAAGAGAGGATCTCAAGGAGATGAAAGCCCATGACCAGTTGGGCTTTGCACATCTTACCTCCACTTCGCGAGTCGAGTATGGAGTGACAAGGGATTTCTAGATGGGTCGTCAACCGGAGTTAAGCCAAAGTGAAACATGAACCAACTTGTGAGAGTCAAAGAATAAGACGACACAATTGGACACCAAACACGTTTGTAGCTATGGCTATTAAACAGCGATGCATGTAGACAACCTGCCAATATTCACCTTCATGGATAACTCCGCAAGGCTACCTAGTGTATCGCTAGCAATTGGCGTTCTTCATATGCTGCAATAATAAATGCTGCAATGCAAGTACTATAGTGCTTTGGACTGAATATGCATAAGAAAAAATAAATGGAGACCTGACTCCCACATTTGAACTTGACCTGAACTGAGTTTGTGCAAGTGACAAACCGACCGGTGCTTTGAGGATGACGGTTTCGTCGCAAACTGGTTTGATTTTTCGGTAAGACTGCTAAGTCAGGTCCAGTGGATCCATCGCTTTGTAATTGAGTTTTGCGGGTGTAGGTTAACTGGCTATCAATGCCCACATTAATGCCGTGCCAGTCATGCTCTGACATGGTCAATGAAGGTTTCATGTATTGTGGCACAACTTACTATCTTGTTCCAACTTTCGTTTGATCGTTAAGTGCAATCTGCTGAAATGGCCAAAGAAATAACTAGAAGGAGACATATTGCATCTATAGTTAACTGATAAAATACGAAATATTGGCTTCATTAGTCACTGCAAGTACTTCCGCAGTATTTAGAGTGTAACCACCTTGAATTCATGTTTTGCGAAAGGCTGAAAGACTCTGGCGAGCTTAATCTTGTCTGGACACTCGGCGTACCTAGTACAATCTCAAGATGTCGTGATATTATTATTAATCAGGTAACTCGTTATCCTGAAGGTGTTTTTGTGAAACGAATCTTGCCAAATTCCATCTTTGGCTGATCAACAGTCTGTTCTTGCCAGATTTCAGTTGTTAGCTAGAGATGAGATAAAGGAGCGACAATACTATGTGAGAGTACCGATATAGATGATTGAACATACTGTAAAAGTGTCCCTGGAACGGGGTTTGAACGTCAAGTCTGGGGAGTATCTGCTTCGAAAGACAGTACCTTACTTGCCAAGACTCTTGAGTCTTCGCATCGTCACTAGCTAGTACATGGATCCCTCTTATCGATTGATACTTCGACAATTTTACGATGTAATGAATTCAAAGGTTTTGTAGAGTTGAAATACATACAAGCACAAGTACAAAGTAGTAGTGATGCCAAGTTCATTACGCCAAGTAGTCCATTCTCTGTTTTGCTAGTAATTCACTAATTCCTCCTTGCAACAGAGGCTCTGTGATTGAGCAAGTTTGCCACAAGATTAGAGCTATAAATACCAAAAGATCCTCCAGGTTGCTTGTTTCTTCTTTCTCATCACTCGAGTTTGATAAATCAATCCAAATGTCTCTTAGAAAGTGGATTAGCTCTTTTCCCCTTCAGCAGTATCTGCTGCAGTTTAGCTTTGAGGTCATGGTCAAAACTCTGAGATCAGGGCCAATTCCTAGCCATATTGCGTTTATCATGGACGGCAACAGGCGTTTTGCTAAGAGTAACAATTTGGAGCTCGGGGAGGGCCATGTTGCTGGATTCGAGAGCCTTGGAAATGTTGCCGAGTTTGCGTTCAGGCGTCTTGTCTTTTTGATTGAATTCTGCTAACAGTTTGTAGATCTTAAATGTATGCTATCTCGCAGGCGTACATGCATGTACAATTTACGCGTTTTCCATTGAAAACTTTAACCGGCCCCAGCATGAAGTTGATGCGCTCTTTGATATTATCCGAACCAAGCTGGTTCTTATTACTGAGAAGGAGTAGGTGGTTACGTTCAATAATTTTATTTTTTGTTACTAACGTTGAGTGTAGTCAGCTACCCGTCAATTTCAAAATCAGGGTCAGAGTGCTTGGTGATAGATCACTTATACCTGCCGACATTTTGGAGATTGTTGTGCGATTGGAAAAGATGACGGAGAACTATGACGGCGGACTGCTCAACATTTGCTTTCCGTATACCTCACGCGACGACATTAAGCAGGCCATGGTTCGGATTGCGCAAAAGGTCGAAAAGAAGGAGCTGCAGGTGGGAGATGTGGATGTCAAGGCTTTGGAGGAGGAAATGTACACTGGAGGTAGTCCCAAGCTGGACTTGATGATCCGTACCAGTGGAGCCACGAGATTCAGCGACTTTATGATTTGGCAAAGCTGCGACAATTGCCAGGTAGAGTTTATTGACACGCTTTGGCCTGCGTTTACGAAGCTCGAGATGATTAAGATTTTGACGAAGTGGGGGTTCAACGAGACGAGAAGATTGCGGGCGGAAGAGCTGGTTCAGTCCAAGCGCCATATTTTCAGCAAGAAGAGCGTTGTCAAGAAGCCCCCCATTGTGTCAGTGACAGAGGTCGATCGAGCCGCGCAGGTGAGTCAAGAGACATGAGTTTATAGTCACTTTGACATAGACTGGTCGGCCATGCATCTGTATAGTGGTCAGATACATGTATACTATATATACTGGGTGGTTATAAATATATAGTTTGTATCAACAAAACGGGGTTAGCTATTTGAATTTGTGTCCTTTAAACGGTTAGACTAGTTGAATGTAACAATATAATAAATATAATATATATATATCAAAAATGGTCTCCTATCACATAAAAGAGCAATGCCGTTTACTGTTGAAAGTTCACAAAGATTTCCTAAAAAAGTAAGTTACGTCATTTAAAATGCGCTAGCGTCTGCACGGTGACGTTTGGGCCAACTTTTTTAGACAAGAAATTTTGACCGGTGTTAACAGTTGAAATGGTCAGACAGAGAGGGAGAGAGAGAGAGAGAGAGTGAGAGGAGAGAGAGATAAAGGGAGTTAACTGATCAAAGAGAAGAAAAGAAGAATTCAAGAAGGGGTGGGGGGCTTTGACTATATTGTTAAAGTAGTAGGCAGTGTGACAGTTATGACTGTATTGTTGATAGTCTGACAGAAGGCAGTGGCAGTTGGTAACTGTTTCTTTTTGCTATAGCTTTGTATATTTAGAGACAAGTCAAAATATGAGAAGAGACTGTTGATATATATATAATATTCAATACAAAAGATTTTTTTTTTTTATAAAAAAAAATGACAGATCGATGGCTTTAGCTTTATAACCAGGACTGGGGAGTATCCATATTTATGGATGGATGGATTGGCAAGTATTACCAGGTGTATTACAAGTGACTGATGTATTATACAGATGTGTAATCGTATTGTGAAATTTTCAATTGATCATGTAATTTATTATAATATCTATTTGATATTTGATTTTGATCAATTGATTGATTGATTGATCAATAACTTTGTGGTACCTTTTTTTGTTATTTTGTAAATTTGTTTGTTTGAATATTATATTTTGGTCTTTTGATATATATCTACATGTATACCAATCAAGCAGTATTTTTTATTTTATTTTTTTCATTTTTTGTTTTTTTATTTCATGAATTTTCAGTTTTTTATTTATTTTGAATTTTATGAAAAGAAATTTAAAAGTAAAAATAAAAAAAAAGAAATCAAAACAAAAAACAAAAAAACATAAAAATTACTTTTTTACCCAATTATCTTACTTTTCTTTTATTTCTCAGATTTATTTTGTTTTTATTCTTCCATCTCATTTTTATTTCTTCCTTCTCTCTTCTCTCTCATTCAATGTACCCTCAGCAGACTCTCCAGAATTGGATCTCTTAAAAACAATTTCCTTCCTTGAATTTTCACTTTTACCTTTTAGATTTTATCCTCCATCAAAACCCTCAAGACTAATATTCTGCAACTACTATTCGGGGCATGGAAATACCCGCAACAAATTTAAAAGCACCACCCTTTTTTTAGTTCGGCAATTCTCACCCAATCTCTGATCTCTACTTAATTTCGCCTATTTCCTGATGAAAGTCCGTTCTTCTTTTTAGACCATGTCGTACTTGAACAACCATCTTTTGCATCAACCGTCTACTCAGCACCAACAACATCAGCAGCACCAACAGCAGCAGCAGGTGCTACCTATCCAACAACAACAACCTCCTCCCCTCCTCCAACCTCACCAAACAATGCAGCAAATGAATCTCAGCAGATACGCAAACCCGCACTCCTCCACCCTCGCCGCAAACCCACTCTACGCGCTCCCCGGACGCGCCGGCGCTGCTGCCCCGGACTTGGGCGGTCTGGCCCGCCAGCCCTCATTGCTCCTCTCCCCTAACGGGTATACCCACCACCCGGTCCAGGCACACCATCTCCGCAGCGTGAGCGCGACTGACCTCCCGAAACAACAGCAACAACAGCAACAGCCCGGCCTCGCGGCAATTCAGACGTCTCAGATGTACGCGAAGCAACAGCAGACTCCGACCACGACGACGGCAGACGTCCTGGGGTACACGGACCCCGTGGCTGGCGGCATGGCGTACACGACTGCCTCACAGCTGCACACTCAGCTTCCCGGCTTAAACGCGCACCAGCCTCAGCAGCAGCAACACAGTGCAAGCGGAAACAGCGCGCAGGACCCGTATGACACGCTGTTGAGCACACTGTCGTCCCCCGGCGCGCCCAGAAACGGACCTCCAGGGGGTGGGGCCCACATGCCTCCCACCAGCGAACCCACCGGCGGCATGCAACACCCGCATCATCAGCATCAGCATCAGCATCAGCCAGGCTCGTCTGTGGTCACTACAACCCTGATGCCAGCGGCAAATGCAACTCTGCCGGCTCCAATACAACCAGGTCGCGTTGGGGGTGTAGAGTTTGGGGGTGCTCGCCCACAACAACAGCTGGGGCCAGGGTTTCTGATGGGCCCACTGGAACTGGGTAGTCTCGCGGCTACAATTCCGCCGGCGCAGATGCTCGGCCACCCGCTGCGGGCTAGCCCCCCCGGGGCCGGTATGGTCGACGGGTCTATGCTTGGCAAGCGCGGGCGCAAGGGAGACGAAAATGACGAAACTGACTACTACGGCAATCCTACCGGCGACAGCAAGCTTATGAACGGACTCAAACCTGCCAAGCGCAAGTCCACGACGCGGCCATTAGCGTGGACCAAGGAAGAAGAAGACAAGCTCCGTAACCTTGTCAAAGGCGGCACCAAGTGGCCGCAGATCACACGCGAGTTCCCTAACCGGTCCGCCGGTGCAATCAAGAAGCACTTTTACGCGGACATGAAGCACACGGTCTGGCGAGAGGCCGAGGACAACTCTCTTCAGCAAGTAGTCAAGGACGACGAGGACGCCAAGTGGAAGAGGATTGGCGAAAAGCTAGGCCGGCCAGCCCGGGCGTGCGAGAAGCGGATGAAGGAGCTGATGAGCGTGAAGCACGCAAGCGAGTATATTCCACCAGAGGAAAGCGAATACTCGTTGCACACTCAGCAGCTGAAAGAGGCCGAGGCAGCCGCCGCCGCCCAGCAGCAGCAGCAGCAACAACAACAACAACAACAACAGAATCAACAGCAGGGTCAGCAACCGCATCAACAGCAACCGCAGCACGTTGTAAACGGTATGGCGTACCAGCCGAGCCAGCAGCAACCTTAACCCAACCAAAAAATATCCAGTGCGTGCGTCTGTTCCAATCGATTCAACTTGACACACTTTAATTCCTACAATCAAAAAAGGAATCCAACTATACTAGAAGAAGAAAACGTGGATTACACTACAATGGTACGTGGATACAAGGTAGACATACAAGACTAGAAGAGAAAGAGAGAAAGTACAGGGGTGACAGCGTGTATGTGATTTTTTCAAGATATTTTGAAAAATCTGAGCGAGGCTGGTTGGAAGTAGCTTTTTTTTTATTATTTGTTTATTTTTTTTTTATTATTATTATTATTTTTTATTATATATTTTGTTTATTTTTATTATACAGTTAATTGTTCATTCATTTATTTGTTCATTTTCTAGTTTTCTGTGGCTGTAGACCAATCATTTCTGTGTGTCATTTCTGAAATCTATGAATAAATGTATGAATGCTTATATTTCATGCTTCCGACCCAATATCAACCTCTACTGAAGCTTGACAAAATCATGGGCCGCTGTGCCGAGTGACCTTATTTCTTGTGTTTATTTATGTGAGCTCTTGAATTATTCTTCATTTTATTCATGCTCTATTCTCGATACTGGTGGCAGTCATTATTCAGACTTTTCGTACAATCTATAAATATGAAAGAAAGCATCCCCTATTTTGAATTTTCATGAAAACCTTTCACGGTCAAAAAAAAAACAATTCAGAAACAAAACATACATAGACATATTTGCTTTATAGGTTTGGAGGCAAGGTTTTAGTCAAAAGTTTTCCACGGGAAGTTTCGAAGAGAACCCTTGTTAAGTTGCGAACTGCGCCATCCACCCTAGAGCACACTATGCAACTAGTTGATGGATTATAAGTCATTCAGTTTATAATTGAAACTTTTATAGAAAGACGAAAGAGACAGGCTGTGTTTTTTTTTTTTCTCTTTTCAATGTTCAACTCTTTTTTCTTCTTTTCTTTTGGTTTGAATTTTGCAATATTGGCATCTTACAAATCAAACTGCCTCCCATTATAACCTAGGCTATAGATAAGCCTTTCTTTTTGATCATATATCGGCTATAATGGACTGATCTCTTCAAGCATGTAAATAACCTTCCAACTTATGTCCATCTTGGTTTGTTAAAGCCTTTCACTTCTTGCTTTTTTTCAATTCAACCTGACGTCAGTGTTAGAAATACATCTAAACTCTGTCTTATACTTTATGTTACCTTGTAAATTACTTAGGGCAAGCGCTCTTCTTTCCTTCCCAGTTGCATATATTTGAGTGGCTCTGTATCTCGATGCATGTCTCGAAGTGTGTCTCGCTTTCATGCCAAGTCTAACTCTATACTCTAAACTGAAAAAATAAGAAGAGTGGATAAAAAGAATGGGTAAAACAAAATAATATGGCATATATTCTGGGGCCAAGTTATAGTTACATCGCCAATAGGCCCTATATAGGTCTATAGAGCTCTAGCAATTCATCCGTTATTAAGTGAGTCGATAGTTAGGAGAGGGTTAGGTCAAAGCACAGACCACATTTGAGTCTTAAGCCTTCAAAGCCCTACTATTGTTCCAACTCATTGCTTAGCTGGATCAACAGTTAATAAAAGGCTGTCGGCAGTTTGGCTTGGCAAACTGAAAAATTGTTATTGCTGCTGCTGTTTCTATCAGACGCTTGTATTTCTCTTTAGATTTTATAAAGCAGTCCATCAGATATGTGAGGGAGTGTGAGTGGGGGTGACAGAATGTCAGCGCTGCAACTGATATATTTTCAATACAACGGAAACTCAAATACTACAGGCAGCTTATCCAGCTGACATCCTATTGCCAAGGTTTGTTCTGGATAATATGCTGATCTGTTTGTACGTTTTGATTCTTCTTCCAATAGACTGGATCGTGCTGATGTTACCAACTAGCGCGCCCATGAAAACAAAATACAAGAGGTTGAGGTTGGGCAATTCCAAACGATCCCAGCTAATGCACAAATCAGAAAGCTACCACTGACTACCGATTCTTGAGAACCAACGTTCTTGATCCTTGATAGCGATATTTTTTTTGGCTTTGCGAGTACTCTCCAAGTTACGGTGTATCGCATGGACGTTCTAATTACGACGGACAACTATAGTGGGTGTCTGGATCCGCGCTTTGTAATATGAGACTCATGTTCATATAAAGTTGAATACCAGCAAGAAGAGGAAAAAGTGGGCACGCCTGCTTTTCGTATCATTAACTCCGTCATTGTAGCTTTTGGTACGTTGCCTATCTCTTGGATTGACTAGTCAAAAGAGTTTCTAAGTTTGCAAAGTAGTTTCAGTGTATTCTAATATTGAACTATAGATTGTATCGCTGTACTGATCTTGATCAATCTTGGTCTATGCTTGTTTGTAAGTGTTACAAAAGAGACCCTATTTTCAGAGGTCGTAGCTACAATAGTAGTTGGCCTTTGATTGTTGTACAGTATACTACGCTTCAAAAGCCGTCCCAGGTGGGCATGAGCGCTGGGCATGAATGGTGGGAATTGAATCACGGTGTTTTGTCGTCTACTCTTAAACCATATGCTTTCTTGACCAACTCTCCATGCAGCAAAAAAAAATAGTTTTGCTTGTTGCAATTAGTGACTGATAAAACTTAATAAGCTGTGAAATTTGTGCTTGTCAAGCTGAAAGGCGCAAGAAACGCGAAAAGATTTTGTTCATTGACGCCATTTTCAACTGATGTTAGCATTCAATTGAAGGGCAACATGCAAGCTCGTTTGGAACTGTGTAGGACTATAGGTCATATCTAATAGTTTTCAACAGCATATATCTAGTCAGATATTACGACCCCTTGGCAACCCCCACCTATTTGTGTCAGACAGGATGGCAGTACTGGTTTGACTTAAGCTTTTAATAAAAAGATGTCACGGTTGTATTCATTCTGTTTATATTTTATCCACGAACAATATTATCTGGAAGAAAAATAATTGAAATCAAATTACTTCTTTGAAATTTGGATCTATCTACAGAACATATCCTACCATTTGATAGATCGTTGTAATAAGCTTTTCGAGAGCACAAAAACTTAAAATCTCAAAAAGCACGGAGCTTGGAGTAGACTTTCATCAAATCTGAATCAGTAATTGAATTTGGCAACATATGGAGGGGGTTTACACGTTCACTGCTTTCTACTCCAGGAAGTTATTGATACCATTGTACCAAATCAGTGGTCACTTTTTACCCAAACACCATAATACCATTTTACCATGAAATATGAATAGACCCTCATTTATGACCTACTCTTGTCTTTTTGTTTTTTTCTTAATTATTCTTTTCCAGCGATCTTGATGCCACTTTGACTTTTGACCCTAAACTATATTTCAGCTTCGCGTGGCCGTGAGATCTAATAATTTATCTGACCTATATCCTTAACTTATTACTGGCTCTCGAAAGTTCTTGCCTTGTTAGGCTCGGGAGGCAACCTTAGAAACAACGCAGTTTGGCAGTTTTCTTTCTTTTTTTTTTTTAGCCATTGCAGACTTTTATATGTACTGAACCTGGGGTACCCGGGTAATCACCTCTACTTTCAAAATAGAGGCATATATAAGAGAAAAGGCACATATATATTGTGGGATACCGCTCATGTGTATGTACGTGGTTCTCAAAGTACTCTCAAGGGACAGAGTTCGTGCCGTTGGTATATTTATTGCCATGGCCAAGGCCACAAGCGTTTTTTCCTCATAAATCTTTATAGTGCTATCTGTGTCACTTTGCTTTTTAATTAGACTTTTTGAGGTTTAGATGTTTGCGTTTTAAATTTAAGTTCAAACTTAATTTCTTTTTTTTACGATAGAGTTAAAGGAGAGTTGACTCAAGACAACTGACCAATAAAATTAGTTGAAAATTGTGTGAGTTTTATTGTGTCATACTTTGTCATATACCAAATATTGATGACAAAGAGATGACAGAGTATGCCAGTTTTTGTTCGATCCGAAGAGAAACCTTATATCCGGACCGACACTCCGACGGCTAAGGTTTGACTAAAAGAATTCTAGCAATGAGAATCTACACAAACCGCATAGACTCATGTATTGATCTTTATTTAGAAAGCAATCTATTCACATATAATTAGGACACGTATCGAGCAAAGCCAGCAGCCGGAACCGCAAATATGTAGAACGATGGGTTAGAATATCGACAAATACAGTGAGTTTTACCAACCATATCCTATGTACCATCTGCCACTATTTGAAAAGAGCAGAATGCAAGCTTCTCTGCCAGTGCCTCCTTTGAGACTGCTGCTGTGTGCAATTGGTTTCATCACGAGATGGTTTCTTTTAGTTATCAATTGTTCGGGTTTTGTAGTATGGAATAATTGAACCGGACTTTATTTCTTCCAGGCCTCTGCCCAGCCTCCTTTCTTATGAGTTTATATGAGTGAGCGGCACTAGCTAGTTTGGCTATAAAGATCAGCAGGGCTAACAGAACCACAGCTCAGAAGTTTCAAGAGTCTCTTACTGTAGATCTGAGTAAGGAGGCTCATATCTCGAGAAATCTTATGGCATCCTTAATTTACGTCTGCATATTCGATTTCTCTTGATTCAACAAAATCATTAATGCGGACATTTGAATTAATTAATGAAAAACGGGGTTTGTGAAGGAAAAAAAGCCAAGGAAGTAGTCAACATGATTATTACACATACATGATAGACAAAGTTATATAATAGTAACCATGGAGAATATGTAATTAATTCTCTGCCTTACACTAGTTTAAAAAAGACCAGCTTAACAGCAATTGATTACAGAAAAAGTCAGTTAACTGTATATATACTATAGAAAAAAATGGGCAATCATTTTCATCTGGCAGGAAAGAGAGCTCTCCTGTCACAACTCTACAAATAATTGAAACCAACCCCGAGTTGATAGTTTGTTGGTTGCTAATGATCTGCAAAATGTGTCCACCCAGCCCTGCTGCGCAGTGGTCCATTTTCGGTGTTGTGCCTATCAATGATCTTGCAATGGCTAATTTTGAAAACTTCACTTAGAATTATATATTGTTCATGACTGGTACTATAGAAGATAGTGTCGGATTATTGTAGAATCCCTAACTGCAGTTTTAGAATGAGGCATACTTTTGAATTATGATTCAATGAATGCAAATCAACCTTTTTTGCTCCCCAATTGATAAGTCTCTTACGAGGTGCAGTTGTGCTGTGCTACTAGTTAACATGTATATATTTAATAAATGCGCAGAATCCACATTGGAAAACTCAAATCTATAGCTATAGTATGATTATCACTTTTAGATTCAAAGTGTATACTTCATTAATTGCAAGCCACCCATTATAATATTATCACCGTTTGTCTATCAAATACCTACCTGTAGGTAACAGTGCAAGACGAATAATAATGTACTCATAATGTGCATTGAAAACATATTCTATCTGTTATTTATTCTCCCTTGGATCTAGTTTTACGGTATGAAGTGCTTAGAACATCGCCTCAGCTCTTTTTATTTCTCTCTAACAAAATGAGTGAAAGGTAATTGTGCAAAATATGAAAGTATAAAATACAACTATTAAGACAGAAATTCAAAATTTTCTGTGTGTAAATTTATTGTACTAACGAAATGTCTCACCTTATCTTGAGTCTCCTGAAATGTATATTCACAAATGCACAACTTAGCTAAACTCTGTAAAAGTATAATAATATCTAGAAGTTTACGACATGAAATCGACTTCAAGATAATTAATACTTCATATTTCATTGATCTATTATTTTTCACTCGATGAAATATTTGTCAAAAAAATAAGTATTGTTTCATGACTGGAAGCAATAGAGAAAAAACGTAAAGTTAATGCTGTTAAACCTGTTCATTCAAGGGCTACAACAATTAACTTGAGCATTGAGTGAAACAATAATAAGGTCTTTTTTTATGCTCGACATATAAATTCTTGTAGGCTCGATAGTTATTTTCTATCAGAATATCATTGACTAAGTTCTATTATTCAATTTGTTCTCTCATCAAAACTACCCTAAACTTCAAAATGCGTTGGAAAGTATGAAGATTAGAATAGCAGGTTGATTTGCTTTGCAATTGAAGAGAAAATACAGGTTTCTGATAAATCCAATAAGAAAATCAGGGTGGTGGTTATGCGCAGGCAACAAAACTGAAGCGTTTTAGAGCTAGAACCTTTAAATATGCTAGCAAGATAACATTACAATTGAAAATGGTGGGTATGAAGATTAGTGCCCATATGTTTAATGTAGGTGGTGAAAATCTTTCATCTGACCAGCTGTACAGATCCAAACATATCTCCAATTGTCACCCATTTAAGATTCAAAATATAGCTGCATTTGTTGTATTTTGTTTGTGCCCTTATCTACTTGTTCAGCTTATTGCTATTGAATGTTTATTATTTTTATTCAAGTTCTTGAGTGGGCTACTTGCCAATTTCTATCACACCACTCCCGTGTCACACATTGAGCCTCATGACTTGATTAATCTTTGCTAGTCCATATACATATATATGCTCAAGTCGCGTTATAATTGGATTTCCATACCGCAGTAAATGGAAATACATGTGAAATCTTGAAACTATCTCGAATGTTTGTTCTTTTTTTTGTGATCCAACTTCCACGTTGGGAGATGGCTTTCACTTCTATAATAACCAAGATACCACTAAATAGTTGGGCGGGCTTGCGGTATAGTCCAAGTACCTGTTCAACGGGTGAGGTGTACTGGCCCGCGTCATTAAATCAAAGAAAACCTGTTTTGTTGATCCAAACTGTTGGTTAATCCTAGAATGACATAGTCGAGCGAGGGATATTCGTGGGAATTCCGTGGGGAAAAGAACTGCTAACTCTAAATTTAGTTTCTACTATAGGCTACCATTTGTTGCGGCTGGTTTCCACTTAAAAGAACATACGACAGTAAGTATACACCTAGATTAAAAGTATGCTAAATATGTATATATGTCAAAACCCACGTTGAAAACTCTCATCACTGTCATATCTTAATCTGGACTATTCTCTATTTAGAAGCTAGACAAAAATCAATGCATTATTTCTGATCATTCTCTTTACTGCACTAGACCTTCTAGAACTAGATAACTGTACTCTCATGCTCTATACTCTCTCATCATGATGTTTTATTATTTTACATTTAATACTTCTGAAGGGAGTAATTCACTTGATATCGGTATGCAACTATGTTTGAGTCTACTGTCTTTCTTTTCTTGGTTAAATTTGTATCTGCTTTAAAATTTGTTTACTTCTTTGGGTTTCTTCTTGCTTGATAGATACTAACTGCCCATTATTCTTTTAATTTCATTTATTCATTTATCAATTTATTATTATTATTATTATTATTATTATTATTATTACTATTATTTTTTACAATTACAACTATTAATACATTTCACTCCTAACCAACAACCGGGTGAAGTTTTACACCAACATATGGGAAAAGGATCTAAGAATTACGTCAACTCAATAATAGGTTTACTCCAGGATCAAAGCTATTCTATAACAAACTGGGTTGAAAGATTCTAATTTTCTTCTTTTTTGTTTCTTCATCTATTCCGGACTTTCCTAGTCAAGACATTTCGTGCTTTATTGGCCTGATGAATTTGATAAAAAACTCAACCAAAACTCAAATTCAACGCTACATTTAGACTTCTCGGCTTCTCGGCCGGAATCATAAACGAGAGTTGTCGGCGTGATTTAAAGTTGCCAATTAAATCCCTTAAGCCGTTTTAAGCACACTATAATTAAAAAGTTTATTTCTTTGCATAACTTCCATATGATGCAACACTACAGCTGAAGATGATATCAATGATATACATAAACAAAAAAAAACAAAGCTACCAATTGTTATTCTCGTACCCTCGTTTTGTTAAATTTGTTGTTTGCGAGTTAAACTTTTAAGCACAGTATAATTAAAAAGTCTATAAAAATAAAGAGCTAACGTAATTATGATGCAACAATCCAAAATCAAGTAGCGCAAACACAAAAAGACTAGCCTTACGGAATGAATAGTTGGATTTAGATTGGTACCTTTATTAGTACTATACCATCAATTGATTATCTAGGGTCCTCAAGCTCAAGTAGGCTCTTTTCAAGTAGGTCACATCTGTTCAAATCTAAAAGTTGTAATTCTAAATTCGTGAAAGTTAAGAAGAGGTATTTTAGATTGATACAATTAAGGAAATCAAATGAGAGGTTATAAAACCGAGGCGGGAGTTCTCCTCCGCCATGACCACCCTACTTTTCTTATAGAGAACTCTAGAAATATGGAGATAATAAGAATACCTCTTTGGGTTACTGTCCAATTTATAACTCAGCGATCTTTTCCTGGGGAATGTAGAAAAAGGACGATAAAATCTTTATCGACAAGCTCAACCAATTTTAGCATAAAACAGGCAGTTATTTCAATGTATCATAATATGTTTCTTAGACAAGAAATCTTTTGAATGATCGTTAACAAGAATTACATTTTGCCTCACAGATTCATAGTACTTGTGCTTTTGTAAAGCAAATTAGTTATGGCTTCTTACTTTGAGTTAGACCTCATTTCAAAAGGCTGCACTTATCCTGAGAAAAAGTAGCAATGATAGCAGTATCAAACAGATTGCTGTAAAAACTTGAAATTCCTAGAAGCTTAGTGATTCGACAACATAACTGGGTAGTTTTTGGTACAACAATATCTATAGCTTAGTAGATCTAGTTATCATACACGCTATTTGCAACTTATACAATAGGACATTGAATCAACGTATTAAATATTTTATGTATTAGATCACACCATCACAACTCTATTGAAGTATCATAATCAACTACAGACGGATATTGTGTGTGTCATTTTCTATACTTAACACATAATGGCTCAAAAAATTGGCATACAAATCCAATACTGGATCGCTCCAAATGCTTTACAAAATGTGAAATGCCTTTATAATTGATGATGTCTCTCTATGGTATATCATACGCATAAAGTGAATTATTTGGTGACGTGTCAAAGGAGAATTCAAGTTGACAAATAATAATAACTTTCGTGTTAATTATGTATGTATACTAAAAACTCAAATAATAATAAACATAAAGATTCATATTAATGCTTTAATGTACCCTTTAATACAAGCCAAGTAACTGAGTTCCTATCCAACCAACTTGGAAAAAACAATTGTGCTCCACAAATAAATTACAACTTAAAGGCATTTGCACTGAAATAATCAAAATCAAAGTCAGAAAAGCAAGCATAGTTTCTAAAGAATTTATTATCTCAAGGAAACAATATCTTCAATTACAAATAAATTGGTTCTTAGATTTGGATTTAACACATGAAATATTAAAAAGATAATTTTTTACATGAATCATTGATATTTCAGACAAAATGCAGATAGTTACCTTTTTACAAAGATTAATTTAATAGAGACTTGAACAATTAAGATAAAAACATTATTCCAGGCAATAGAATATTTGACATCTTAAGACTTTCAGTAGTAGTATAATTAATTTGACATCATATGCAATAAACAAACAACAAACAACAAACATAATAGAAGTCATATGCTATATATTCGTCTAATACAGATGGCTGCTATTAGTAACGAGATATTACCGTTTTATTATTTTCAAGCAGGCAACGGCACCAGATACTTGTGGAATTGTCCTATTCACAAAGAGAAACCAGCATAATACTTTCAGCTCATAGTAAAGAAGATTCCTGCAATTGCACAAAATGTAACACCAGAAAAAAAATAATGAAATACTCACTGTTCATTTTCAATCATCATGACACATTTAACTTAAGTAATATTCAAAACATAATGCTATCGAAAGTTGCTTCGAAACAATGTAGATAGATAGGAAATCAATTTAACGTCATATGTAATAAACAGTGAGGAAGACATAGTAGATATAATGGTCTGATTCAGTTAGCAATTAGTAGTAGTTGCTTAATTACTATTTGCTCAACTTACTGCTATCGTCTGTATCAGACCATTATATCTACTATGTGTTCCTCAATGTTTAATACATATGACGTTTAATTGATTATCTATCTATTTACTAAATCTACTATTTCATCAAAATTACAAATTATATCCTCAAGTATCTGTTTGTTTCGCCGTCTACAGAGCTATGGGCCACTATTCTAGGAAGGATCCAGGAGTGGATGGGAGAAGGGAGCGAGTTATTACTTATTAGAGAAATCCAATACAACATATAAATTATGTAATCCCAAATAAATCTATTAATTTATTTATTAAAATAGGATTGCAAATGAGAGCCTGGTAGCCATTTATATGCTGAAACCCTGAATCAATTTTCGTACAAGTGGTAGTAGTTCTTCATAATTTTAAAAGTTTTGTATTTTAACATTATTTTAGGGTAAAATCGAACTGCTTTAACAGCTCTCATCTTGTTTGAGTTAATGAAACCATTGACTTTCACCGTTTTAAGCAAGTATAACATAATGCATAATAAATATCTTCTATAATTACTGTGCAACTTTATTAAGAACGAACAGGCACTATGGCCGAGCGGTTAAGGCGAAAGATTAGAAATCTTTTGGGATTCTCCCGCGCAGGTTCGAGTCCTGCTGGTGTCGTTCTTTTTTTGACCAAGAAATGAACTCTAACCCGGCCTGAAACTTACACTTTTTTTTTATCGATTCTCCCATACAAAAAAATTTCATCAAGTACAGGTATTCAATAAGCTCCATTAGTTGATCTCGACAAAACATTGGTCAAAATGGCTTACGTTCAAAATTACATGGTTGTGGACGGTGTCCTGAAAGATCTGGTTGAGGATATTGCTAGCTATATTGATGAAGTCAGTCCTCCTTCTGACGGCCAGTCTTCATTCTCGTCTTTTATTGAGGAGCGTTTGGGTTCAGTTAACGAGGAAACGTTCGCTCAGCAAGAAGAGATTTTCAAGGCCATTGCTGAAAGAAGCTCGGTCATTGCCCTGGGACCCGAGCGAGAATTTGAGCCTCAGTACAATTTGGTTCTTCATATTCTCACCTTTTCATCAGACTTGAAATCTATCCTATCCATCCTCCTTAATAACCTCTCTACTCCTCCTGCATACCCCAATGGAGCATCTCTCTGCCTTGCAGTTTTGACCAATCTCTTCAACCTTCTTCCTGTTTCATCGCCTCTCAGATACCAGGTCTTTTTGGCAATTCTCGATTCGGCCGCCGCTACAGGCAATATCAGCCTTATTGTCTCCCAGATTACGCACCTTCCCACATGGCTCAAAGACTGGAATGTTTCTGAATCAGCCAGCAGCGAACTCTACGCTAAGATCAGCTCTCTTCTCACATCAGGTAACGACAGCCAAGCTGCCTACAAATATCTTTTGACTGCTGTCGCTACTGCCTCTCCTCTGGCTACACAGCTCGTTCAAACTGCCATTCAGCTCGAAACTGTTTACAACTTTGACGACGTCTTTGCTCTTGAGGCTGTTCAATCATTAAGATCATCTAGTTCTGATCTCTACGCACTGCTAGAAATTGTGGCCACAGGCGACTATGCTGCGTTCAAGAAAATTGACCACGCTGTGCTGTCAGTCAACAACATCGACGCTGAAAAGCTTGACACTAAGGTCCGCATTCTATCACTTTCTCGATGTGCTTCTCAGGCAACTACTCACACTATTCCTTACTCTGTCCTTGCTGCCTCAATTGACGTTCCAGTTGAAGAGATTGAGGTTTGGATCATTGACGCTATTCGCTCTGGTCTGGTAGAGGGCCGTCTTTCCCAAATGTCCCAAAGCTTTGCGCTTCACCGCGCTACGCCTGTTGGAAAATTTGGTGTTGAAGAATGGAAGCTTCTTGATATTAAGCTTGACGGCTGGAAGGCAGGTTTGAAGGACATTTTGGAAATTCTCAAGAATGCGCGTGAAAACGCTGAGAAGGAGGAAGAAAAGGCCAGCAAAAGCAAGGCTCAGGCTCAGGCTCAGGCTGCTCTTGTTGCTAGCAAATAGACTGGTGTTAGATTTGTATTTTATAGTTTTTTCGGCATGTATTTAATGTTTGTTTGATGAATTAATGTTCCTGAATAAATTAGACGATCAGGTTTGCACGGCTGAATACACGGCTGAAATATAAGCCCTAAAGCCCTAACTATTAAATGAGCTCTTTCCTATAATGGCATATAAAAAGACAGTCACATTTAAATTTGTCCCAAGCATGAAAAAAGAAACAACTATGCTACATCAGTGGAATCCAGCCAAATTTTTCGCGGTGAGTGCCCACACAAAATTTTTCCTCACTTTTCACCTACTCCTCCTTTTCCTCTCTTTTCTCTTTCTTTCCCTTCGACGTGTGTTTTCATATAGTTCGACAAACCAAACACTAACGATGTCTCACCGTAAATTCGAAGCCCCCAGACACGGATCTCTCGGGTTCTGTAAGTAATTGCCCTCCCTGCTTGCAATTCCCTGAAGTTTTCCAGTTAACTAACAAGTCATGTAGTGCCCAGAAAGAGAGCTGCCCGCCACAGAGGAAGAGTGAAGTCTTTCCCTAAGGACGACAAGACCAAGGCTGTTGGTCTTACTGCCTTCCTTGGTTACAAGGCCGGTATGACCACCACCGTCCGTGACCTTGACAGACGTGGATCCAAGATGGACAAGCGTGAGATTGTTGAGGCCGTCACCGTCGTCGACACTCCTCCTTTGGTCGTTGTTGGTGTTGTTGGATACATTGAGACTCCCCGTGGTCTCCGCTCCCTCACCACCGTCTGGGCTGAGCATCTGTCCGATGAGGTCAAGAGAAGATTCTACAAGAACTGGTACAAGTCCAAGAAGAAGGCTTTCACCAAGTACGCCAAGAAGTACGCTGAGGGTGGTGCTGCTGTCGACCGTGAGCTCGAGAGAATTGTTAAGTACGCCACTGTCGTCCGTGTCCTTGCCCACACCCAGATCCGCAAGACTCCTCTCGGCCAGAAGAAGGCCCACCTTGCTGAGATCCAGGTCAACGGTGGTTCCATCGCTGACAAGGTTGCTTTCGCCAAGGCTCACTTCGAGAAGACCGTTGATGTTGCCTCTGTCTTCGAGCAGGACGAGAACGTCGACATCATTGCCGTCACCAAGGGTCACGGTTACGAGGGTGTTACCCACAGATGGGGTACCACCAAGCTTCCCAGAAAGACCCACAGAGGTCTCAGAAAGGTCGCCTGTATCGGTGCTTGGCATCCTTCCCACGTTCAGTGGACTGTTGCCCGTGCTGGTCAGAACGGTTACCACCACAGAACTTCCGTCAACCACAAGATCTACAGAGTCGGCAAGGGTGACGATGAGTCCAACGGTGCCACCGAGTTTGACCGCACCAAGAAGACCATCACCCCCATGGGTGGTTTCGTCAGATACGGTGAGATCAAGAACGACTTCCTTATCCTCAAGGGTTCCATCCCTGGTGTTAAGAAGAGAGTTGTCACCATCAGAAAGTCTCTCAAGGTCCACACCTCCCGCAGAGCCCTCGAGAAGGTTCAGCTCAAGTGGATCGACACTGCCTCCAAGTTCGGTAAGGGTCGCTTCCAGACGCCTGCTGAGAAGCACGCTTTCATGGGTACTCTCAAGAAGGACCTCGAGTAAACGGTTGGTCGATTTATATAAAAGTTTTGTATGTTATAGTTAATGAGCCGTTTATTTCAGATCTAAATCTTTTTCTTAAGCATCTTATATACATCCTAGTAGATAGCCAGAGCTATTGTGTCACTAAAAAGCTAGGGTCTGTAACTCTATTGAATCGTTCAAGTAGACTACATGTGTTCATAACATACCAAGAGCTTCATATTAGTGGCGGCGTCAGTGAAACATGTAGGATCAAGAATTGTAACACAGGTGGCTTATTGTTAGGATTTGTGACGGTAGTCCTCGGCCAGCCTATATGGACCATTATGAGGTAAGTACCTACCCGCTTTCCTCTCTAATGATGTAGGTATGGAATGAACCTATAGTTATCTAAGCAAGAAGTAACTTAACTGGAATTATTATGAGGTCAGTTCGGAAGTCAATTCATTCACACGAGATAGTTCCATAGATTTACATAATGAAGAGGAGTGTGTATATGATGATCAAGCCTGATACTATTAATGAAGGTTCATTGTGTACCAAGTCAGCTTTTAAGACAGTCTATACTATTAGTGACCTACATTATTGAATTAATTCAGGGCCATATCAAACTAACTACGGTGAAAAGCTATAACTGAGTAAGTAACTTCATTCAGTACTATTTTCATCATGGGTTTTGCGAAGATTTTAAAATTACTTTAATGCTATTCACTTTACATCGTTATTAGTAACTATATGAATGGCTTTCTCAATATCTCTCTCGTGCTAAGATTTGCGCTACATGTTGGTACCTAATGCTGCTATCAATTCAATTCAAACCAGTGAGTCACTATTCTATTTACATTCTGCTTTTGATCTCCGGTTGAGTCAACTTAACCCGCCTTGAGTGCAGTTTACTAAGTCTCATGTGAATAGATTTATGAAATTTTGTAACCGCTTTTGATCTGTTCAGATATGATTTTTGACACTATTAGACTCTCGTTGATTCATAATTTGTACTTTAATCATCAAAAGAATTGAACAGATAAGCCAAGAGGAGAGCAATTTATTCTGTTGATCAGTTGAGAGTAAATTCCATCTATACATTGACCAAAAGGTCGATCCTTTTCTGCAATTGTACCTGTCCTATGCCCAACTGCTTCCTGCCTTAACGTGCAATAGTTTCATTTTTGTTAGACACAGTTAAGTCAGTCAATTTAATAAAAGGAATAATGTCACATTTCCTAGTAACCAGTGAGTGACATTTGAGCAGTGCTCAATACATATGAAAATTGAATAGATCATGCTAAGTTAATGTAAAATCGAGTAGAGATTATAGAAGGAGCAGTGATACATACATACCTTTATTATTATGCAGTTTTATAGTGCTAACTAGAACACAATAGCTTGCTAAATATTGGGCCTATAGATCTGCTTCCTTTCTTGAAAAAGTTAAAAGTTCATTAATCATGATCTTAAAAGGCACAAGTCACAATGTACTAATTCGATACCTACCATTCTGAATTCTATTATCAAACTCTTTTTGTACTTTTCATGAATCTAATTAAGCCAAAACTTCTAATATAAGAAACCCAGTGTACCTGACAATTCAGCCTATCAGACAGTGATCCAGTGTTCTCCGTTGGCCATTGTCTCATTTGACAACGTTTACTACCAATCTATCCATCGCAGCTTCTTCATGCTCAGATTTGTGAAAACCAAATCTGTCCCTTCCTTTGTCAAACATCTTTTTCAGATTGACTTCATATCCACCGAGTTTAATGGGTTCGTTCTGCTCTAGTGTGTGTGATTAAGTGGATCACATCAAACCAGGAACTCAGGGTATGATCATCTTTATACATGCTATATATGTTGGAAAATGAGTAGGGGAGTGTACCATGTGCACCTTATGGTGGGGTTTGGTACCGTCGTGCAAGACATGAACACTTATAGATTATAGATTGATGATAATGTTTAAGTCATCTCAGTGTTTGAATGGAGACTATGTAGAAAAGTGAGCTAATCACTTGAAACAAAAGAACATGAACCCTGCTCATGCTAGCTATAGCTCTCATGACACAAGAACTTCATGTAGGCCTATGCTTCAACCCAGTTTAAACCAATGTGAAATAAAAACCAAGAGACAAATATGGCAACATCAGTTAGGGGTCAATAGGGTTAGATGTTGAAGAAACCTCGATTGATAGTTGCCTTTGTATTTCTGTAGTTTGTCTTTTGTGTTAGTATGATCTTTCATTCTTCGAATTTGAGTTATTGTATTTTCTGGTGCACTAAACATTGTCGTATTTTTGTGAAATTTTTGTCGTCGCACATGAAGAGATGTGCACATATATATGATTCCTATAGGTTTTGACAAGGAAATGTAGCCTTTATCAAATTGTTTAAATTTAAGAAGCAGGTTAATTGATTGTTGGAATTGTTGAAATTAAATTTAAAAGGTGCCATGGAATAAATCCAGCTAGGAAATCACACCTCTTGCTGCGATGTCTCAATCCTTTCTCTTTGATCCTCTCGTCTCGTTTATCCCTTTTGAACGCTATTGTTCACCTTCGTATTGGTCCTACCATCGATCACATCCTTGCAATGTTATTATATACCTATAATATTTACAATCACGACTAGTTATATAGAATTCATATTTTAAATTCCCCTTCCACTCTAATGAGGTACACTTCCTGCCTTATAAGCCTATAGCTAGCTCACATCAGGTTAGCCTACGGAATTTGAACTTCGCGACAATTAATTAATATTAATAGGTTAGCTAGCTCTACCTAGGTCAAGATAGAGCTCACCAATGAAAAGTGCAGGAGATGTCGTAAGCTTAGCTTATACGCTTACTACACAAGCTAGCTAACTATAGTGTACAGCCGCAAAATATATGTATGAGATCTACAAAGAAAGTCTAGTATGGTAGGTTTATACGGCCCACACCTACTGCAAACCAACATACCAGAGCTATATATAATTGAAATGAACCCTCACACTAGAGCTCAAATAGTAGAACAAGGCACATCCACCCATGGATGAAAGATATATACGAATCAAATCAGTCCATGAGTTTCTAGTTTTATGATAGGCTCATACACATGTTCAAAGCAAGAAGGCTGGCCATATATATGAGCTTCAGCCAAGACCTCAACTAGCTAACTAGCCCTGATTGCACCCACTGTATATACAGGTGTCATATATACAAGGACTCATAACTGTGAAATGCGTGACTACGTAATTTGCATACGTATAGTGCGTGCTGGCATGCATATAGGGTACGTTGTGTTTTGTTTTGTTGATGTTCCCTGTTTTCTGCTTTTGTTCATTGAAGGTTAGCTATATATATGCCTATCTATAGGAGGGGATGATCGCTCCAACACACATAAACACCATTCCTCCTCGCCCGAGAGTTCCGGAAAAGGCTGATATCTCACCTTGATATATGCCTATAGGCCTATATAATACATGTATGAAGAAGGCAACTTACCACCACTTTATATATATCATCTTCAAATAACCCCTGTCCACACTTGACATATTCAATGGCTTATTGGAGCTTCGAATTTGTTCATGTTTAGACGTATACATGTAGACTATAATTATAAGCCTAACCATGTCAATTGGTATTTGGTTGCAATATTAAAAATTATACCAGAGAGAGAAAGGTACCTTGGGATGGTATATCATCACCTTTACATATATAAGGTAACTGGTCCTGTACCAGCCACCAAGGCCTATGCTGGACATGCCCATTGCAATTGCAATGACAGCTGGGATGACAACCATAGACGTATACCGCATCGTCTGAAAGCATCGAATTGCTTTTCAATTAGAGGACTCAATCATCCATGGAGCTCGTGTGCACTTGTGCGCTTGTTCTTCTTCTCGTATTGTCGCTAATAGCGGTGAGATCCGTTGTGTCCCATCTTAGGCTTTAGACATACACCTCCTAAAAAAACAAGCAGCAGCTTAGCCTCTGAATTAACCCTCCAGATAGATGACTCGTATATTAACCAGAAGATATTCCATGTTGGAATACCATGTACCCTTTATATTGATCAATGCTTTCAATTTCCAAATTGCTGACGACGCAATACTATAGCATGTAGCTTCGTCTGTCCGACTTTCCAATTCCATTCCTTTGCTAAGAAACGACAAGCATACAGCCAGCTGCAGCTGACGAGCTCAGCACTATATCATAACATGAAGGTATAATTGCTGTCCAATATCCAATGTCAATAATATCATGGTTTTCACTCAAGTTGAACTCGAGAACCGATCATTGGCTATTAATGCTCTTGGATCAGAATGCCTCTCATTGTCTAGGCTCAGTGAAGATATAGCTATAGCTAAAACCCACTCTATTAGCTCAAAACTGCCTTATATTAAGTACCCTAAGAGTGTCCAATAAAGTAACTTACCTGTCCGGTCTTGCCAAAGTTGTCCTTCTGATTCAGGTATTCAGGTAAGCAGGAGGAATGGTAAGATGGTTTTTGCCAGGGCTATAGATAGACTTCATAAATGTATGAGCAAGAATATTGTGTGTGAACAATCATGATATTGGTGGATATTCAGGTAGTTCTAGGACATAGCCTTCCGATTTCATCTCTTGTCTCTATCCAGCCTGCCCGACGGCCTTTGCAAACTAAGTACTAAGATTCATTCCGTCAATTACATCTGCTTTACCTACAAGATCTAGCCCAACTCTCAAAATTGAAAAGGTCATCATACCTCACCTAATACCACCAACTTCAACCCAGCTCTGATCCACACTTCAAGCCCAATCCATATACACACCAGTTCCAATCTATTTTACTCTCAAGTTGTTATGCTCTCGTCGATCGTGAACCTTAGTTTTGGTTACAATATCTTGATGGTTTAATTTTTGCAATCCTGGAGCTTGCATGCTCTCAGTACCTGATTTATGCCTAGGTGCAAAGCCGTATAGATCTATCAGGTGGGCCGTCCTATTGATCTGGTTCCTGACATTGAGCTTCTACTTATATGACTTAGGCCAAGTGCCTAAACATCGTGTCAACCCCATGACCATGATCCAGTTGTTTCTAATGACAGTTTTTGGCTTTCAGGGCCCTAGGCTTCTCTCCCAACTTTTTCACACCTCCTTCAAAAATCTCAATGTCATACTTGCTGAGGGAACGCAATAGGACTAATACTGATAGATCGTATATTAGCATGGCTCTGTGATAGGCGTTAGCTGTGTAGATGAAGCCGTAGGGTACAGCAAGTTAGGTCTACCCATATACATGATATACAGTCAACACGTATGCTATATCGCAGCAAGAGCAGGCCCCTCTGTGGAAAGATACAGTATTGACACAACACACCAGGGTCCTAGTCAAAGATACCTCAAAGATAAAAGATCTGAAAAATCATATAGTACAGAAAAAATGTAAAATAGAAGGAAAAATAAAAATAAATAAAAATAATGATGACAGCAATAACGATAAGATGTCGATGATGGCGATGGTGATGATTATGGTGGTGAAGACAATAAAGTCATGATGAAATCGCAATGACAATGATGAGGGAATAAAGTGTGCGATATGTCGATGGAAAGAAAATTTTCGATGAAAGAAAAAATAAAAAAAAAATTGATGAAACCCTTCCTCCATTCAGGATCGGCCAATTGAGCATTCCAGAGTTGAACAAAGCGCAGCAAAGCAACCCTTACAACACACAGCAAGCCAAATCCCAAAACCAAACCAACACAGCGGACTGCAGAACCCTAGTGCAATTCAACGCAAAAAGAATGTGCCAACAGCTCCGCACAAAGAAAACAATAAAACCATGATTAAGGTGTTTTGATTTTTCAGTGAAATGATGCAATGAGAGGACAGGAATCACTCTTCGTCGGGCAGGAACGCATATTCCGGGTCAGGATTAGCAACCAGCCAGTTATTATACAACTTGATTCGCTCACACACGTCCTCGAGTTGCTCCTTGGTGTACTCTTCCCAGATCTTGAACTTCGTATTGGCCTTGAGAGCCAAGTCGCACACCATCCACTTGGACTCCTCCCAAATCTCCAGCTCAAGGTCCACGTTTTCCACCTTCTCCTCATTGCCCGAGCCCGTGGTGCCCTTGGTGCCCCACTTTCCGTTGTTGTCACTCTGCTTGCCGTGGAACCGGATCCGGTACTCTTCTGACTCGCCAGCGGCCGGGAACCGCAGCGGGAGATCCATCACCAGCTTCATGGGGTTCATCTTTAACCAGTGATTGTGCACAAACATAGGAAGTGCGTGAGTGGTTGTGGTTTTGGCTACAAATCTATTGTAGTCGAGTTGCGGGTCAGCCTGTAGCATCGACATTCCCTTAAATCCCTTCGAACTGTGGGATCCGCCAGCCCCTACTCCTGTTTGGACATAGTACACAGGCTCGTTGAGCACCGTAGCCGCGGCGGCAAAAGTTTCCTTATCACCCTCGCCACACGCACCCTGCGACAGCAGCGGGTAAAACACGTCGTAGCCGTACAAATTATAGTAAGTACTCAGCATCAGTGAGCGGTAATGCTGCCGTTTCGACACGGCCAGTTGGCCAGACTCAGTACTGGTTTCGGGCATGGATCCGTTGAGATGGTGGAGAGGCACATGAGTAGTGTTGGTCAAATCGCCACGAATGCGCTCACCCAGCTCGATGCCAGCAATGTCGTAAAAGTAAGGCGAGGTGGTTCGTTGCCAGAAGTCGGGCCATAAAACGTACCCCGTGGATTTCCAGGGTTCCGAGTTGAAGATATACGTTGGATCCCTGACTGCGATATTGTCTGAGTCCAACATAACCACGTTTTCAAATGACGAGACGAGCAATGACAGACCCTTGTACTGGTACCCCTTGATGTTGAACTTGGTCATGAAGTCCTTGCCCAGGCGATCCTCTAGCATGACGCACTTTACATTGAGCGAGGGAAACACCCGTTCGCACAGCTCTTCTTCGTACTCCTCTGGTCCGGGCAAAAACACCTCAACTGGGATGTCCTGGTTTACGCGGCGCAGTAGACGAATGCAGGAAACGGTAATCGGCATGAACCGGCCACCTCCCACAACGACAACACCAGTTCCGTTGTAGTACTGCTCGGGGTAGTGGGTGGGCAGGTGGTCGACAAGGCCCTTGTGGGCTGTTTTAATCTTGGCCAAGTCCGTGTCCGATACTTGCAAGTAATTGAGCAGCTGAGCCTTGTCAAACATGTACTTGTGCGACGAGTCGGCTGGGGCCTTCTCCTTGTAGTTGTCCAAAGGATGGTCTAGGTTGGGTCTGTATTCGTGGTAAAGGTCAAAGAGATGTTGATAATACGTGGTTGCGTCGATGTCCTTTCCAAAAGTCGTCGTGTCTTTGGTCTGGCTTTTTGCCTTGCTGCTTTCGCTGTGGTTTATTGCAGGGAGTCTGAACCAGTCGAGGGAAGGTTCGTCTCTGGACACGAGGTACCATGGAACAACAATGAATATGCTAACAGCCAGGATGAAGAGGAGGCCACCCAGGCCAAACCTCCGTCTGTGAATCAACATTGTGGCGGAAATGTGGTGGTATCAATAGAGAAGAAGGTCTCTTTGCGGGTGGATTGAAAAGGGTTTTATAAGAGATTCCAGGCTTTAATTAATGGATGGGAAGGGAGAGGAAAGGAGAGGAAGAAGGGAAGGAAAAATAGGGAAAAAAATATATATATAAAAAGATTACAGTTTTAGATATATATAAATTTTTTTTTTACTTTGATAAATTTTTCTTTTTTTGGTTTTCGTTATGGTTTTATTTTTATTTTTTTTTTGTTTTTTTTTTTGTTTTTTTTTTTATTTTTTTTTTCTATTTAATTCCTCAAAAGAAATTTCATGTAATAAATATCAATTATAGTGTACAAGTACATATAGCATGATAGATATATATATATATATCTCTATTATTGTTCTATTAATATTATGTGATGTGTAATTTTGTTGGTTATATTATGTCATGCTAATCTTTTTTTTTGTCATTTGAGGTACTTTGATTGGTGGTTAAAGCTTGTTTTGTTGTTTAAAAATGCTGGAATACTGGTTTTGCATCACAAATAAAAACTTTATTTGTATGGTAGAAACTTTAATATGAGGTACAAGTACCACAACCCACGCACCAAATTTAGTATACATGCATGCATGGGTGAATTTATGTCACTATCAATTACGTAATTTACAACATTAATTATAATCACTTAACCACATTGCAAACATATGTAGGTCAGTGTTAGCATTAATTCCCAATTGGGACAGATGAAATTCAAAAAAAGAAATTCATCACCACCTGCAGTATACAGTGCTGAGTGAGCTCTCTAGCTAGCTATAGAGGCTTTATTTTTTCATATAAAAGAAATGTGGATCAAAACGGCTCTATACGTTGCTACAGGTGTTTAAACCACTCAGTTAGCCCACCTTTTTATATATACAATTGGATCAATGATTGCAATGAGATGATTCATAATATTAGATACAAATGTAAACTTGACACTTGGAATAAGATGGATTTTGTAAATGTCAGGTAAAAGTGAAAGTAAAGTGTGAAAAATTTCAAACTCAATCATACTCAAACGTGTGTGATACAAATTGGTCTTTAATGTTCATGTTGTTAAGCCAAATCAGACAAACAAACAAATCGATTTTAAGCATATACACAAATGATAGTCATGAGTCAGGATTATAAGGTTGAATCCTTTTCTTGTATACATTAATGTTACACCATATGCCAAGGACGCAAAGGAAACTAGCGATAGTTCATGAGCAGATGAAGTGTCTGTATACTGGTAGACCCTAACGGTTTGTAAAATATTTAGGCTTGGAACTATGGTTCACTTGTTTGAATAGGTTTCAATATATACAATATTTGTTTTTGAAAACCGAACAAGAACCATCAGGATTGATAAGTAAAGTAATTGTGCAGTTGGAAAGGAGCCGAATGAATGCGCCCAAATTAATGAGAAGAGTAGTTCATATCTATCAAATGATATCGCTCAAGTCGAGTTTATCTTGATTTGGTAGAAGGTTGCATTTGTGAAATCTTATAATTATTGGATACTATAGGTAACTAAAAAAAATTTGAACAACTGAACAGCATCGGCTTCGGCCAGTTGATGATGATCATCTATATAAGACTCGTCAATCCTGATATCCAATGCATACAACTTGTAATACTCTTGAAACAAACAGCTGTGTCCTCTTAAATTTGCAAATTCAATGCTGCCAAAGCCACCTGTTTCTAACTCAACCTTATAATATTACAAACTCAAAATGGTAAAGAGCCCACTCACATTTTTGTGAATCGTCATCAACTGAACAGCCCAGGGGTCTGATTCAAATCTATCGGTTTAGTTGACCAGGCAGCCAGCCTTATAGCGAGAGAGACTCGCACGAAACAGAGCTCGACTGGAATGGATAGTTGAACTTAAAAGACTTGGCCAATGAGGTACCTTCAGTGTAGTACTCTTTCTCAGCTATATATATGTAGTGCTATGTAAGCGTCAATAGCGTTAATGATGCTTGGTCCTTGCTGTTAATGTTATTGGTACTGCTAATGATATTGAGTATACGCGTAAGTCCTTGCGAGTGGTGATGATTTGGCGATTCACTGCGTATACGTAGCCTTTGGAAACCTAAACGTCTCGTCAATTTAAAGTTCGACATGATATGCTATAGCTGAAAAGTCTGAGCTCTTTCTGATTCCGGTTCTGAAGTTGATATATATATATAGCGAGCTGTTGATGGTGCTGGTTTGGGATGGTAATAGCATACTATGTTCCTCAAAGCTTGTGGTCTATAGTACGTAGACCAATACCTATTTTGATGGGGGGCTTCTTAAATTATTAGCACATTACACATATACCTAATACATATTTTATTAAAAAACATTTCTGTGCGTGTGATGATATCATAGGATGATGGGTATTACAAGACCAAACTGCTTCAAACCTGAAAAGCGATTGGATGTTATTTGTTTCTTCAATTCTATTATTATAACTTGTTGAAGTCAAACCCCTGGTCGTACGTGATGAATCAATTCACTGATATTGAAAGTGTTTAATATGCTGTGTTACAATCGAAGTAGATATCTCATGACTACTCAAAAATCTGGGCTAAACCCCGTTCTTTTAAACACTAATATACTTGTCTTTAGGAAAGCGTGTCTAAAATTAGATAAAGTCATCATCAACTCTCATATTATATTACACTTGCCAAAACTCATTTAGATTTCAGTTAACCTTACGTAGAAACATATCTCCCCCTCGTCAAAACATTTTCTGGGCACAAACCTAGAGTTAATAGACAGTTATAATAGAGAGATATATATTATGGTAATTCCATGGATGGCTTTTGCTTTCTCCATTATTTCATTGATACCTAAATGGTTGTTTGCAAGGCTGATATAGATTTATATTTATATTTAGTATCTCACAAAGTAGGTATTGCACTCTTCATTAGTTCGAGATCTTAGCACATTATATTATTATTTTTTTTTATTATTTAAATTTGTCTTGGTTGTTTCCTATTTCTGATCTTTTAGCCTTTTCTTTCATTTTGATTTCCTTCTTATAGGCATAAGGAAAAGGCCGATATTTCTATTAATTATAACTATAGATATATTGCCGCTTTTATTCGAAATCCCACTCTTCGCTACCACACAAGCTTGAGAAAATTTCATTTAAATTATATACTAGACTAGTGGAAGAGTTTTGGCAGTGTCAATCGCAAAAGTAGCAATCAAACCCTGTAAATCCGTACTATACCACCGGATTTAGTCACCTTTTAGTATATCTATATAAGTTTGTTTTTATAGTCATGCATTTGATCAAGTAGGCCTATACTTACTAAATTTGTTTAATTATAATGTGCCAAGGTTGTCTTTTTCATTTAAATGGGGTCATTGCACTGATGCCACGGTGCCATCAACTGTAAAATAGACATGTATGTGTGAAGTTGGAACTTGCAACCTTGAGTGAAGATTTCTTTACTATTTATTCTATATAGCAACATAGGCATATATATGCTGAATTCTGGCTGCGGTTCTCAGTTGTAGGGTATACAATCATGAAGATGGCTGGGTCCCAAAGCGGAAGGTCTGGCTATTGTATGACGTATTTACAGCTGAAAATAATGCGCATTAATTGAAACAATTGCTTTTGCCAAATAATGGACAGCTGGAAATTGGTTTAATTTTGGCGCTATTCTAGTTCAAGATAGCATCATTGTATATGGTATATAATTTCTATGGCAGTTGCCTTACTTTCAAATCTCCAAAAGTGCAAGCTAGTATATATATAGGTTGATGTAATTTCACAGCATTAGCATACCTTTCACTAGCATTTCACAGCCTTTTTGTCCTGCACGCCATGTACACTAATTGTACCTACCTCTGCATATGATGCAGTAACTGCGCACTTAGTATGCTGAAGGCTGGATCCGTAACAATGAAATATTTCTTTATCGCTGGCTTGGTTTAAATGTAGTTAACTAAGCTAGGTGGCCTTGGTTTCTTGGAAATTTGATCAATATTCCCGCCCCCTTGACCAGCTGGGAACAATTTGGCAATTGCAACAATCAGGTATTAGGCCTATAGGCCGATCTACCATTGTCATCATGACACCTAAATTTCCAACAAGAAAAAAATGAAAAGCAGTATGTAGCCAATGCGTTTGTTCAACCCTGGCGTCTTTGCAAAGCTTTTATTCACAGCTGAATGAAAGGGTATTTTCCTAAGCTGATTACAACTTTGTACTGTATAATATACAGACTGGCCACCGCCGGCGACTATCTATAGTCATATATATTCCCCATGGATCTACCCTTGCAATGGTAGCCACAGCTTTATGGTAACGTTAAATTGTTATGAATTTTGACCTTGTTAAAATTTGCTCTCGGAATTTTTATGCATACACTATATATTTTCGAAGAAAGTCTGGCATCGTCACCTCAGCAACCAGCCACCGCCATAGATAACAGACTAGCTAGCTAAAAACATATCAGCATTAAGAAATCAACCATATATGCCTATAGGCCTATGTCCTTTTTAGTTAACGGTCGGTCTACGACAAGTTAACGGAAAAAACCCAAATTTAAATAGGCCAGATATGGAAAAACGCTCAACAAATGAGATGCACGCATTGCAGGCACAACAAACGTACACCAACAATAAACTCAGCAGCTATAGGCCGATAGGCCTAGCTAACTATACAAGTCCATATGCTGGTCAAAGTATAACAGAATTTACAGCCAAAACATCGTATATATATTAGGACAATTTGGAAGTGAATGTAGGTACGTTGGACTTAAGTCTAATACAAGTCGACAGAAAGAGACCCGATGTCCTTCTAGGGCACTATTATCTATAAGGCAGACACAACGTTTTGAAGGTTGATAAAAGTTTCACGAAAGAAGGCAGAAAGCCACCGAAAAGTTAAAAGATGCCGCTTTTGTTCATCAATTTTTTCACCTTTAGAACAACCCCCTTTATTGGTTTCTCATTTTAACTGTTAGTCCTTCAGATAGCTGCCATGGGTTCTGGTTTGCTTGGTATTGGAATGCAGCAAAATAAGTGGATAGCTTGAGCATGTATGGAAACAGCGCGTGGATCATCCATATGGTCTCGAGATTGGGATATTGATCGATATGTAACTTATCTCATAATGACTATTGAAATTGATATATAGTAATGGGTTAGTAATCTGGTTAGTTAACCATGTGCATTGTTGTCGAGATATCGATTCGTGCTCATATATAGGCCTATGTGAATCATCCGTTAATTAACCATCTTACTGGCCGGCTAGAGACACAAAGTTAAAGCAATTTATAGTATACGTACGTAGTGCAGCCTACCAATATATATCTTTGAATATGATTCATACATTTGGTTCAGTGAGATCTATACTTTAAGTGAGATTTATAATATAATATATTGTGTCTTGCCCCTTTTTCATGTATGTAAGCTATCTATGTTGACCATATGCCTATACATGTGTTGGAATGAAGGAGAAAGACATGCCACGTAGAGAGCTCCATTATTCTGTATTATCCATCCCATTGAAAGGCTCTAAAGATAACGGAAGGTCTGGATCTTTAATAAGATCTGACTGCAGCCTCACAACAGTACCTCAAAACCTCAAAACCATACCCAGATCTGAGATTCTTTTGCTACCCCGTGGGTACCGAACGATTTTATTACAAAGTATATAGATATCGAGCTCTCTATAGTTGAGCATCAAATAGTCTTAGGCCAATAGATTACAGATTTGAACTTGGCAGATCCATGGATGGCAGAGATACTGCGCTCCATATACAAAATTATGTTGAATAATATTAATATCAAGACCAAGATCCCAAGTGCATGCTCGAAAGTTCCACA
This sequence comes from Geotrichum histeridarum, assembly GCA_030566085.1. Lineage (NCBI taxonomy): Eukaryota > Fungi > Ascomycota > Dipodascomycetes > Dipodascales > Dipodascaceae > Geotrichum > Geotrichum histeridarum. The sequence goes on from JAJMHO010000021.1 coordinate 108,883, forward strand.
GCGATGTACGAACCAAATCCTCGGTAACAATCAAACCTTCCACGGCTACGGCGGCGGTAGCCCATGCCATATCGATTCAATACAATCCTCTCTGGGCTCAGTGCATAGACTATAGACAGCCTTGGATTGACAAGTAGGGTACACAGGCCTGGATCCTGTTAGGGCAGTGAGATTAGAACGTTACAGCCATATTTATTCAGCTATTTTTTCTCTTTTAATATTAAATAACTTTGTTTGCTTTGCAGCATGACGATATGTATACTCGATAGGTTCTATTCTTATGTGTGATTTTGGTGTCTTGATAAAAATTTAGACCTAATCGTTCGTATCATAGAAAAGCTTGAACCTCCTTAGCAGCTGTTGAACATGAATATATACTGAACCGAAGATATGGAATGGATCAACTGATAAATGCTAGCTAGTGTTAGTGATGCACAAAGACTCTAAATAACATTAAAAGACCTGGAATGAATGATAGATAACTATTGTACGGCAAGAACATCTAGAGCTTCTTTATATTATCTGCAAGATCCTTAATTTTGCGAGCTCATCCAAATTCATGCATGAGAAGAAAGGCCCGGGATTGAGAATGCAGCAACGTCTTTGCTCGTGCACTGAAAGTAACAATGTGTAGTGAAGCTCAAAGATAAGATTTTGAAAGGAGGAAAAAATCGATAGTTTCAAGAGCGACAAGCCCTTCTAATGCTTGAACAACCCATCATTTTGTCAATTATAAGTATTCGGTTAAAGCTAGAAAGAAGCTGCCCTAAGCTCATTCCTATTGCTGTTTTTTAAGCCACATACATAGAACCAATCTATAGTATCCAATAGCCTACTGATCATGACAAGTACCAATGGCCGACGGGCACTGGCAATTTTTTGTTGACTCGACTTGCAATGACTTGACCACAATTTGAGTGCACATGAAAATTAGAAACATGGTTTGTTAACAAAAGCAAAAGATCTACAATCGAAATATATATATAGGATATGGCTTCAATAATTACTTAATCTAGATAGTTAAAGACTTGATCTTGATTGGGGTCAAGTTATTTAGTTGGAGGTTACTAAATATTGTTGTTATTTCTACTTCCTTGCAACTTGGCAAGCCGATAGCCCATGCACGCTACATCATTAGCTTGTCTTACTCTTTGGTAACTTCTTGGTTAACTTCTTCTTGCTTCTCAATTGATAAGCCTATGTGCATTCAAATTGTCTAATCTATTGTCAGTTTGAAACAGAACAAGTGCCTATATTCACGCCAAGCCCTATAGTACTATGAGCCTACGTTAATTACAAAACAACCAGCTTGGGATGATTTCAAATAGCGACATCGACATTTAACTATTTTAACTACTTTCAACCCTATATAAAGAATTTATCAAAGTTGCTGGTCGTTGTTAGACATCCAGAAATTGTTCCGGTCAATTATATAACTTCATGATATTTTCATCAAGGTGTTGATGTACAATGCCAGTCTAGGAACCAAACACATGTACACAGGCACACTTTGTACAGATAGATAATCATGTAACATCATATCAAATAAAAGTTAACTAATATGAATTGGTAAATCTACCTTTTATGAAAGATTAGGCCAGCCGCATAATTGCTTTGATGAATGTTTCTATTCAAAGTGACTCAAGTTATACATGTTGGACAACCTGAGGTTTTGAGTTTGCTATGCTGCATGCGGTGTCAAACTTATAGATATGTGATATGTGATTATTATTCTTACCATTCTGCTGAAATTAACATATTTTACCCAAACCGTTGTTAACTCGTCCAAGAAAGAAAGTCAACGAACTCTATTCTAGGCTGATCTTTCCAATATTTCTTTCATTAATCTTTTCAATTACTATAGCCAGCTTCAATTTTGTAACAAAAGCCAATCCATGGAGTTGTATGGTAGCATCACTGTCCTCAAAAAAAAAAAAAAAAAAAAAAAAAAAGAACAACAGAACAAGGTTCACAAACTCCGAAAGGCCGTGTGTGCGTATACTTCAGTGGTTAACTTTCTTGCCTCTCTCGTCAATAGCCCGAAACGGTGACCAATACCTATTAATTAATCCGAACTAGACCTAGATCTTTTTGGAATGGCAAGGCATCATGTTTTTTTCTTTTTTTTTTTTTTTTTTTTTTTGTTTGTTCATGTTTTTCATACTTCCTAGTTTATGCCGCAGTTTAAGAACATTCCACTGACCAATAGGCCTATATACTATAATTAATTGCAAACAATTTACTAAGTAAGTTCAATGTGTTTGATTCAACAAACCCAGTCACTTGGTTAGCACAGTGTCAATTTCTCACTTGCTGTAGTTTTTGATGAGAGGTCACCTCAGAGTATTGAGCATTCGTCCATGTTTTTCTTTTTTACTTACAACTTTGCCTTTTCCTCATTATTTCAGGTCAACACAGTTTTTGAAATGTCGTCCTAAGTAGGCCGACATGTTCTAATTTCTGGAAAAATTTCAATAAATGCCGTTTTTTCTATCCTTTATTTAATGTTGTCTATTATAAACTTTGGTTTTACATCTCCGGTTTAAACTGGCCTTGCGTTGTGAATCCAGGAACATGACGTAAATTTAATATCTCCCAGCAGTTGTTAAATGACTCAAGTTATTTTTGGATCTTGCATGCATCTTAAATTTTTTCTTCTTTCCCACCTTATAAGATAATAGTTTTCAACTGAAGTATAATATAACTATAGTTTGTTAAATTTGTTAAAATAATGCACTTGTGTCATTTATTTTCAAACCGGCATTTCTAAATATATACATTGACTTATAACCGTCACATAACGTAGATTCAAGAATTTCACACACTAGACGCTTCGGTCAGCCTGCCACCGTATATACTTCAAGAACAAAAATAAACCAATAATAGCTATAGGTCTGTGCAAGAAAGTCTCGTGCTGGTGATATATACTCTAAAACTAATTTCAGGTGTCACACTTCATTTTGCTTATACATTCGCGCTAAAGTGCGTCTAGTGTTCTGTCTAGACATGTACCATAGTGTTCAAGGGTAACCTATATAGCTCTAGTAGGCTATCACCAGCAACTACTTTTTATTAAATTATAGGTCATGCTGACGGTTACCGTAAACAACTACAATAGCACATATATAGGCCTACAGCTAGGCACATTGTGGTCATCAGCCATGCCATCTCCTTCAACCAAGGTTAGGCCTGTATGAAATATTAAGTTTGAGTTAATGACAGTGCTATAGAAGTGAAAATATTGATAAATACCTTATGAGCTCCTGAGATGGGATCTGTACTATTAATATCTTTTGAAACAAAATAGAGAGAGGTAGTATTCAGCTGTTTGTAGATTGGGAAAGAGAAGCAAAGAATGGTGTTCTTAATATTAGCACCTAGAAGATTGATGCTGTGAGCTAGGTTTGTACAGATAGAGAATATCTGGGTTTAAAAAATAGAGGATCAGTTCTCAACAATATTTTGATAGCCTTCTAAAGAAACGTTTGAAATTGATGATTCAATCTACTCGAAAATTTTATATGAGATTGGTAGAGATGCGCTCAACCTATCTCTGATTTCAAATGAGTAGCAATGAGCTTCTTTACAAGTAAACAATTACAAGTTATTAGCCAGTAATAGATTTGCAGGCCGTCATTGGCAGGTCAAGCTTTAAATTTCTTTTCAGACTGGTATTTACAAAAGTAAGTTATCTGAGTGTACAACTCCGAGCTACAAGTCTGGCTCTGACATAGATTGAACAAACCTCTGGGTTAGCCCAAGACTAACCTTTAGTTTTAAATCCAAAGCCAATTTCTTGTTTCAACCAAGGCTCTTGGTAAATTGAATCTCAAAAACCTTACATTGTCAATTGAATCGGCCAGTTAACACTTTGCTAGATTCTAGTGGCCAATTCAGACAGATTTTCTGTTGAACTTGATTCTTGAACGGGGACTGGTAGCTCTTATCTCCACAATAATTTTGTTTTAGATAGTTCTTACAATTGTAATTCAAGATCGATGTCGGCATTTTAGAGTATTTCGAAAAATGATAGTTTGTCTAACCTGATTGTCAATTGTCCACTCGTTGACTTGATCAATAGGTATTAAGCTGATACTCATTGATCCAGAAATGATAATTGAGCTGAAGTGAGCCTAACACATGATTCTTACAAAACCGCTTGTAACAGTATATGGTCCAATATCATGAATATAATCATACCTTGATCATTTCACAAACAGTGGTCGGCTGTACACTGCACAACAGGGTTGAGATCTTCATAATCATTTAACAGTCAAATAAAACATACACTAACTATATCAAAGCCAGGTATAGTATAAGTATATAGGGCAAATAAAAGTATCTAGATTACTGTCTAAATGCTCCAGGTTGTTACGTTACGCCGTGTAATAGGTTTGAAAAAGGGTTCAACTACAACATCTCCCAGAGATGCATGAAAAGAGAAGTTCGGCGCTACAATTTTCTCATATTGGATTCTTTGTGACCTGACTTGGGCAATCTTGTCAAATAATAAGTGTATAATCTTTGATTCCCATGGTAGAAATTTATGATCCTCTTTTGAATTCGAGAATTGCAATGGGGATATCTCAATGTGAGTTAGTACTACCATGTACACTGCCTTCAAGACTCGATATATCTCAGTGCTGTGGAGTTAACATTATGATCAAAATAATGAACTGATGTTGAGATCCTGTTTGGTTTCTTCGAATTTGATTAATAACGTCATGAATTTGATGAAGTCATATTTATCATTGCCCCAAGCTTTGTGAAAGATGTTTTATTGGTAGTTGTACATGGGTTTAGAGATGTTACATCCCGGAGATGTTTGATAGAATTCCTTAACCAAGCGAATATTATATATATATATATATATAGTATGCACACAAGTTTGTAAAAGCATTGCATTAGTTTAAATGGTCGTCTAACCTTGAAGATGTGGGATATCTGATTATGTTGATGTTTGGCGATTGCGCATGAATGTCTGTACTTGATGTGGCTTGCAAATCGATGGAGTGGGCCTAGCTAATATACAAGCATATCATGATATCTATTCTCATAAACCTTGATGACCATATCTCGTTAATAATCTAAATGAAAAATAGAGCCTATACAACTCATGTACTTTGTTCCTTCAACCGATGAAACTAGAGAGACTCTTGCAAGTTCCAAAGCGGAAGAAAACGCGCGGCTGTAGGTTTATTCAACCTCAAGTATAAGAAGCAAGCCATGATTAGAAGAGCTTAGTGGAACCAGTAACGGATTGGCTCCATAGATTTTTTTCCATATTATATTAACAGTGAAACCTCTCCTTAAATTTGAATCGATAAGCATGTAGCAGCATTTGATTTCTAACCAAGGGCCCTGAATAGTTAATGTGATCGGGACCGACATAGAATGGATCGACAGCCCACAGCTTTGCAGATGGTTCAAGTTTCCTTGGCTGACATGCTTCTTGATATCGATATGATATTACTCAGCTTTCAAGACTCATCATACATGTTTCCAGCAATTAGCATTTGGTTATATATATATATATATATATATATATATATGTACCTTAAGGCATGGATAGCCAAGTACGTTCAATGACATTCTTATTGACCTAACAAGGATCCTCACGTCTGTACAAAACCATTCCTTACCTTTGATTCTTGTAGTTACTTTTGTATTCTTGCGAAGTTCATTTTCTCGAAAGGCACCTTGCTGTTAACTGTTGCGCACTGTGGATGGGAAGTGGAAGTGTTTAATCATGCAATGTTGAACACCATTGCATAACAGAAAAACGATATTGACCACTTCGACGTGTTCTTCTGTAACATTGGGGGTTACAGGTATCCTCCCTCGCAAATTTGAATGCGAAAATAGAATATGCTACTGTTCATTCATTGCCCAGCTCGCAAACTTTCACCCAATTATATACCAGGGAAACGGAAAGACCCTAAATCACTAGCTTTGAAGATGGAAAATAAAATCTACAACTTATGTTTTGATTTAGCTGTCTGTTTAGTCGTGTACAGAGCTCGGCCTTCTGTTCTAGAGAGGATGCTCTAAAGGGAGGGAGCTATTACATGCTAGACCTTTCTCATGAAAATTAGGTCTTAAGGTCGAGGGAGTCAATGCTGAGGTCTGTAACAGTAGAGCAAACAGAGAGGTACTGCAGGCTTATTATATATATCGAAGTCAATATCTATATCTATACAGCAGATTGAGCTTGCTTAATCAATGACTCTATTTATTTGTGATTTTTCAACCTTGTCTCCACGCTTCTATTCTGCTCGATCCTTCCAATGCCAGAACAGTGGCCCCTCTTCATCACAAAAAAAAAATATTCATTCCCCAAATTGACTCATCGTACATGGAAAAAAGTATAATACAGGTCTCTATCTATCAATTTTGATGGAAGGCTCCGATGCCAGATCATCGAGACACAGATGAAGGCACATAATTAGCTATGAGAGCTGAAGTTAACTGGACTTGATTCAAAACAGAACCGAGCGTGAAATGTCTACAATTGTACAAAAGACAATAAAAATAAAGAAATAAAAGTGGGCAGGCTCTGTACCTAAGCCACCTCACACTTAAATTTCTAGTTCAACCCGCAAGATCTTAGAGCTAGAGCGTCAGATCTTTGAATCCTTGCCAGCAAGATCCATCTTCATTTGCAATGAAGAAGGACCCCCACTTTGACTGCCTTTGAAACTCTGTTCAAATACCTAACCCTATTTATAGAGACCGTGGGGTTGTTGACATGGACCTTTGGATTAGTCTTCACAATAAACTGACAAGAATATGGGCACAACCATGACTTTAAATTTGTCTTCCAGGCTGAAGAGTTGAAAACCCTGTTTAATGACAGATGCCCCGCAGGCAAGAAAAAATTGGCCGAAAACACGTGAACTGCCGAACAGAACAGTAGACACAGGCTGTTCACTTATAAAGCAGGCTTTACGCCTGTAGATAGATGGTTCAAATGGCTGGTTAACTCTCATCACCAATCGCGTTCTCCAGATATGTCTTGATGACTTTAACTTTATACAAAGCTCTTGATAGGTCTACCTCAGTTCAATCCATAACGTCAATATTCAGTCACTCTATGCACTCTCCTCTCGGCTTTTCGATCGACTTGAAAAACTTCGGTTATTGTCGCATTTTTTTATTTTTTCCAGCCAAGACTTTATGACACTTTTGTTCGAAGCATTTTTTTCTTCTACTTTCATCGATCTTCAAATACAATGAAATGTCAATGTTCACTACCTAGCTAGTAAGAAGTGGTTTCTCATCTTAATCATTCAAGTGGTAGGTCGACGCGACCCTGATCCCTTAAAAAAAAAAAAAAACCACTGTCAACCTTATTGCAATCATGTCATAACACAGGGCTGGATTGAAAACATTTGGATTCTAGCACCTTCTCATGAGTTCACGATCTAATAACCGAACGCCTTTTTCGCTGGAAAGTGTCATAGCACATTACATTGGGTTCCTGAAGTTAAAAAAAAAAACAGCGACCCCCCAAATTTCCCTTTTGCATGTGGGTTGCGGGTGTGGACCTAAACATTTGCCTTTTGCCAGCCGGACCGGTGTGGTCTTCCGAGCTGATGAAATGGAAAAAGACTGAACCAACTCAAATCTTCTGAATAGATATAATAACATATAACTGAGACATTGAAGCCAACAAATGTAGACTCATAGGAAGGTACGGTAGTTGTAGGTGGAAAAGTACCCGGAATTTGTCAAAGCGATACCGGCAGGGAGTTCGCTGTAATGGACAGTTTCGGTTTATTCCACGGCGGTTTTTCCTTTTATTATGGATTATCTAATCATTTGTCATCATGACATAACTTTTCAATGAGTCAAAGTTCTCTTTCTTTCCTTGAACTGACCAAAAGTTTTTTTTTCAGCATACTTAAACGCCGAGAATTATTGCCTTTTTTTTGTGTTTTTTTTATTTTTTTATTTTTTTATTCTGAAGTTTTCTTCTTTTTCTTCTTTCCTTCTTATACCAGTGCAATTTTATCTTTACACTTGTTCCGTTAATTCCAACAGGAAGAAAAAAAATACCATTACAAAATGCTGCAAAACCCTTCAAGTAAATACCAGGCGTTCCAGTCTATCAACCTGCCCAACCGCACTTGGCCTTCCAAGACCCTCGACAAGCCCCCGCGATGGCTGTCGACCGATTTGCGTGACGGCAACCAGTCCCTGCCTGACCCCATGAGCATTGAGCAGAAGAAGGAGTACTTTGAGAAGCTGGTCGAGGTGGGCTACAAGGAGATCGAGGTTTCCTTCCCGTCAGCCTCGCAGATTGATTTCGATTTCACGAGGTTTGCGGTGGAAACGGCCCCCGAAGATGTGTTTATCCAGGTTCTTACCCCGGCCAGAGAAGAGCTGATCAGGAGGACGATTGAGTCAGTTCAGGGTGCCCACCGGGCCATCCTGCACATGTACCTGGCCACCTCCGAACTGTTTAGAGATGTGGTGTTTGGCATGAGCGAAGACCAGGCCATTGAGCTTGCCGTCAAAATGACGAAATTGGTGAGAAGCCTGACGAAGGATGCTCCCCAGCCCAGCATGGCCCCCTCTGGAAAGCCCACTTACTGGACTTATGAGTTCTCGCCCGAGACTTTCTCAGACACCCCTCTGGAGTTCGCCGTCCGCATTTGCGAGGCTGTCAAGGCTGCCTGGGAGCCCTCAGAGGAGAACCCAATTATTTTCAATCTGCCTGCCACCGTTGAGATGGCGACCCCTAATGTCTACGCCGATCAGATCGAGTACTTTTCTACGCACATTTCTGAGCGTGAAAAGGTCTGTGTTTCCCTGCACCCCCACAACGACCGTGGCTGCGGTGTTGCTGCCGCTGAGCTCGGCCAGCTTGCCGGTGGTCAGCGTGTTGAGGGTTGCATGTTTGGAAACGGTGAGCGTACCGGTAACGTCGACCTGGTTACTCTGGCCCTGAACCTGTACACCCAGGGTATCCACCCCGGCGTTGACTACTCCAATATTCTGTCTGTTATTGACGTCGTTGAGCGCTGCAACAAGATTCCCGTGCACCCACGTGCTCCTTACGGAGGCTCCCTGGTTGTGTGCGCCTTCTCTGGCTCGCACCAAGACGCCATCAAGAAGGGTTTTGCCCGCCGCGAGGCCGAGGTCAAGAGCGAGGAAGACCTCGAGAAGAAGCGCTGGCAGATCCCCTATCTGCCCTTGGACCCCAAGGACATTGGCCGTACGTACGAGGCCGTCATCCGCGTCAACTCCCAGTCTGGCAAGGGTGGTGCCGCCTGGATCATTCTGCGTTCCCTCGAGCTCGATCTGCCTCGTGGTCTGCAAGTTGCCTTTTCAAAGGTTGTGCAGGATGCTGCTGAGGTTAAGGGCCGCGAGCTGCTGAGCCATGAACTTGTGGAGCTGTTTGAGACTGAGTACTTTGTGGAGGAGAACAACGAGAAGCACGCGTACCAGCTTGTGGGCGACGACTTCACCATTACCAACACCGGCGGCGACCGTCGCCAGTTCTCAGGTACAATCTCTGTTAACGGTGTTCAGACCGAGATTGTTGGTACTGGTAACGGTCCTATTTCGTCGTTCACCGACGCCATCAACAAGCACACTGGTCTGCAGTTCAACCTCAATGTTCTCAACTACCACGAGCACTCGATCGGCTCTGGCTCGGCCACGAAAGCCGTGTCGTACATTGAGATGGCGTACACTGATCCTTCGGCCAAGGCGGCTACGAATCTGAAGCAATGGGGCATTGGAATTCACGAAGACGTATCGAGAGCTTCGTGGCAGGCCATTTGCTCAGTAATGAACTCTCTTTCAAGAAACGCGGGGGCTGTGAATGGAAACGGGCATTAAATTAACTGACAGAGTAGGTCTTACGAAAAGACCGGTTGAAAAACAGAAAAAAATGACAGTTATTTCACATTGAACAAAAAACAAAGCCAGTTAACAAGAGAAGAAAAAAAAAAGTTGTACATCTTTGGTTTCATTCTATAGTTATTTTCATCTTCATTCATTCATTCATTCATATTTTTGACAGTTACAAATCAATTCCATCCATCTCATTTTTATTGAAATGCTTATTCTAGATCATTGTTCAAAATCTCAAAGTAGCTCAACATCATTAACCGTTTGTTTGGTCTGCACCTGTCATCGCTAATTAGCGCTACTTCCTTGGCTAGTATCATGCCCATGGCTTTTCAAACTGCACATGTGAAAGAAAAAAGAATCATATTTCCGAATATCAAAAAAGAATAAAAATACAGATAATATTAAAAGAATAATAAGAATAAAAAGTTTTTAGATGTCACAGTTCGCTTTCTCTCAAGTCACAAGAAGAAAGAATTATAGACCAAACGCAAAGCAAGTACCAGATAATAATGTTGTACCATCAATAAGACAGTACAGTCGCACTGGCAAAAAGAACCAAAAAATCAAATGTAACAAAAATCAAAATAAGAAACCCCACAGAGATATTCCAACTCGTGAAAATAAGAAAGACCAGAAACAAAAGAATACTCCAATAAATATAAAACCATTTTTTTTAACAAAACAAAATCCCTTGACGTTCGTGATATCATGACATGACTAAAACCTTCGAATCTCTTTCTGCTTGTGTGAGAGTAAAAAAAAGAATCCAAAGCTGGCATGTCCTCTTTTAAATGTTTTCGTATTCAACATTGACAAGCCGGCACTGACCAGTCGCTGCCGTTAGGCGCGCCATTTGCCGGCCAGGCTTGCAATCTTGAACAATCAACACCAAGGGGGGTTGACCACGCTTTTGCGATTGTCTTGTTTACTTCAAAAAGCACCAGAAAAGACGCTGGAAATGAGGGGCTCAAATGCGTCTAAATCATAGTCCAGAGTAGACGAGGAATAGTCTGTGACCAACTTTTCATTGAGAAAAGAATAGTCCAGGTCTAGCGACTCCATAGTAGCTAGGTTGTTGAAGACGACAGAGTGGGAGAAGTCCTTTGAGGGTTCGGTGGCCGACGCTGCTGATCGTATTGTTTCATCACCTCTGCTGGATGATGCGAACGGGAATCCACCAAACCGAAAAAGGGAGTCTCTTCAGGCAGAGAAATCTGCACACTGTCGTTTTCTTCCTGCTTAATCATGATGTCAAGGGAATTTGCCAACGGAGAATTGGCGACTGAGGATGACAGGCTGGGAGTGGCTAAAGAGCCATTTTCCGAGCTCGTATCCGAGTCGTGGTCATTCACGAGGGAGGGGGGTTGTGATTCTTGTGACGAGAGTGGAGAAATGGTGGTGGTCAACTTGGAGTCGACATCCTGCATAAACTTGGCAGTTTCTAGCACCGCCATGTCTCCAGACTTTTTGGCCGCTTCCACGAGTCCAACCAGTTCATCAATCTTGCTTCGCAAAAACGAAGTGTGATCATTGACTTCACTGTAGCTCGACTTGAGCTGCTGGACCTGGCTTTGCAGCTGGTCATTCTCAGACGAGAGCGACGCACACATCTTTTCCAAATCCTCAACGTGGCGGCGCTTCTTTTCACGTGAAGCGTGAGCCGCCTGGCGATTACGCATAATGCGCTCGATTCGTCGTTGCTCCTTTTCGTCCTTGGTCTTTGCTCGTTTTCGGGGAGGGAGAGCACCAGGAGGAAGAGGCAATGTCATGACTTCTTTCCGCTTATTTGGTCCTGATCCAATGGTAGTTGTAATAGTAACAGGAGAGCCGCCTTCATTGTCGTGCTCAGCAATGGATGATTCCAGAGCATCGTCATTGGCATAGTTGGACACTGGAGTGTCGTAGGCTTCGGGAGACGCAGAAGGAGATGACATTGTGATGTTGATGGTTGATGGATTATTATAGGGATGAATTAAATATTGAGGAAGGAGAAGAAGAAGGAAGGAAAGAAGGAAAGAGAAGGAAAGTACCGTTATATATGACATCTCTTTATTTATAGTAATTTCAAATTTTGAGTGAAAAAAGATAGGAGTTCAGGGGTGGCAAATATAGTTATATCACTATAAAATTTGAGATAGCCAAAAGGGGCAGGCACATGTGTAAAGATGAGTTGACACAAGCTGATGAAATGAAGCGAATCAGGTGAAAACTGCAAGGGATTATATCCTTATAAAGCAAGTGAACATCTCAAGACAGATATGCAGTCAGGCGGGTCAAGTAATTACTGGTGAAATCACTGCAAGATTATTATAAACAGGACAACTGATGCACTACAAGTATGGGAAATATCGTTGTTGACATGGCAATTTTAAATGGGTCTTTAATTTTATTTCATCCTGCTGAGGTAAGCAACTGAGTGGGTATGTGGTGCTGAAATATACACTTTTGCCCAACTTCTGATAGGTAACTATCAAGTTACCCTGGGTTGACATATATATATGTCTGCATGCCAGTATCACAAGTATCTTGTTACGTTAGAAACAGAAAAACCAAAACAACGTCAGTTCAGTCTCAGAAGACAACATTCATTTGACTTGTGGGTTGAGTTAACTTGTGCAAGTAAAGCTCAGAACCAGAGAAAAGGACAGCAAAGCATCTTTTCTCGTTCTTCTTCTTCTCTTTGGGGTTTACCAGATCTGAGATCCATCTGAGATCATCAACTGAACTCAATTTGGATGTGAAGAACAAAAAACCGAGTTAGCCAATAGTAGTACTTGTTGTGAGGTTATTTCCTAATCAGGTAAGAGATCTAGATTATCTGTCCCAGTTGGGATTCCAACATAGATTAACAACTACATGTGCAAGCTTAGACTTGTCAATATTGAAATTGAAATTGAAATTGTGAGTTAGATAGGTCTATGTTCAATACTACGCTTAATGTTTTATGGAGAATTTCAGTTGCTCCGTGGGGTAAAACATTGAAGGTAAACTAGAGTCTAGCATTGGTCTTAAGACACAAAGGTCTATTCTAAACAACAGATCGAGTTCAGTGGCAACTGACGTTTGAAATTCAGTAGTCCAACCAATTGGTCAAGTTTGAGACCGATTGATGGAAAATTTGAAACCAAGTAGGATATGCCAGCCTTACAAATAAAGGTTTCCATCAGGAACAATGACATCTTAGCGAATACTCTTGGAATCAATGAAGGCACTAATTGCTATCATAGTTTGCATGAACCAAATGAAATTGAAATGGTAGGACCCAGGGTCCTACTCTTAACCTTGATTTTCAGTAATCTGGGTAGACTAGGTACGGTCTAAGCAGAGGTGGTATAACGGGAAAAGATATATAGGGCCGACTTTTAGCTTCGTAGGTCTCAAAACGGTTCAATTTTGGTTATTATTTAGTTTTGACATTTTTTTTTACATGCAGGGTTTTTTTTCTGACTTACAAACCAACGGTTTTTTTCATGTGCTTTAGCAGTAATGCAAGTTCTTTAGAAAAAGAACGTCTTTGGTAAAAGATCCGGGCCTGTTCACGTTAGATCTATTGTTAGTGTTGGAGAACATAAGGTGTTTGAGAGGATACTCGTGGTATTGTAGGGTGGGTGTCACATATGGTAGATCAAAATATATCATCACCAAGGGCTATTAATAGTAGGATCGTATTTGAACCAAAAGTATCCATGCATACTCAAGCACCGCCATTATCCGTCCATCATTTGAACGACTTGGGTTGCCAAAATGCCTCTTTGAGGCGCTGCGACAGCAGATGTAAATTTGAGAATAAGACATGTCAAATTAGACATCACGCTCACAGTCGTAGGCCGGCAGTTGAGCATGATGAAATAATCATTCTAAGCTCAAGATGCAATTAGGCCTGCATAATGATAAGATCTGCGCAGTTTAAAAGCATTTTGTGTCTAGCGGGTATCAAGGTAGAAGAAAGAAGTAAGATTGTATTTAACGATAGGTCCTACAACTTGCCTCCTATGATATGGTAACTTTGAAAGTTATCCACTGGTCTTCAGTGAATTCTTCAAATATTTCAGTCTCATTGAAACGAGACATGCCAAGGTCAAACGTACTCACAGTAAAGTTGAGAACCTGCAAGACATCTACCTATGAATAAACGATATATGCACATGCCAAAGTCTACTCTTGGATTTTAAGCCAAAGTAAGATCGATATATGTGATTTCAAAATGAACTTGCCCATCAATTGCCATCAAAATGGATATCAATATGAAACAGGCTTTCAGATAGGCATATATGGTATCAGTGCGATATCTATAGCAGCCTACATTTCAAACTCAGTCATTGTTATGTCAGATCCTATACGATCCAGCCGAACTGACGTCCTCCCATCTGAGCTTTTGAATAACAACAACAACAGCAACAGCCAGCCGTCTGACTAAATTTCTTTCGTAAACTGCCGTACTCCTCGCCAATCTTGTCCATCAATTGAAAGAAAAAACGAAAGTAAAGAGGCGTAGCAGTCCCTTTGGCTGGCCACTGGTGAGAAACAAGACTGAATCAGGTCACAAAGCAGTTGTTGTTTACCTGTTGCCAAAAATAATTAACCAGTTAAACCAGCCAATCACATTGTAGTACTCTAATTACATAATACTTACAAAGCATAGCATAACAGTGTT